>CM069169.1:144236-548741 GCA_035221665.1 Okamejei kenojei
TTTCCATTGAAGGCGTGTGCTACCACTAAGGACAAAATCCAACTACCCCAAATACAATGACTTAACAAAAAGCAATAAAGACCAGATATGATAGAAGTGGTATCAGGTGTACACTCGCACACCATTACCTTTGCACAAATTACGTTGGCAGAGAATCATCCAATTAACCTCAAACGCTCACAGAACTTGGACAGCACGAAAAAAACAATAAAAATTCGTTGCCAGCAGTACATACATATAGTAAATAACAAAAACACACAATAAACATATTATTTAACATCCACCACAGTGAGTTCAACCAACACCTCCTCAATGTGGTGGAATGCAAAAATCATGACTTTGCACTTCCCTTCTCCTCTTCCTCTTCCTCTGCGCTGAGGCGACCCGGGCATCCAATGTTCGTGACCCACCGCGGTGAAGTAAATAATTCCCGCGGCGAACCGGCGCTCCGGCCGAGCAGGCCGGTTAAACTCCGCGCCCGGGGAGGTCGAGCTGCCGACGCTGCCGTCCTCCAGTCACACGGACGCAGCTGTTGCGCGGGAGCTCCGGAAAAACAGGTCCACCAACGCTGAGACCTGCGAGCTCCGACGATTCGTCCACTTGCGACCGCGGCGTCCTCCGAAGTCGCTGCCGCCGCCACAGCCACCAGAAAGCCGCCACAGCTCGGGGGGGGGGGCGAGTCGGCTGCCGGAACGCCTGAACCCGCAGCAGGCCCCGAAGTCGCCAGCTGGTAAGTTCTGGCTGTCTCTGCCTCCGGACCCTTGGGTCGTCCGCAGTTAAAGTTGAGGCCGCCACTCCGCGATAGGCCTCAGCCAGACGGAGACGGAGAGGGGATACGACAAGAAAAGTCGCGGTCCCACCCAAAGGAAAGACTAAGAACATTCTCCCACCCTCCCAACACGCATCCACACATAATAACTCAAGACAAGAAAACAACAAGTATAAAGAAAACAGACGGACAGCAGGCGAGCCCGCTGCTGCGAGGGCAGCGCCGCCACTCCCTGCTCGAATTCCCTTCTATAAGATTCTTTTTACTTCTTTATACTCCCTCAGCCACCTCATTTACTTCCCATGCCTCCTATAATGTATGTAATAACTCTCTTTTTTCGAAACAAGTGTCCTATTTCCCTTGAAAACGATGCTCTTTCCAATTTTTTACTATTTCCTTTCAACCTAACAGGGACAAAAATATTCTGTACTCTTACAATTTCCCCCTTTTAACAATGTCCTCCATTTCTCTTCTACATCCTTCCATGAAACAAAGTGACCCCATTCACTCCTTAAAAATCCTCACGCAATTCCCTCAAAGGTTAGCCTTCTCCATCCAAAATCTCCACCCAAGTCCATTTCTGACTCTCTCCATAATTTATATTGAAACTAATGGTAATGTTATCACTGGTCCCGAAAGTGCTCACCAACGCATACCCCCGTCACCTGACCTGCCTCATTTCCTAACAGATCCGCACTGCCCCATCTCAGTCGTTTCTCTCTATGTACTGCTGGCAAAAAACTATCCTGCACACATTTTTACACAACTCCAAACCATCCAGCCCATTACAGAATGTTTTCCCAGCTATTTTTGGAAAATGAAAATCTCCCACAATCACTACCTTGTGCTTACTACTAATGAACCTGCTATCTCCTTACATATTTGCACTTCCAAATACAAGCTCCCCATTTGTTGGGCGTCGATAATACACCCCTAAAGGTTGCTACACCGTTCCCACATCTCAGTTCCACGCAAATAGCCACCTAACGAGCCCTCTAACCTATCCGCCCAAAGCACTGCTGTAATACTTCTCTGACAACAATCAACACCTCCCCCTCTGTCCTCCAATTCTATCACACATGGAAGCAACGAAATCCTGGAATATTTATTTCCATCATACCCTCCTGCAACCATGTTTCCCTGGAATGCCACTACATCATATTCCAGGTGTCAATCCAGGCTCTAAGTTCGTCCACCTACTTTACAAAGCTCCTAGCATTAAAATATACACATTTTAGAAACCCCCCCTCCCTATTCTCTGTCTATTACCTTTTTCACTTTCTCGCCTACATTTTGGATCCGAGTGCATCCCTTCTCTGCTCTTGCCCCACATCCCTGAAACCCCAAGCCCCCCTCTACCCCCGATCCCTCCCCCCAGCCTTTCTAGTTTAAAGTCTCCCCAGGACCTTTGCAAATCTTCCCGCAGATATGTCCCCTCAGGCTCAGAGCAACCCATCCTTTGTGTACAGATCATGCCTTCCCCAAAAGAGGTTCCAGTGATCAAGAAATTTGAATCCTGCCCACTGCACCAGTCCCTCAGCCCCGCATTTATCCTCCACCTCATTTCATTACACTATCACTGTCACGCGCACAGGCATAATCCTGAAATCGTTACCCTTTTGGTCCCTTAACTTTCCCCCCAACTCCCAAAAATTTCTCCCTTCAGGACCTCGACACTTTTTTCTGCCAATTTCCATTGGTACCTATGTGACCCTCAACAATCAGTCTCCTCTTCCCTCCCTTATCAGAATACTATCGGACACTTACTGACACATGCGAGACCCTGGCACCGAGGAGGAAGACTACCATCCGGGTCTCCCACTGCGTTCTACACACAGAATCGCCCTATCCGCCCCCCTAACTATAGAGTCCCCTAATACAGATTGCCTCCTCTTTTGCTACCCTTCTGAGCATCAGGGGCCATTCTCTGTGCCAGAGCCCGCGCTGTTGCTGCCCCCAGCTAGGCCTTCCCCTGCCAATAGTACTCAAACCCGAGAACCTTTTTCCAGGTGTAACAGGTCACAGGACTCTCTAGCCCCTGCCTCTGCTCCTTGCCCATCCTAACTGTGACCCACTGTCTGCCTCCTGAGGTCTGGAGTGACCTACCTTCCCTGTGAGCCCTCTCTATGACCTCCTCCACTCTCCCTGAACCAACGGAGGTCGTCGAGCTGCTGCTCCAGGTTCCTAACACATTCCTATAGGAGCCCCCATCTCAACACACCTGGCCAGAATGTGGATGTCTGGAGGGGCTAGCAGATTCCTCTGACCTCCCACATCTGACAGCCGAACAGTACACTGCCCTTTCCGTCATACTGCCCCTACACAGGCTACATCGCAACACAATATAAAGTACACAACAAACTGCTGGGATCTACTGCCAATCAGCTGCTTACCCCTGGTCCACTTCCCACCAATCCTCTTCCTCAAAAATAACCCCTCTCCAAATGAAATGTTATGGAATGGGTAAAAACAGCCCCTGCTTGATTTTAAAGCTTACCGGTCGGGTGTCGCTCCTCCCCCTCCTCCTCTTCCTACGGCTCCTGAGGGCCCTGAAAGAAAACAAGCCCCGCGCTAGATTTTTAACCTTACCGTCAGGTGTTCGCTCCTTCCCCCCTCCTCCTCTCCAACGGCTCCTGTGGGCCTCTGAAAAAACAATCCCCCTGCGCTGGATTTTTAAACCTTACAGCGGTCGGGTGTCGCCCTCCCCCTCCTCCTCTTCCACGGCTCCCTGTTGGGCGCTGAAAAAACAAGCCCCGCGATGGATTATTAACCTTACCTGTCGGGTGTCACTCCTCCCCCTCCTCCTCTTCGACGGCTCCAGTGGCCTCAGAAAAAACAAGCCCGCGCCTGGATTTTAACCTTACCGGTCGGGTGTCGCTCCTCCCCCTCCTCTCTTCCAACGGGCTCCTGTGGGCCGTCTGAAAAAACAAGCCCCGCGCTGGAATTTTTTAACCATACCGGGCGGTGCACTCCTACCCCTCCTCCTCTTCCAACGGCACCTGTGGGCCTCAGAAAAAACACGCCCCGCGCTGGATTTTTAACCTTACCGTCGGGTGTCGCTCCTCCCCCTCCTCCTCTTCCAACGGCCCTCTGGGCCCTCTGAAAAAACAGCCCCGCGCTTGATTTTTAACCTTACCAGTCGGGAGTCGCTCCTCCCCCTCCTCCTCTTCCAACGGCTCCTGCGGGCCTCTGAAAAAACACGCCCCGCGCTGGAATTTTAACCTTACCGTCAGGTGTCGCTCCTCCCCATGCCTCCTCTTCCAACCGGCTCCTGTGGGCCTCTGAAAAAACAAGCCCGCGCAGATATTTAACCTTACGGGTCGGGTGTTCGCTCCTCCCCCCTCCTCTCTTCCAACGGCTCCTCTGGCCTCTGAAAAAAACAAGCCCCGCGCTTGATTTTAAAGCTTACCGGTCGTAGGGTCGCTCCTCCCCTCCTCCTTTTCAACGGCTCCTGTGGCCTCTGAAAAAACAAGCCCCGTTTATACAAGCAAAAAAAAAAACCAATATTTTTATAAGGAATTGGAAGTCTGTGTATACGTAAAGTTATTTGTTCATATTAGATATATGTGAGTTCTTGCGGATTGCATTTTTTCTGAGTATCTAATTGATAGAGCCATAATAGGGCACAGGTATTTATCGTCCTATTTATGGACAAGTATACTAACCAAGAAGTTATCGGGTTCATTCGTCATATCCCGATATGAAATAGGGATATATATGTAGATATAAATATAGAATAATTGTCCAAAATTGCAATCTAAGTCTGGAGATCAATATAGTCCTGAATTGGCCTTAGGCAATGGACTCCAATTTACTTCGGTGTCACCGTGTTGACTACGTGAATAGAAGCCCGTACAGCCGTTGGTGCGTCATGACGTCAGACGTTGGTGCAGTCGGCCGGTTGGAGCAGCAGCGCTCCTCCGAGCCATAAGTTTAAACGGAGGTAAGGTTTTTAAAATTTTTTTAACCACAGGTCATTTTCTGCGACGGTTTGGATGCTTGGTAGATATGTTGCAGAAAGTGAAGAAGGTGTCGGCGAGGCGCTCCGGGGTAGAAAGGAAAATGGCCAGGAGATGTGTTGAGGATGGAGGCCGTCTGGTACACCTGGTCCGGTGCTGGCTACACAGCCAGCGACTGGTTGCGGACCCACTGCCAGGGGGCAGTGGAGGCTTGCACAGTAGGGCGGAAGGCCACTGGCAAGTCTCTGTGGCCCGTAAATGAGTCGGGCCTGGAGGTTATACCCTCCATTGGAGAGTCCGTTTGCTCACGGCTCTCCCACAATCGAGATTCTATTACAAAAGAATGCTCAACAGGGACCAGCTCCGTGAGGAGGAGTGGTTCCCAAGCCAGGCTGATGGAGAGCTTGGCTAGCAGCACCTGTTTCAGGGCTGCAGAACAACTATCCTGCCTGTGAGGAGGATGTTCTATCAGTGCAGTTTGCTGACACTGATTCTATGCTGGGGAGAGCAGTAAAGGAGTTCGGTTGGAGGTAATTCCCGAACATTGCTGGGAAGTTTGCTGAGTGGTAGAGAGGCAGAAAGGCGATTGATGCAGAATTGGCCGAAAACATTCAGTATATGCTCTCCCACCAGTTACAGGAGCTAGCTATGGATGAAGTTAGCAAAAAACTATAAAACTCCTGTTAATAGTGATCTCCTGAAGGTAACCCGGTGGTTAATCACCAAATTTGGTCATAGATGGGGGTATGCCTGCTAGGGCCCAGGAGATGGAGTTTTAAAAAAGTGCTTAAAACTGGTTGTCAGCAGCTATTTACAGCTGTGGTGAAAGTTATTTATACAAGCAATAGGTTTGAAGCACACCAGGACGAACTGGGATTCCTTGTAATGCATTTTGAATTAATATATCGGGAGGGCCGCTTTAGGCCAGTGCTAATCCGAATTTGGCGAGTTTGTGCAAAACCGACCAGTGTACCACCACGAAATCTGTTGTTTGGTGGTAACCTTGCAAAAGGGTCAAAGACTGTCATGAGGTTGTTAAAACCATGGCCCTCATTAAGCCAGCTGGCAAGCAAGGCAAAAAAGGTTCTCTACAAGAAGTCGAGGACAACAAGGTCCGCAAGGAAAGATGCAGGTAAGGAATATTAACATTGACAGACCGATGAATTTAACTGATGTTCCTGTTCAAAATTGGGGAAGGTTAAAATTGTTTCACCAAACAATGGCAGCAGTTGACATCAGATTTGTTCATACTTAGTGCATTGAAGGGTGAAAAATTGAATTTTCCTCTAAGGACAGTTCTACCTAATCAACATTTTTCCTAGTCGTAAACTTATTTTTTCAGATGAGGAAAATGTGCTTATTCAAGCAGAGATTCAGTCGTTACATAAGAAAGGGGTAATTGAGCCTTTGTCTATCAAAGTCAACAATTTCTGTCAAGTATATTTCCCAGATCTAAAAAGACTGGGGGATGTAGAATTATTCTGGATTATCGAGTTTGAACAAATTTATTTGTTATAGGCATTTCAAAATGGAGACCTTTACCACGGGCAAACATCTAGTGGTACCAAAGGGTATTATATGGCAACCATTGATTTAAAAGACATGCGTATTACTCAGTGTCTATTTCATGTGATGATAGAAGATATTTGAAATTTATTTGGATGACTGAGCTGTGGCAATTCAGGGCATTGCCGAATGGATTAACTTCAGCTCCTAGATTATTTACTAATGGTAAAACCTGTGTTAGCATTACTTAGAGCTCAGGGCATGTGGTAATGGCCTATTTAGATGATATTCTGATTGTTGGAAATGACTCATTGCTGAAACTCAATCATCCATTTCAGTTGGTAAAAAATCACTTTTGAAACAAATGGGATTTGTTATTCACCCAGATAAATCTAAATTATCACCAGTCCAAATTATTGATTATCTGGGATTTACCATTAATTCCAAATCACATGTTGGTAACTTTGCCCAGGGATATTTGAATCAGTTAACTGTGTTAATCTCATTGGAGAACAACGGCCTTCGATTAGACAAGTAGCCAGTTTAATTGGGAAGTTTGTTGCAGCATTTCCAGCTGTGCAGTATTGTCCTCTGCATTATCAACAATTACAACGATCAAAGGAACAGGCACTGAGAATACAAAGGGGCCATTTTGATAGGGACCTATGCAGTTGTCAGCTGGGGCGATTGCTGACATTACAAATGGTGGATAGTACATGTTTCAAAAAGTTTAGGAAGGTTTTGTGGAAACCACCGTCACTGATATTACAGACTGATGTAAGTGCACTGGGTTGGGTGCAACAGATATGTCTTCTAGTTGTGGAGGGCAGATGGAATGTGGATGGAACATCGCTTCTTCATTAAGAGGGATTAATTATTTAGAGTTGTTGGGCAACCTGGTATGGGCTCAAAGCTTATTGTTCTACAAGGAGGGATCTGCATGTGCAGATCCAGATTGACAACACCACATGCAGTGGCATATGTAAACCACATGGGTGGAGTTAAGTCACAGTCTAGGATAGACTGGCTAACCAGATTTGGAGCTGGTGTGTATTGAAAAAAATATCTGGCTTTCAGCACTTTATTTGCCAGGAAGGTTCAACATGGTACTGACACTAGGTCACATCAGTTTAATGACAACATTGAATGGATGTTAAATCAGGATGGTATTTAACCAAATGATTGTTCAGTATGGATTGCCAGATATTGACTTTTGCATCTCGATTAAATCATCAGTTACTTAGATATGTTTCATGGGAACCAGATCCTGCGGCCAGTAGCAGTGGATGCATTTTCGCTGCATTGGGGAGGAATGTTTGTGTATGTATTTCCTCCATTCTGTCTCATCAGCAGATGTTTGCAAAAGATCAAGGAGGACTCCGCTTCAGGGTATTGGTAGTGCCAGATTGCCTACACAAGCATGGTTTCCCGGTTGTTTTACAAATGGCTAGGGAGCCTTACATGCTTATTCCCAAGAATAAAAATCTACTGGTAAATCCAGTCACTGGGGATCAACATCCTTTATATGATCGTATTGATCTGTTAATTTGCAGATTTTAAGGAGGCCATACCTGGGGAGAGGACTGTCTCATCGGACTGTGGATGTTCTCATGATGGCTGCTGGGATTGTACACAGCAGCAATATATCACCTATATAAGGAAGTGGGAGCAATTCTGCCTACAGCAGAATATTGTTATATCACACTGCAGGGATCACGGACGTATTGGAGTTTTGTCAACTCTTTATTTCGACCAAAAAATTAAGTTACAGTGCGATTAATTCAGCCAGAAGTGCTCTGTCTTCTTATTTTACCTATGTAATGCAGAATTGCATACAGTAGGGACACATCGTTAGTTTCACGATTCATGAAGGGAGTTTTTCAATTCTAATCCTCCTAAACCCAGGTATGCCAGTATTTGGAATGTGAGTGAGGTTTCTTATGGTTCTTCGCCAGTGGGCCTCCGGTTACAAGCCTATCTATAGCCAAATTAACTATTAAGGTGGTCATGCTTATGGCGTTGGTTTCAGCTCAACGTGTACAAACGTTGCAAAAGCTACGGCTAGATATGAATGCATGTGTCGGCAGATGCCATTATATTTTATGTCTATGATTTGCTTTAAACATAATAGAGAGGCATGACAGGATGTAAGATTGTGTTTTCAGCATGCCCCGCAGATGATCGCTTGTGTGTAGTCTCACATTTATCTCGTTACATTGAGATTACTAAACCTCTGAGAGGAACAGAGTTGGCTTTGTTTATTAGTCACAAAAAACCACACAGTAAGGTGTCGGTGCAAACGATTTCAAGGTGGCTAAAGCAGGTCCTGGCAAGTGCAGGAATTGATACTGATAAATTCAAATCTCATTCCACCAGGGCGGCATCAACTTCCGCGGCAAGGGCGATGGACTTGCCAATAGACCATATCCTCGCGGCCGCAGGATGGTCCAGTGAGCTAACTTTTCAGAGGTTTTATCACAAGCCGATTTGCATGTTATCCTGGCAACCAGTTATTTCATGCATGGGTACACTCGTTTGAAACGCACGTATAACAGATAGAGCAAAGGAGAAGATACAGTGTGCAGAATATACTTTCAGCAATGTAGCGTGTCAGCTCCAGAGACTAGGTCCAATGTCCCCATTGGGGACATGTGATTCAACAGCATCATAGCTTACGGAAGCACCATTCAGAAGCCCGATAATGGACGGGAAGAAGCTACTAGTGGTGCGTGCTTTCACGTGTGTGCGCTTCCTGCGGACTGGAGCTAGGCAGAACAAGGTAGGGTCGATGTGAAACAGGTCTTTGATGATATTGGCTGCTTTTCCGAGGCAGCGTGATGTGTGGATGGAATCAGTGTTGAGAAGTCTGGTCTGTGTGATGGACTGGGCTACGTCTACAAATCTCCCCAATTGCTTGCGTTCTGAGGCAGAGCTTTTCTCAAAAGATGCAGCCCTACATTATTCTGTCCTTGGTGCATCTATCGAAGTTTGGAAGAGTCACTGGAGACATAACGAGATGTATCTGTGACATTGCGATATAAAGGGGTTAGTGCATCCTCTGGATTATTGCATCTGTGATCCACGACAGACCTTTGATAGTATTAACACAAAGGGGAAGCTGCCAACCATTTCCACATATGCACCATAGATGCTGATTGGGTCATGTCCTGCACCGTGCTTCTGAAATCAATAACTAGCTTCTTCCTGCTGACATTGAGGGGAAGATTATTGTCCTGGCGCCATGTAGCATAACCATAACTATATAACAATTACAGCACGGAGACAGGCCCTCTCGGCCCTTCCAGTCCGTGCCGACCATTTGTTTTCCCTAGTCCATCTACCTGCACTCAGGACCATACCCTCCATTCCCTTCACGTCCATATACCTATCCAATTTACTTTTAAATGTTAAAATCGATCCTGCCTCCACCACCTCTGCCGGAAGCTCATTCCACACAGCCACCACCTCTGAGTAAAGAAGTTCCCCCTCACGTTACCCCTAAACTTCTGTCCCTTAATTCTCATGGGCATGCCTCTTGTTTGAATCTTCCCTACCCCTCAATGGGAAAAGCTTATCCACGTCAACTCTGTCTATCCCTTTCATCATATTAAAGACCTCAATCAAGTCCCCCTTAACCTTATGCTCTCCAAAGAATAAAGACCTAACTTGTTCAACCTGTTCTCTGTAACATAGTTGCTGGAACCCTGGCAACATTCTAGTAAAATCTCCTCTGTACTCTCTCTTTTTTGTTGACATCCTTCCTATAACTAGGCGACCAAAATTGTACACCATACCTCCAGAATTGGTCTTACCAATGCCTTGTACAATTTTAACATTACTTCCCTACTCCTATATATTCAATGCTCTGATTTATAAAGGCCGCACACCAAAGGCTTTCTTTACCACCCTATCTACATGTGATTCCACCTTCAGGTAAACTATGCACAGTTATTCCTAGATCCCTCTGTTCCACAGCATTTATTTCCTCAATTCCCTTACCATTTACCATGTACGTCCTATTTTGATTTGTCCTGCCAAGATGGTAGCACTTCACACTTATCAGCATTAAACTCCATCTGCCATCTTTCAGCCCACTTTTCCAAATGGCCCAAATCTCTCTGTAGACTTTGAGAATCTACTTCATTATCCACAATACCACCTATCTTAGTATCATCTGCATACTTACTTATCCAATTTTCCACCTCATCATCCAGATCATTGATGTACATGACAAACAACATTGGACCCAACACAGATCCCTGAGGCACCCCACTGGTCACCGGCTTTCCAACTGACAAACAGCCATCCACCATTACTCTCTGACATCTCCATTCAGCCACTGTTGAATCCATCTTGCTACTCCGCCATTAACACCCAAAGATTGAACCTTCTGAACCAGCCTTCCATGGGGAACCTTGTCAAAGGCCTTACTGAAATCCATATAGACAACTCCACTGCTTTACCTCATCAATTTCCCTAGTTTACCGCTTCAAAAAATTCAAGAAGGTTTGTCAAACATGACCTTCCAGGCACAAATCCATGTTGACTGTTCCTGATCAGACCCTGTTTATCCAGATGCTTATGTATATTATCTCTATATAGACAGTTCTCTATCTACCTCTTGTACTCCATATTGCCATTATTCCCCATTTGACCCAGCACTATAGGGTTGTGAGCAAACCTGTAGATGAAATTAAAGCCAAATGTGTCCCCACAGTCGAGAGTGTAAAGGGAGTATAGTTGGAGGCCATGAACGCATCCTTGCAGGGCACCGATGTGGAGAGAGATTATGGAGGAGATGTTGTCCGCTATCCTCACTGACTGAGGTCCGTGGGCATTGGAGCCTTGGAAGCAGTGACAGAGGAAAAAGCAGATTCCGAGGTGCCGTGGTTTGGAGATAACAACCATTCTTCACCCAGCAGACGCAGGTACACACGGTCACACGCACAATGTCAAGCTTAAGTCTATTTGACAATTCAGTATCATAATTACAAAACTGTTCTGGGTTTTTATATTCATTTCCAACCAGGTCACATCAGTATTACCAATGTTCCTCTTCGCCCCAGCATGTTTGCATTTCATAAATTGACATCCTCACTTGCGGGGCTGTAATTCTCTCAAAATCTATCTTGCGAAGTCCTCGCGGAAATCTCGATGTCGGGGTGTGAATACATTCTCATGTCATTCTTGCCAACTGCACAGAATGGATGATCTGAACAATTGTTCGCCTTTGAGAAACACTTGATTCGGCGGATACGTCTCGAATTCAGTCTCTGCCCGAGTCGAAGGTAAGTATCACTGCCCATAAAGGAGGTAGTGCCAGGCATAATATTCTGCAGACTAAGTGCTGGTAGATGGAATGTAGTAATTGGATAGCATACACACGGACAGTGGTTCGCCTATTTATCTGCCGTGAGACTCAGTGACTATTGGTCTAGTATACGCACATTTCTCCAGACGCCGTATCGTCGTCAGTAGGGTTCACCACTACTTCATTGAATGGGCAACGCGACAGTTGTAATTGGTAGCTCTGTTTGTTTATTTATGTTGAGTAATAAATGTTGGGCAGCAAGCGATTCAGCAGCAATGTTGAGATGCGCTGACTGGCCAGTTTACACTCTAATCCAGAATGTGGTGCAACACCAATGTTTGCGGCAGTGCGCTTTGCTAAACAAGAACACATCATGCACTTGTTACAAGATCAGAGCTCTCATAAGGTCATTCATTTCAGACATTAGATCCGTTGACCTCTCAAGTCTGAATCTTCTGGGTTTAAATGTTTCCCTCTTCTATTTTCAGATTCCAGGCAATAACTGCGGTGCCCAATGCAGTATTAGCGGTTTTACTGTTCTCTCCCCTCCTCCCAACCCCTCTTCGCATTTGTCCAACTATTCATTTACCGTGAACAACGATTCTTTTACGTCTCTTGTACAGTAAACCCGGGTGTGTCACGTGGACATAAAGAATGCCCCCCATCATATTACCAATAGTCCCGCTATGATCACAGTTATTATTCATCTCCAATCATTAGGTTTGCCTTGGTTAGGTTACATTTATTATTATTACATGTCGAGGTACAGTGAAACGCGTGGTTTTTCTATGCTATCCACTCAGATCAGACCTGCCATACATGAGCACAATCAATTCAAACTTGTGCTTTGGATAAAGCAAAGTTTCAACTTCAAGTTCCAGTTGCGTTTATTGTCACATGCACCAATTGAGGCACCGTGATATTTTGAGTGACCATACAGCCATACGAAGAGAATAGCAACATTACGCACAGGCACATAAAATAAAATTTAACATAAACATCCATGACATTGGAATCAACATTCCTCACTGTCATGGAAGGCAATAAAGTCCAGCCATCGCCCTCCTTTGTTCACCCGTGGTCGGGGCCTATGAACCCTCCACAGTTCGCCACTACCGATGGTCCGATGTTCAAGCCCTCGCGTCATGATGATCGAAACTCCAGCGTCGGGACGAATCGGAAATCTCTGCGGCATGAAGCTTCCCACTCGGCCTCTTCGTACGGGAGACCGCGGCTTCACGAGTTAAAGTCCTCAGGCCACGTTGGAGCACGTTCGCTGGCGATCCTCGGCAAAGGGATCGCTCGCTCTCCTCGATGGTAAGTCCGCGCCGCGCCCGCGGCTGGAGGCTCCGGGCCAGACATGAGGAAAAGCGGCACCACTCCTCGTTGTTAGGGCCGCAGAGGGGACGGAGATGTGACATGGAGAAAGATCGGCATCTTCGTCGAGGTAAGTGACTGGGGAAACGTTGCCCCCGATACCCCCCTCCCTTCCCCCCCACCCCCATATAAAAACATAGCAAGAAACATTGAGAAATACATTTAAGACATATTATATAATTTAAATGTAATAAAAAAAACAGTTAAAAAGCACGACGCAGACTGTTTTTGCTGAGGAGACCATTACGGTCGCCAGCCGGTGGAGATACTGAATGAAGATATATTTAATGAAACCGAATGTCATGTCAATATTGTGCTTATTACCATCAAATCCAGTATGTATTTGTAAATATGAGCATGTGTGCATGAGAAGGACAGATCGCGGAGACCCTGCCCTGAATAGGCGAATCGAGAACCAGATTAAAGAGGGGGAAGGGGCGTAAGGGGGAAAGAATTTAATAAGAAACATGATGGATAACAATGTAAACAAAGGGGAGTGAGTCTACGGGCCCAGCAGCCAGAGGAGACAAATGAGGCAGGAACTATCGCAACGTTTGAAAACATTTGGACATGTACATGAACAGAGCAGATTTAGAGTAACACACGCTGTGATGTCTTTGTAATGTTCTATATATAATATATGTAATGTAATATATAATGTAAATGCCAGTGCCCCTTGAGGCCAAAAGCAGAAGCTGGCAAATGTACCTGTGCCTCGTGACTGAGGTCAAGTGACCTTCTGGAAGTTTCAGTCATTGCAGATTAAACATATCTTTACTCGATGGCGGGACGTGTTGTCTTTGTGCTAGTCACAACAGGGCCTTATGTGGTCTCGAACATTACATGGTGTCAGAATAAAACAAAAAAAATAGAGGGTCTCAAGCCTCAAGCCTCCATGCAAAGAAAAGAAAATGGAAAAGAAAGGTCAACTTACCTGGAACGTTTCCAGGGCTGTGCAGCCGCCATCGACGTCGGGGGAGGGCCTAGTACCATGTAGGCCACGGACAGGTCGGAGAAACCACCGACGAAAAACTGAGTCAGCCCGGCTGGAAAAAGAACTCAGCCCGGTCGTTGAGAGAAAGCCGGCCGCATGAGTGAAGCCGACCGGCAGAGTGAAGGGTCCGGCCGCGTGAGTGAAGCGGACCAGCAGAGTGAAAAGCCGGCTGCGTGAGTGAAGCCGACCGGCTGAGGGAGAAAGCGATGAGCCGAGCAGCGGGCCCAGCAGCAGAGACGAGCCGGAGGAGTCAGCGACGAGCCTAGCAGCAGCCAAGTGAGCCGGAGAGCCAGCGATGAGCCGAGCAGCGGGACCAGCAGCAGAGACGAGCCGGAGAGCCAGCGAAGAGCCGAGCAGCGGGAGGCAGCGAAGAGCCTAGCAGCTGCCAGGTGGGCTGTGGAGCCAGCAACGGGCGGTGCACCGGGAGACGAAGAGAAGGTAGTCTCTCCCAGAGGGAGTAAATGGCCGCAGCCGTGCTGCCCCGGACCATCACCGCGCCCAAAGAACAGATTGGAGCCCCCGTCCGCGAGGCATTAACGGCCACCGAAAAGAGTGAGAGAAAAAAAAAAGTAACAGTCGGGAAAACTGAGAAGGAGATGGGAAAGAAGCAAAGAAAAAAAAGGAAAAAGAAAACTCACCCAGCAGGTCTAAAAGACCCGTTCGGAGGGTCGGGAGACGAAGAGAAAATTCGCCTTCCGTGATGGCCAGAGGAAATCGCCGCTTCTCCCAGAGGACGTAATGGCCGCCGCCATGTTCGAGAGATTCAAGGAGCCCCGCGGAGCTCGGAGCGCGGAGTGCGCAGCACGACAGTTTTAAAGACACACAAAACAAAATTCAAATCAAAAGAAATAAAAGTTGAGGAAGAGAAAACAAGTAAATTGTAGAACTGCAGTTGGGTTGCATTATGGAAAATGTTATCACACGGTATGTAGGAAGTTTTAAAGATGGCGATATTTGCCTTGTTATTTCACTCAATATAAAATAAATAACTTGCTAGGTCCCATTTTGATCCGAAGTAGGAATTATTTTGTTAGCATGCAGCAAGCAATAGTTGGACATTGGTGGAAGAGATACTTTGAAATGCATGTTCTTCTGTGGAAGTTCAAACATTTGTAAACAATTACTTTTTAAAGCTATTTTTTATTTTAACAATGCTGTTTGTGCTATCTGTATGAAATGAGCATTTTTGTAATGTGCAAATTGCATAGCGGATGCTCACCTGATATAAAACACACACAACTGTTAAAGTAAACGTGTTCCAATGAATGCTATTATCTATTTCTTAAATATGTCTTCGATGTAACTGAAATAATTAAAGAAAAATGAACTTAAAGAAAAAAAAATTATAATGATAGCAAAGAGTTATTATGAAGAAAGAAAAATTGAGAGAAGGAAAATAGTTTGTATTGACTGTTTAGTATTGACTACGTTTTTTTTTGTTTGAAGGGAGAGTAAGTTTCAGGATAGAGACATAAGTTCAGGATAGAGACCTGTAGGCCAGAAAAGATCCCTGTATAGCCATGGATGGACCACCTGTAGCCAGACGCCCAGATGGGAGAAACCTGGACCGAGGAGCCAGTCTCCCAGAAGCCAGAAGTAGTCTCCCAGAAGGGTCTTTAAGAGTGTGAGAAACCTAGACAGAGGAGCCAGTCTCCCAGGGGTGAGAAACCTGGACAGAGGAGCCAGTCTCCCAGAAGCCAGAAAAAGTCCCCAGAAGCGCCGAGATGCAACGAGAGGCAGGAGCCAGTCTCCCAGTCGTAGCAAAAGGCAAAAGGCAATGAGACAGGCCCTTTCTAGAGTTTGAGGTTGAAGTGGATATTAGGGGGAGATGAGATGCAATTAAAAGTGAAGGGGAAGATGTGATGTCTTTAAAGTGAAGGAGGAGATGTGATGTCTTTAAAGTGAAGGAGGAGATGTGATGTCTTTGTAATGTACTATATGTAATATATGTAATGGGATATATAATGTAAATGCCAGTGCCCTTGAGGCCAAAAGAGAAGCTGGCAAATGTAATTAAAGTGAAGGGGAAGATGTGATGTCTTTAAAGTAAAGGAGGAGATGTGATGTCTTTGTAATGTTCTATATATAATATATGTAATGTAATATATAATGTAAATGCCAGTGCCCTTGAGGTCAAAAGAGATGTCTTTGTAATGTACTATATGTAATATATGTAATGGAATATATAATGTAAATGCCAGTGCCCTTGAGGCCAAAAGAGAAGCTGGCAAATGTAATTAAAGTGAAGGGGAAGATGTGATGTATTTAAAGTGAAGGAGGAGATGTGATGTCTTTGTAATGTTCTATATATAATATATGTAATGTAATATATAATAGTTAAGATTAAATGAGAACTTACCAGTTTGAAGTTTGATCTTTATTTTATGAGGAGTTACGATGAGGGATTACGTGAAGACCCCCGCCAGACGCATGCGCGACATTCTTTCAAAGCAGTGGTGTGAAATCACAGATACCAAGAGTAGACTAATATAGTAAGATAAGAGAGAATCTTCCATACCAGTTGAACTTTATATAGAGGGTTTTGGGAGCGGAGGGCACGTAATCCCTCATCGTAAACTCCTCATAAATAAAGATCAAACTTCAAACTGGTAAGTTCTCATTTATATCTTACTATTTTACTTCGGAGTCACGTGAGTGACTACGTGAAGATTTCAAAGCTCTGTGATTTCATGCCCTGGAACGAGGACCATGCTCACACACTGCCATTCTGGGACGGAGGATGAAACGTATTTCACACACGACACTGTGCTGAAAACAATAAAGGTATTATTCATACCTAAAATAATATGCCCACATTGGGTAATTTATTTTACAGAACTTAATTTTTCCCTGCAAACGTCTCAGGATCGGCCAACGGGTTTATTATAAGCATTGAATGCGTTCATTGCTCCACCCGCTGTGGCAAGGATGTGGTCCATAGGAACTCCCATCATCCTAGCGTCCGATGTAGATGCAGCCCTGTTGGAGTGAGATTTGGAAACATTAGTATTCACCAACTGCACGTAATACCACCCGAACCATCTGGATATGGTTTGCACTGTGACCTTAGGTGAGGGCATTTATGGCCAATGAGAAAGCTCTCTCCGTGCCCATTAAGTGTCTGGGTGACTATATATTGGAAAGTATGTGGCACTATGCAGGGCCGACTATCTGCAGGATAGGCCAGAACTCTAATATGGCCAGAGGAACCGGGTCAGTCTTGTTTAAGTACCCCTGTATGTAGCAGGTTATCTGCCATTTGTGACAGACATGACGTCCTATTCTAGCTTGTGTAAGGACTGGACCCGTTGTGCTGATCCAAGTGCCATAATCATTCCCATCTAGGATATTAGTTTGTCCAGAGTGAGCCCCGATATTGGTGTCCATCCTCCGTATACATGGTGTATCTACCTATGTCCCATATATGGGTGTATCTCGGCCTGGGGGGAATAGAGTACAAATACCCCTCATTCGTTTATGTACTAGTGGGTGTGATCCTATAGCCAGGTGATCACTCCCTCTGCCCAGATATTAGATAGGGCACTCCTTGCACAATAATGGCACTGTAACTCAATCCTTCATCCGAAATGAAGGGTGGCCAAACTCCAGCACTTTCAGTGTTGGTGGGCTGAGTCCATATGTAGTGTTCGTCCTGGTGCAGAACATTCCCATTTCCTGACATATGTCAGGTACTGTCCTTCTCGTGGACTCCCTGCACGACGCTGTGAGAGCATTGATCGTCCTGTCGGAGAGTCCGTATCCCAGAATGGCCTGTTCAGAAACTGCAAATCAACAAGTTCATACAGTCATGGCACGGATACTTTCCCGCACGGGGTGTCCAACCTCCTTGGCCGTTGGTTGATCCAGATGCAGGGTTCTGAGACCATCTTTGTACTGTTGGGAAACCATGGTACCCGTTTGCGGCGTCTTGTTTAATTATTGTAAGACTCGCCTGATGAGGCAGAAAGGGGAAAATGCATAGCAAAACAAATCCCCCCCTCCCCCAATGCAGCGAGAAATCATCCATCGCTGCTGCCCCTGGGTCTGGTTCCCAAGCAACATATGTTGTTAGTTGGTGAATTAGTCTGGATGGAAAAAAGGTCGATATCTGGTGTCCCATACCGGTCTATATATCTGTAAACACTTTCCAATCCAACATCCATTTAATGTTGTTCGTTGAATTTACGTGACCTGATGTCTGCCACTGTATTTAGCTTACCTGGAAGGTAATGTGGTTGAGATCCAAATCTCTCTCCAGACACCAGTGCCAGATATTATTAGGCCAATTCATCACATGATATCGACTTTATTTCACCCATATGATTATATATAGGCCCCCAAGTGTGGTATCAATCTGTACCGTACATGCAACTGGTGCTCATCTGAGCAGTAGGCCCTGAGGTCCATGAAACGCTCCCAGCATTTCTAGATAATTAATTCCTAGTGCTTTAAACAGAATAATTTTTGTGCACTCATCTGCCACCACAACTTGCGGTGGTATTAGTTGCTCCCAACACTTTAGCACTGGCATCAGTCTGTAATGTACCCTAGGGATATAGAATGGGGTGATGGGGTTAGGATTAATATGGAACATTTTCTATCACCAGTTTAATTCTAATTTACTTTCCCTGGTAGTTGCATAGGCCTATTGAAATGGCCTGTATGATTTTTGAGAGCTAAAATTTCCCCTCTTCCAGGTTTTAATAATGGAGTGGTCCAATTGTGCTGCTGGGAACGCAGCCACCAATTTCCCAATCACTCTTGCTCCTTGCCGAATGGATGGTTCCCTGATGCCAGTGAGGCTTTTGCATGCTCCATCAAGTCTGTCACTTTGTTTGGTGGCAAGGTGATAGACATATGAACAGAGTCAATAGTGAACCCCAAATAATCCATGGTAGTGGGAGGGTTCCAATTTTGATTTATCTGGATGTCCGTTTTAAACCTCTCTGTTGTGGCTGATACCACCAATGTAGCCAGCTCCAATTTTCACCTACAATGAGAATATCATCAAGGTAAGCCATGACGATATGGTTATGTTTCTTTAAGTATGCTAAAGCTGGTTTTAATAAATTTGTAATAGCCTGGGTGCTGATGACAACCCATTGGATAAGGCATACTGCCATTGCTGTCCCATCCAGATAAATTTCAGGTATTTACGATGACCCTGTGTGTGACAAACGAGTCTAATTTGAAATGGGCATACTGAACGGAAGTATTTAGTTCGGTCAAATCTGTATGATACGGCAAACCACCATCTTTTTAGTTTTTTATAAAATATATTTTGATACGAACTCTTGAAATTCTCTGATTGTTTTCTCAATCCCTTTTGTGTTTAGTCTTAACAGTTCAGCAAGGCCTGCATGTTCTCTCTTTTTGTGAAGTATGAACTTCCTGCTAGGCGTATGCTGAACTGGGACGGTTAGTTCGTATACAAATTCAATTTTGTAATTCTGAATACTTCCGAGTATGTAAAAGTTCAGAGGTAAAAGTGCAGCACACATGATGAAACAAGTGCAACCGTCCCCCAACTTTAATGAATCGGACATGCAATGTTTTTTTAGACAACCAGACCCACCTACCTCCATGGTTACCGGTGTTGTGTGGGTTGTCTCCGCAGTTGTATCTTCTGGTATTGTGTTGCTGCGTTGTGGGGTTGGCGCGTTTTCCATGAAGGCCGGGCTGGCCTGGTCTGAAAGACCGTTGTGCAGGTGGGCCGGCCTTCGAGCTTTCACCACCAGATGGTCTTCCATAGCACCGATGTCTGGTGGGTGTGTAGGGGTGCTGCCGCTGTTGATAGGGGGTTTTAGAGGTGCTTGGCACCTTGATCAGGCCTATAGCCTTGGCTTCCTCATGCAGGTCTTTCACCTGCTTCGGGAGGTCCCCCAACAGCAATTTTGGTGCCTGTGTGCTACTTGTCTTGCATAATTCCGCACTTCTTGATGATTGCTCTTCCTGTAACTGTAAATCTCCACTGAGTATTACACAGTCTGCTAGAGCATCACGTAACTCTTCAGGCAAATCAACCCCATCAGTTGTCCTTGGTACTGCTGTGATTTTAGCAGCCAGCAGTTTCCTCTGGAGCTTCACTCCTGGCTCCTTATAGATGGGCTCCTGTTGCCCCAGATGGGGTCATAGACTGCTGGTTACTTTAAGAGAAATGGAGTTCTCTGGAGCAATGTACTTCCCAGCCATAAAGTTAATGGCTTGCTCCTGTAGCTGGTTTGTAGCCATGTATTTTTTACTGGCTTGCAGCTTTGTATAGGCAGTCCTTCTTGAGTTGATACAGCATGTGTCCCACAATCTACTGCTGCTCTCTCTTCTGGCACCCCTCACAGTTGACTGTTCAGCCATTGCCCCTTCTTCAGGGTCAGCCAGCTCTGACCCCTAATGCTCCCCTGCGAAGAGGGTGAGACATTTGGCAGTCCTTGAAAGGATGCTGCCGTGGGTCTGCGAGGAGACCCACTGTGACTCTGCCCCTGCATAAGCAGGTCACGCTGGAGCACTGCTCCCCACCCGCTCCCGCGGGGAAAGACGCCCGCCGTCGCTATCCGTGAACGGGGTGTCTTCAGGTCCGGACCCAGCCGAGTCAACGGACCTGTCCGACTTCCGGGTGGTTTTTGCCGCCGACCTCGGCGTACCTGCGGTCTGTAGCGGCGAGAAGCCGGCAGCTGCTGGCAGCACCTGCAGCTCTGGAGAGACGGCACGCTGCTGGCTGCTTCCACAGCAGCGGTATCAGCTGCTGCTCTCCCTTGCGCGACTCCATGGTGCTTCCTCTGTTCTGAAAAAGAATTACACCGAGTCGCCACGCTCACCAGAAAAGGTAAGGACTTACCTTCAGTAATTTTTCAAAATTCGCGCTGGAGGAGCGGCGCTCCTCCCGACTGTCGCTTCCGCAATGCGTTCGACGATATGTCGCGCATGCGTCCTGGCGGGGTCTTCGCGTAGTCACTCACGTGACTCCGAAGTAAAATGTAAATGCCAGTGCCCCTTGAGGCCTAAAGCAGAAGCTGGCAAATGTACCTGTGCCTCGTGACTGAGGTCAAGTGACCTTCTGGAAGTTTCAGTCATTGCAGATTAAACATATCTTACTCGATGGCGGACGTGTTGTCTTTGTGCTAGTCACAACAGGGCCTTATGTGGTCTTGAACATTACACACGCTAAATGCAGGCCTGGCGGACTTGTGTAGATGGGACATGTTTGTTGGTGGCGGCAAAGTCCAGTTACCACACTGCATGATTCTATGACATAATGACTATTTTATCTACCAGCATTGTATCATCCCGTTCTCCTTGGAAATACACAGAGCATTTGGGGAATTTGCAATGTGTGCAAAATATATTCATTAACTGTGCCGAGGTCCACAACGATGGATGATGCAATCATTCTACAAGCCCTGCGACATGTAGGTGGGTTTGTGTTTGTTGTAAATAGCTATGATGCGCGCGCATTATGTTTCAGCTTTAGGTTCAGGTTTTATTATTTTTCCCAGTCTCCTCCTGATGTAACGGTGTTGGTGGTGTGACTTCCTAAGTGTCGCATGAAGGTGATTGCTCCCCAACATATTGTTGATACGATGAACGCTTGCAACATGACGTTCACCAATTTTCATTTCCGTTCCATCGATGCGGATTAGGGCATCAACTCCACCACCTTTCCCCAAGTAAATAGCCAGCTCCTTCGCTTGCTGCCATTGAACGGAGATGGTAATGTCCTGACACCAAGTCACTAAAGTTCTCTATCTCCTTCTTGTTCTCCATATCGTTATTGTCCGTAATTCGGTCACGCCTTCCGCTATGTTTCCAGAATTTAATTACTAACTGGAACTAAATTACTAACTGGAATTTAGAAGATTGAGGGGTGATCTCATAGAGACTTACAAAATTCTTAAGGGGTTGGACAGGCTAGATGCAGGAAGATTGTTCCCGATGTTGGGGAAGTCCAGGACAAGGGGTCACAGTTTAAGGATAACCATATAACCATATAACAATTAAAGCACGGAAACAGGCCCTCTCGGCCCTTCCAGTCCGTGCCGACCATTTGTTTTCCCCTAGTCCATCTACCTGCACTCAGACCATACCCCTCCATTCCCTTCACGTCCATATACCTATCCACATTACTTTTAAATGTTAAAATCGATCCTGCCTCCACCACCTCTGCTGGAAGCTCATTCCACACAGCAACCACCCTCTGAGTAAAGAAGTTCCCCCCTCACGTTACCCCTAAACTTCTGTCCCTTAATTCTCATGTCATGCCCTCTGTTTGAATCTTCCCTACCCTCAATGGGAAAAGCTTATCCACGTCAACCCTGTCTATCCCTTTCATCATTTTAAAGACCTCAATCAAGTCACCCCTTAACCTTCTGCGCTCCAAAGAATAAAGACCTAACTTGTTCAACCTTTCTCTGTAACATAGTTGCTGGAACCCTGGCAACATTCTAGTAAATCTCCACTGTACTCTCTCTATTTTGTTGACATCCTTCCTATAACTAGGCGACCAAAATTGTACACCATACTCCAGAATTGGTCTTACCAATGCCTTGTACAATTTTAACATTACTTCCCTACTCCTATATTCAATGCTCTGATTTATAAAGGCCAGCACACCAAAGGCTTTCTTTACCACCCTATCTACATGCGATTCCACCTTCAGGGAACTATGCACAGTTATTCCTAGATCCCTCTGTTCCACAGCATTCCTCAATTCCCTACCATTTACCATGTACGTCCTATTTTGATTTGTCCTGCCAAGATGTAGCACTTCACACTTATCAGCATTAAACTCCATCTGCCATCTTTTCAGCCCACTTTTCCAAATGGCCCAAATCTCTCTGTAGACTTTGAGAATCTACTTCATTATGTACAATACCACCTATCTTAGTATCATCTGCATACTTACTTATCCAATTTTCCACCCCATCATCCAGATCATTGATGTACATGACAAACAACAGTGGACCCAACACAGATCCCTGAGGCACCCCACTGGTCACCGGCTTCCAACCTGACAAACAGCCATCCACCATTACTCTCTGACATCTCCCCTTCAGCCACTGTTGAATCCATCTTGCTACTCCGCCATTAACACCCAAAGATTGAACCTTCTGAACCAACCTTCCATGGGGAACCTTGTCAAAGGCCTTACTGAAATCCATATAGACAACATCCACTGCTTTACCCTCATCAATTTCCCTAGTTACCGCTTCAAAAAATTCAAGAAGGTTTGTCAAACATGACCTTCCAGGCACAAATCCAGGGGGAATAAGGGGGAAGTCTTTTAGGACCGAGATGAGAAAATCGTTTTTTAACACAGAGAGTGGTGAATCTGTGGAATTCTCTGCCACAGAGGGTAGTTGAGGCCAGTTCGTTGGCCATATTTAAGAGGGAGTTGGATGTGGCCCTTGTGGCTGAAGGAATCAGGGGGTGTGGAGAGAGGCAGGTACAGGATACTGAGTTGGATGATCAGCCATGATCATATTGAATGGCGGTGCAGGCTCGAAGGGCCAAATGGCCTGCTCCTGCACCTAATTTCTATGTTTCTATGTTTCTAACACTTTCGTCTTGAAGAAATTGAGCGGTCGGGTATTTTTCTGACGCAATGTCAGTAAGTCCACTATCTCTTTCCTGAACTCTGTCTCCTCATTGTTCCTGGTCCAGTGGCGTCGTCAGCGAACCTGTAGACGAAATGTGTAAAGAGAGTATCGTAGGGGACTAAATAATCATCCTTGCAGGGCGCCGGTGTTTAGAGTTATTATGGATTAGATGTTGTCACTTATCGTCACTGACTGATGTCCGTGGGCCATAGAGCCGAGGAAGCAGTGGCAGAGGGCGGAGCACATTCCTAGTTCCTGCAGTTTGGAGATAACAAACAGCTCTCTCTACCCCCTCCCCCCCCCCCCCCCCCCCCCCCCCCCCCCCCCCCCCCCCCCCCCCCCCCCCCCCCCCCCCCCCCACCCCCCACTGTGGAGACAGCTACACACGGTCACACACACGATGCCAAGCTCAAGCCTGTTCGGACATTTAATATCATAAATATCCATCTTATCCTGGTCACAAGTTATTTACTATACCTGGTCACATTGGTCTTCAGTTCCCTATTGGCCACAAGAGGAAGCAGTGGCAGAGGGCGGAGCACATTCCTAGTTCCTGCAGTTTGGAGATAACAAACAGCCCTCTCTACCCCCTCTCTACCCCCTCCCCACCCCCCACTGTGGAGACAGCTACACACGGTCACACACACAATGCCAAGCTCAAGCCTGTTCGGAAATTTAATATCATAATTATCCATCTTATCCTGGTCACAAGTTATTTACCATACCTGGTCACATTGGTCTTCAGTTCCCTATTGGCCACAAGAAGCTTCGCTCCAACCCTGTTAGTATTTAACAAATGGGCACCACTGTTGTTCTGGGGTAGAGGGTACTCGAGATTCAGGTATATCCGAGATAGTAAATTACATCACATCTCAGTCACTCCAAAGTGAATTCATATTCTGATCTTCTGATCTGGTGAATTATCGGTCGTTTCACAGCCACTTGATGCGAGGGATAAATCTCCACTTCTGACTCCACACCACTTAAAAGGCAAGCATCACCTTCTTTAAAAGAGAGATGGCTAAGGCATAATACTCTATGAACCAAGTGCTAGAAAATGCGATTCCGTTATTGGATAGCATTAGCACAGCACGACTGCCCTTGTGTGACAGAGCTGCAGGGGGAGTTGAGGAATCTATTCCCTGGAGCGAAGGAGACTGAGGGGTGATGATATGAAGGTGTATAAAATCATGAGAGGAATAGATTGGCTGAATTCAGAGCATTTTCCCCAGGATTGAGAATCAAAAGGCAGATCTCATAGGTTTAATGTGAGAGCAGCAAGATTTACAAAGAGCCCGAAGCGAAGACTTGACACAAATAGAGAGTGCTGGGTAGATGGTTTGAACTTGTGGTAAGATCATTCACTACTGACATCACATATTTTTTCTGCCTGGATGGATGTTATCTGAGTCTTCTGACTATACTACGTTTCCTCCTGTCATGCAGATGCACGGTAATTAATACGGTCCACGATAAGGTGTTTTACTGAGTTCTTCCTCCTGTGCCCACTTCACACCTTGTCTTCGCATTTGTTCAGCCCCATTCAACACCTTATCTTGTATATCAATACTGTTTGTGTTACATGGACAATGTTAATAGCCATCATGGTACGAGTACCCTTCCCTTATCATAGTTGGTACTTATTTCAGATCATTAGGATAGCTGAGGTTAGGCTTAGTTATTATTGTCAGATATTTTGAGGTACAGTGAGAAGCGTGGCATTGCACGCTATCCACTCAGTTCCGATATGCCATAGGTAGACAAAAGTGCTGGAGAAACTCAGCGGGAGCAATGGCAATAGGCAACATTTCGGGCCGAAACCCTTCTACAGACTGATGTAGGGTGGGGGGGGGGGGGGGTGGCGAGGAGAAGAAATCAGAAAGGAAGGGGGGGGTGAGCCAGAGGGCTGAGGGGGAGTTGAGAATGGGAGGAGACAGCAAGGCTACCGGAAATTGGAGAAGTCATTATTCATGCCACTAGAGTGCCATTATGGTCACATTATTTTTTTTAAAGAAGGAACTGCAGATGCTGGAGAATCGAGGGTACACAAAAGGCTGGAGAAACTCAGCGGGTGCAGCAGCATCTAAGGAGCGAAGGAGATAGGCGACGTTTTGGGTCGAGACCCCTTCTTCAGACTGGTCAGGGATCAGGGAAACGAGAGATATAGACGGTGATGTGGAGAGATAAGGAACAATGAGTGAAAGATTATGCAAAAAAGTATCGGTGATAAAGGGAACAAGCCATTGTAAGCTGTTTGTGGTGTGAAAATGAGAAGCTGGTGCGACTGGGGTGGGGGAGGGAGATAGAGATAGAGGGAATGTCAGGGCCCGAGGGCTGAGGAGAGGGTGGGAAGGGGAGGAGACAGCAAGGGTTAACAGAATTGAGAAAATTCAATATTCAAGCCCAAAGGATGCAGACTCCCCAAGCGGAATATGAGGTGCTGCTCCTCCAGCTTGCGGTGTTGCTCACTCTGGCCGTGGAGGAGGCCCAGGACCGAGAGGTCGGATGTGGAATGGGAGGGGGAGTTGAAGTGCTGAGCCACCGGGACGTCGGGTTGGTTATTGCGGACCGAGCGGAGGTGTTCGGCGAAGCGATCGCCAAGCCTCCGCTTGGTCTCACCGATATAGATCATCTGGCATCTGGAGCAGCGGATGCAGTAGATGAGGTTGGAGGAGGGTGCAGGTGAACCTCTGTCGGACCTGGAAGGACTGCTTGGGTCCTTGAAAGGAGTGGAGGGGGGAGGTGAGGGGACAAGTGTTGCATTTCTTGCGGTTGCAAGGGAAAGTGCCGGGGAAGGGGTAGCCTATCCCCCTTTGTTAAATCCCTCCCCACCTATGTTCAAGACACCTCAGATACTCTCCGTCGGCTCCGTGCATTCCATTCTCCAGGCCCCCATCCTCTCATCTTTACCATGGAACGTCCAATCACTCTACACCTCCATCCCCACCAGGACGGTCTCAAAGCCCTCCGGTTCTTCCT
Organism: Okamejei kenojei; assembly: GCA_035221665.1. Lineage (NCBI taxonomy): Eukaryota > Metazoa > Chordata > Chondrichthyes > Rajiformes > Rajidae > Okamejei > Okamejei kenojei. The sequence goes on from CM069169.1 coordinate 170,722, forward strand.
CGACCAGAGGAGCACCCATACCCGTTCCACTGACACCCTCCTCCGCCTAACAGAGTTGGTCCTCACCCTCAATAACTTCTCTTTTGATTCCTCCCATTTCCTCCAAACACAAGGCGTAGCTATGGGGGACACGCATGGGCCCAGCTCCGCTTGCCTCTTTGTTGGGTACGTCGAACAATCCTTGTTCTCGGCGTACCAGGGCCCCATCCCCGACCTCTACCTCCGTTACATCGACGACTGCTTTGGTGTCACCTCCTGCACCCACACACAACTGACTGACTTCATTCATTTCACCACCAACTTCCATCCGGCACTCAAATACACTTGGACCATTTCCGACACTTCCCTACCATTCCTTGACCTCACCATCTCTATTGCAGGTGATACGCTCCTGACCGACATCCACTACAAACCTACTGACTCCCACAGCTACCTGGACTACTCTTCCTCCCACCATGCTTCCTGTTAGGACTCCATCCCTATTCCCAATTCCTCCGTCTACGCCGCATCTGCTCCCAGGATGAGGTGTTCCACACCAGGTCATCACAAATGGCCTCATTCTTCAGAGAACGGGGATTCCCCTCCCCCCACTATTGATGAGGCTCGCACCAGGGTCTCCTCCATACCCCGCAACACTGCCCTCGCTCCCCATTCCCCCAGGGCAGAGTCCCCCTGGTCCTCACCTTTCACCCCACCAGCCGGCAAATACAACATATAGTCCTCCGCCAGTTTCGCCACCTCCAACGTGACCCCTCCACATCTTCCCATCTCCCCCCCTGTCTGCCTTCCGCAAAGACCGCTCCCTCCGCAACTCCCTTGTCCATTCTTCCCTCCCCTCCCACTCTACCCCTTCCCCGGGCACTTTCCCTTGCAACCGCAAGAAATGCAACACTTGTCCCTTCACCTCCCCCCTCCACTCCTTTCAGGGACCCAAGCAGTCCTTCCAGGTCCGACAGAGGTTCACCTGCACCTCCTCCAACCTCATCTACTGCATCCGCTGCTCCAGATGCCAGATGATCTATATCGGTGAGACCAAGCGGAGGCTTGGCGATTGCTTCGCCGAACACCTCCGCTCGGTCCGCAATAACCAACCCGACCTCCCGGTGGCTCAGCACTTCAACTCCCCCTCCCATTCCACATCCGACCTCTCGGTCCTGGGCCTCCTCCACGGCCAGAGTGAGCAACACCGCAAGCTGGAGGAGCAGCACCTCATATTCCGCTTGGGGAGTCTGCATCCTTTGGGCTTGAATATTGAATTTTCTCAATTCTGTTAACCCTTGCTGTCTCCTCCCCTTCCCACCTCTCCCTCAGCCCTCGGGCCCTGACATTCCCTCTATCTCTATCTCCCTCCCCCACCCCAGTCGCACCAGCTTCTCATTTTCACACCACAAACAGCTTACAATGGCTTGTTCCCTTTATCACCGATACTTTTTTTGCATATCTTTCACTCATTGTTCCTTATCTCTCCACATCACCGTCTATATCTCTCGTTTCCCTGATCCCTGACCAGTCTGAAGAAGGGTCTCGACCCGAAACGTCGCCTATCTCCTTCGCTCCTTAGATGCTGCTGCACCCGCTGAGTTTCTCCAGCTTTTTGTGTACCATCATGGTCACATTATTCTTTTGTTCCCTATTGGCCACAAGAAGCTTCGCTCCAACCCTGTTTGTATTTCATAAATGGGCACCACTGTTGTTGTGGGTTAGAACACTGCCATTCAAGATGATCATCGCTGACATTCCAAAATCAGTAATCCGTTTCTGCTTCAAAAGCAAACATCACCTTCTTTAAAAGAGAGAGGGCTAAGGCATAATACTTTATGGACCGAGTGCTGGAAAATGCAGTTCAGTTATTGGATAGCATTATCGCAGCACGACTGCACTAATCTTTCCTTGTGTGACAGAGCTGCAGGGAGAGGTGAGGGATTCATTCGCTGGAGCGAAGGAGGCTGAGGGGTGATGATATGAAGGTGCAAAACTGAGGTGCTGCCCCTCCAATTTCCGGTGTTGCTCACTCTGGCCATAGAGAGGGCCCAGGTCAGAAAGGTTGGAATCAGAATGGGAGGGGGAGTTGAAGTGCTGAGCCACAGGGAGATCAGGTTGGTTATTGCCGATCGAGCAGAGGTGTTCGGCGAAATGGTCGCCAAGCCTACGCTTGGTCTCACCGATGTAGAGCAGCTGACATCTAGAGCAGCGGATGCAACAAATGAGGTTGGAGGAGGTGCAGGGGAACCTCTGTCGCACCTGGAATGACTGCTTGGGTCCTTGAATGGAGTTGAGGTAAAGCAACAAGTGTAGCATTTCTTGCGGTTGCAAGGGAACGTGCCCGGGGAGGGGGTGGTGCTGGAGGGGAGGGAATAATTGACCAGGGAGTTACGGAGGGAGTGGTCTCTGCGGAAAGCCAACAGGAGGGGAGGGTGGGGGGAGATGGGAAGTTGTGGCGAGTGGTGGGGTCACGTTTGAGGTGGTGAAAATGACGGAGGACTATTTGTTTTATGTGGCTAGTGGGGTGGAAGTTGAGGACTAGGGAAACTCTGCCCTTGTTACGAGTGGGGGACGGGGAGAGAGAACAGTGTTACGGGGTTTTGAAGAGACCCTGGTGGGAGCTTCATCCATAGTAGGGAAGGGGATGGGGTCCTTACATGACCCTGAAGAATGAGGACATTTCTGATGCCCTGGTGTGGAACACCTCATCCTGGGAGCAGATGCGGCGTAGACGGAGGAATTGGGAGTAGGGGATGGAGTCCTTACAGGAAATACCATGTATGCCATATAAAGATTTATGGAAACATATAAAATATGAACAGGACTAGGCCATTCGGCCCTTCGAGCCAACACTGCCATTCAAGATGATCATCGCTGACATTCCAAAATCAGTAACCCGTTCCGGCTTTTTCCCCATATCCCCTCATTCACTTATCGTAAGAGCTAAATCTAACACTCTCTTTAACTATAACCAGTTAAAGTCCTGCAGATGGAGCGAGGAGGAAGATACATAATTTCGAATATATTTAATTACAGAAGATCATGCTGAATATTGTTGGTTATTTCCATCAAACCCTGAATTGTCCGTGTATTTGTGAGAAAGAATAGTAAGATTAAATGAGAACTTACCAGTTTGAAGTTTGATCTTTATTTTATGAGGAGTCGAGTTGAGGGACTACGTGAATAGAAGCCCGTACAGCCGTTGGTGCGTCAATCTTCAAAGCAGCGGAATGAATTCACAGCTAACAATGACTGAAGTATAATGGTAAGATGATAAAACTAGAACTACCAGATGAGATCTATGAGGGTGGGAGCGGAGGGCACGTAGTCCCTCAACTCGACTCCTCATAAAATAAAGATCAAACTTCAAACTGGTAAGTTCTCGTTTAATCTTACTATTTTACTTCGGAGTCACGTGAGTGACTACGTGAAGACTTCAAAGCACTGTGAATTCACGCCGCAGACCAAATCCGACGTTCACACTACCTGGATTGACTCAAAGTCGTTAACAATCAATCATGCATCAGTAACAACATTTGTTAAATGAATAACAATTTATTTACAAACAAATCATAACAAACCCCTCTAACTCAGGGGGAAAGTGTAACAGTACTCAAAACAGAATCAGCAAACACCCCGAGCCTTGAAATCGGCTTGTGATTAAACCTCTGAAAAGTTAGCTCACTGGACCATCCTGCGGCCGCGAGGATATGGTCTATTGGCACGTCCATCGCCCTTGCCGCGGAAGTTGATGCCGCCCTGGTGGAATGAGATTTGAATTTATCAGTATCAATTCCAGCACTTGCCAGGACCTGCTTTAGCCACCTTGAAATTGTTTTGCACCGACACCTTACTGTGTGGTTTTTTTGTGACTAATAAACAAAGCCGACTCTGTTCCTCTCAGAGGTTTAGTAATCTCAAAGTAATGAGATAAATGTGAAACTACACACAAGCGATCATCTGCGGGGTATGCTGAAAACACAATCTTACATCCTGTCATGCCTCTTCTATTATGTTTAAGCAAATCATAGACATAAAATATAATGGCATCTGCCGACACATGCATTCTATCTAGCCGTAGCTTTTGCAACGTTTGTACACGTTGAGCTGAAACCAAGGCCATAAGCATGACCACCTTCATAGTTAATTTGGCTATAGATAGGCTTGTAACCGGAGCCCACTGGCGAAGAACCATAAGAACCTCACTCACATTCCAAATCCCGGCATACCTGGGTTAGGAGGATTAGAATTGAAAACTCCCTTCATGAATCGTGAAACTAACGGATGTGTCCCTACTGTATGTAATTCTGCATTCATAGGTAAATAAGAAGACAGAGCACTTCTGGCTGAATTGATCGCACTGTAACTTAATTTTTGGTCGAAATAAAGAGTTGACAAAAACTTCAATACGTCCGTGATCCCTGCAGTGTGATATACAATATTCTGCTGTAGGCAGAATTGCTCCCACTTCCTTATATAGGTGATATATTGCTGCTGTGTACTATCCCTGCAGGCCAACGTGAGAACATCCAAAGTCCGATGAGACAGTCCTCTCCCCAGGAATGGCCTCCTTAAAATCTGCAAATTAACAGATCATATAACCATATAACCATATAACAATTACAGCACGGAAACAGGCCCTCTCGGCCCTTCCAGTCCGTGCCGACCATTTGCTTTCCCCTAGTCCCATCTACCTGCACTCAGACCATACCCCTCCATTCCCTTCACGTCCATATACCTATCCACTTTACTCTTAAATGTTAAAATCGATCCTGCCTCCACCACTTCTGCTGGAAGCTCATTCCACACAGCCACCACCCTCTGAGTAAAGAAGTTCCCCCTCACGTTACCCCGAAACTTCTGTCCCTTAATTCTCCATGTCATGCCCTCTTGTTTGAATCTTCCCTACCCTCAATGGGAAAAACGTATCCACATTAACTCAGATTCAGATTCAGATTCAGATTCCCTTTATTGTCATTCAGACCTTTCGGTCTGAACGAAATTTGTTACCTTGCAGTCATAACATGTAATAAATTAAAACAAAACACACAATAAACACATAATTTAACATCCACCACAGTGAGTTCACCAAGCACCTCCTCACTGTGGTGGAAGGCAAAAGTCTTAAAGTCTTTGTCATTTTCCCCTACTTGTTCCCCCCTCTGTACTGAGGCAATCCAGGCCTTCGATGTCATCGTCCACCAGGCCCGCGGCCGAGCCTCCGAAGCCAGGCCGCCACCGCCGCCACCGCCGGAACGCCGGAACACCACCACAGCCCCCAGCCAGGATCGACCACGGGAACGCTGGAGCCGCCGGAGCTCTGAAGCCGGGCCGCCGCTGGAGAGCCGAAGCCCCGAAGCCGGGCCGCTGCTGGAGCACCTGCTGGAGAGCCGCTGGAGAGCCGCTGGAGCCGCCGGAGCGCCGAAGCCGGGCCGCCGCTGGAGCACCCTCTGGAGAGCCGCCGGAGGCGCCGAAGCCGGGCCGCCACTGGAACACCCGCTGGAGATCCGCCGGAGCCGCCGGGAGCGCCGAAGCCGGGCCGCTGCTGGAACACCCGCTGGAGCCGCCGGAGCGCCAATGCCGGGCCGCTGCTGAAACACCCGCGGAGCCCGCCGGAGCGCCAATGCTCCGGCGGCTCCGGCGGCTATCCCTTTCATCATTTTAAAGAAACTCAATCAAGTCCCCCCTTAACCTTCTGCGCTCCAAAGAATAAAGACCTAACTTGTTCAACCTTTCTCTGTAACATAGTTGCTGGAACCCTGGCAACATTCTAGTAAATCTCCTCTGTACTCTCTACTTTGTTGACATCCTTCCTATAACTAGGCGACCAAAATTGTACACCATACTCCAGAATTGGTCTTACCAATGCCTTGTACAATTTTAACATTACTTCCCTACTCCTATATTCAATGCTATGATTTATAAAGGCCAGCACACCAAAGGCTTTCTTTACCACCCTATCTACATGCGATTCCACCTTCAGGGAACTATGCACAGTTATTCCTAGATCCCTCTGTTCCACAGCATTCCTCAATTCCCTACCATTTACGATCAATACGATCATGTAAAGGATGTTGATCCCCAGTGACTGGATTTACCAGTAGATTTTTATTCTTGGGAATAATCATGTAAGGCTCCCTAGCCATTTCTAATACAACAGGAAACTATGCTTGTGTAGGCCAATCTGGCACTACCAATACCCCTGAAGTGGAGTCCTCCTTGATCTTTTGCAAACATCTGCTGATGAGACAGAATGGAGGAAATACATACACAAACATTCCTCCCCAATGCAGCGAAAACGCATCCACTGCTACTGCCTCAGGATCTGGTTCCCATGAAACACATCTAGGTAACTGATGATTTAATCGAGATTTAAACAAGTCAATATCTGGCATTCCATACTGAACAATCATTTGGTTAAATACATCCTGATTTAACATCCATTCAATGTTGTCATTAAACTGACGTGACCTAGTGTCAGCTACAGTGTTGAATCTTCCTGGCAAATAAAGTGCTGAAAGCCAGATATTTTGGTCAATACACCAGCTCCAAATCTGGTTAGCCAGTCTATCACAAGACTGTGACTTAACTCCACCCATGTGGTTTACATATGCCACTGCTGTGGTGTTGTCAATCTGAACCTGCACATGCAAGTCCCTCCTTGTAGAACAATAAGCTTTGAGCCCATACCAGGTGCCCAACAACTCTAAATAATTAATCCCTCTTAGTTGAAGAAGCGATGTCTCATCCACATTCCATCTGCCTCCACAACTAGAAGACATATCTGTTGCACCCCAACCCAGTGCACTTACATGTCTGTAATATCAGTGACGGTGGTTCCACCAAAACCTTCCTAAAACTTGTTGAAACATTTGCTATCCACCATTGTATGTCAGCAATCGCCCCAGCTGACAACTGCATAGGCCTATCAAAATGGCCCCTTTGTATTCTCAGTGCCTGTTCCTTTGATCGTTGTAATTGTTGATAATGCAGAGGACCATACTGCACAGCTGGAAATGCTGCCACAAACTTCCCAATTAACCTGGCTACTTGTCTAATCGAAGGCCTTTGTTCTCCAACGAGATTAACGCAGTCCTCAATTAACTGATTCAATTTATCCCTGGGCAAAGTTACCAACATGTGATTGGACTTAATGGTAAATCCCAGATAATCAATAATTTGGACTGGTGATAATTTAGATTTATCTGGGTGAATATCAAAATCCCATTTGTTCAAAAGTGATTTTAACAACTGAAACTGATGATTGAGTTTCAGCATGAGTCTTTCCAACAATCAGAATATCATCTAAGTAGGCCATTACCACATGCCCCTTAGCTCTAAGTAACGCTAAACACATGTTTTACCAATTTAGTAAATAATCTAGGAGCTGAAGTTAATCCATTCGGCAATGCCCTGAATTGCCACAGCTCAGTCATCCAAATAAATTTCAAATATCTTCTATCATCCTCATGAATAGACACTGAGTAATACGCATCCTTTAAATCAATAGTTGCCATATAACACCTTTTGGACACTAGATGTTTGGCCGTGGTAAAGGTTTCCACTTTGAAATGCCTATAACAAACAAACTTGTTCAAACTCGATAAATCCAAAATAATTCTACACCCCCAGTCCTTTTTAGATCTGGGAAATATATTTGACACAAATTGTCGACTTTGATAGACAGAAGGCTCAATTACCCCTTTCTTATGTAACGACTGAATCTCGGTTTGAATAAGCACATTTTCTTCATCTGATAAAATAAGTTTACGACTAGGAAAATGTTGATTAGGTAGACTGTCCTTAGAGAGTAAAATTCAATTTTCACCCCTTCAATACTACTAAGTATGAACAAATCTGATGTCAACTGCTGCCATTGTTTGAGAAACAATTTTAACCTTCCTCCAATTTGAACAGAAACATCAATTAATTCATCGTCTGTCGATGTTTTCCTTACCTGCATCGTTCCTTGCGGACCTTGTTGTCCTCGACCTCTTGTGGAGAAAGGCACCTTCCCCTTCATGCTGGCAGCCTGCCAGTTCCGAAATTGAAGACCTGAACGGCTCGTTCCTTCTCCTGCATCCACATTATTTCCTTTCCAATACGGAGAAAACCTTTTGCCTTGCTTACCAGCCGGCTTAATGAGGGCCACAGTTTTAACATCTTCATGACATTCTTTGACCCTTTTTGCAAGGTTACCTCCAAACAACAGATTATGTGGTGGTACACTGGTCGGTTTGCACAAACTTGCCAAATTCGGATTAAGCACTGGCCTAATAGCGGCCCTCCTGATGTTATTGATTTCAAAATGCATTACAAAGGAATCCCAGTCCGTCCTGGTGTGCTTCATCCATATTGCTTCGATCAATAACTTTCACCACAGCTGTAATACCTGCTGACAACAGTTTAAGCACTTTTTGAAACTTCATCTCCTGGGCCCTAGCAGGCAAACCCATCTGTGACCAAATTTGGTGATTAACCACCGGTACCTTCAGGAGATCACAATTAACAGGAGCTTTATAGTTTTTTGCTGCTTCATCCATAGCTAGCTCCTGTAACTGGTGGGAGAGCATATACTGAATGGCTTCAGCCAATTCTCCATCAATCGCCTTTCCTGCCTCTCTAGGCTCAGCAAACTTTCCAGCAATGTTCGGAATTACCTCCAACCGAACTTCTTTACTGCTCTCCCCCAGCATAGAAACAGTGTCAGCAAACTGCACTGATGGAACATCCTCCTCACAGGCAGGATAGTTCTGCAGCCCTGAAACAGGTGCTGCTAGCACAAGCTCTCCATCAGCCTGGCTTGGGCACCACTCCTCCTCACGGAGCTGGTCCCTGTCGAGCATTCTTTGTAATAAAATCTCGACTTGGGAGAGCCGTGAGCAAACGGACTCTCCTATGGAGGGTATAACCTCCATGCCCGACTCATCTACGGGCCTGACAGACTTGCCAGTGGCCTTCCGCCCTACTGGCAAGCCTTCACTGCCCCCCGGCAGTGGGTCCGCAACCACTGGCTGTGTAGCCAGCACCGGACCAGGTGTACCAGGCGGGCCTCCTTCCACAACACTCTCCTGGTCACTCTCCTTTCTACCTGCGGAGTGCCTCGCCGACACCTTCTTTACTTTCTGCAACATATCTCCAAGAACTTCAAACCGTCGCAGAAATGACCTGTGGTAAAAATTTCAACAACCTTACCTCCGTTTTTAAACTTACCGCTCGGAGGAGCGCTGCTGCTCCAACCGCCCGACTGCACCAACGTCTGACGTCATGACGCACCAACGGCTGTACGGGCTTCTATTCACGTAGTCACTCACGTGACTCCGAAGTAAAACAACATTTGCTCAAGCCACTTTGCATAAATTCGTTCCCCGTAGAACTGGACTAGTGCAGTTGGATAATTTAAATTTTGTAAAATCACAAAGCATCAATTTTTTACAAAAATATGATTTAAACTTGCAGAAGGTCTGGTCTGGAGCAGTGGATGATGCAATGAGACATCCCGCTGGGATCGCGATGTTGTAAGCAATTACGAGGAGAGGCGTTCAAATATCAGGTTCTGTTTTAAGTTTATTGTTGCATGTCCCGAGCTAAAGTAAAAAGCTTTGTTTTGTGCAATCCAGACACACTAGATATGCCATATATATATATATATATTATTAGTTAAAACTCGAGTGCATAGAGTAGTGGGTGTACTGATTTACATAGAGAATGAGTTGATATATGAGGTAGTTGCCGCATATATTAGGGCATCTTTCAAAGACAGTTGGCCTGCTGCATGGATAGGAATGATGCATAGTGATGTGGGTGAAAGGTGGATGGGAGTGACTCGTGTAGATGGGGCACATTGGTCGGTGTGTGCAAGCTGGGCAGAAAGTCCCATTACCATGTTGTAGCATTCGATGATTCTATGAAAATAGATAGAGCAACGTGAAAGATGCAGAGTACAGAATATAGTTCGCAGCATTGGTGTGTACTTCCGTGCAGCAGTTACTTAGACAATTTCCATTATCCGCAATGTGGTAGAAGCGAATTGAGCAGTACACTCATCTACAGAGGGACAGTCCAGAAGCCTCATAATGGAGAAAATACGCTAATGCTTAATCCGTTGGTGCTGGCTCTCATGCTTCTGTTCCATCTGCAGGACTTGGGTAGGGGAAAGTTAAACTGACCGGGTTTCAACAAGTCTTTGATTACGTTGGGGGCAATAAGAATCGAACAGTATCCTCGCACATGGAGGGATCGGGCAGAAGTCCTATCACGACGGACAATAACCCATTCCGCTGTGATGTGGGCTTTCAACTGTGTACCTTTTGGCAGATAAGAGCACAGGCAAGAAGAACTGACCCAATTTAGACATCTTTGATGATGTTGGGTAATTACTCCGAAGAAGCGTGAAGTGTAGATGGAGTTAATGGTGTAACGTCTGGTCTGCATGATGGATTGGGCTACATTTCCAACTCTCTCCATATTCTCCCGGTCTTGTCAGATCTGTGGCCAAACCAAAATGTAATCCAACCGGATAATATGCATTCCATACACCACCTCTAGATGTTTTATAAGAAGCACTGTAGATATGCCAATTTTCCCAGTATCATAATAAAGCAGAGGCGATGGTGTGCCTTTGTGGGTTACGCATCAATGTGGCATTGATGCAGATTAGGGCAAATACTCTACAATGCTTCCTGAGGTCAAAAACTATCTCCTTCTGCTTGCTGAAAGAGGGGTCATTGTCTTGACAACATGTCAATAAGCTCACTAGCTCCTCCTTGTACTCCGCTTCGCCATTGCCCGTCATTCGACCATTGAGTGGAGCTACTACTCGTGGAAGTGAGCGGGTAAGATCATCTCGGACTCCTCTTACCCTGGCCACAACCTCTTTGAATCACTTACCTCTGGAAGGAGACTCCGGACTGTCAAAGCTGTCACAGCCAGACAGGCAAACAGCTTTTTCCACGAATAGTAGGTCTACTCAATAACCAAAAATCTGTAGCTTCTTTTGCTCTGCTATTTTCATTTAATTCACATGGTTGAACTATAATGTTTTATTATTAATGTTCAATGCTCTATGTGTCATTCCTAACTGTCACTGCATGTCGTTGTCACATGTGTGTGGAGCACGAAGGCAAATTCCTTGTATGTGAATACTTGGCTAATAAATGTATTCATTCATTCACAATGATGTCTTATGCAAATTCATAGCTAATGCTTAACATGGCCGCATGGTGGGGAGTGTAAAGGTGGTGTAGTAGCTGACTGAGAATGGATCCTTACGATGCTCCAGTCTTCGAAGTTTTTGTTGGAGAGGTGTAACTTATCCTTATTGATTGTGGGCTGTGGGAGCTAAAATTGGGCGTCCGCTGGTAGAGCAGGGAGGGGATCCCTCGGTCCAGGAGTTTGGAACATATCATCTTCCAAACTGCACAGAGTGGAGGATCTCCTCAATTGTTGTTCCTTTGGCAGCCTCTTACACCGCAGATAAACATTGACTCTCTGCAACAGAAGTAAGTGGTTTCTCCGGAAAATATGACAAATGTTCAAAGATAATTAGACTGCATCATGAGTATGAATGACGTAGAGTAATGTGGCCGAAAGGTGGGTGTGAGTGACTGGTGCAGATGGGGCACATTGGTCGGCCTGGGCAAGATGGGCAGAAAGTCCCGTTACCATGCCGTAGGACTCGATGCCTCTATAACCATAGATAAAGCAATGTCAAAGACACAGAGTGCACAATATAGCTCGCAGGATTGCCGTGTACTGCGGTGCATCCGTTAATGAGACAATGTCTTATATCCGCAATGGGGGAGAAGCGAATTGAAGAGTACACTAGTCCAAGGAGGGACTGTTTAGACACCTGTTAAAAGAGTAAAATGAAGTTATTCCTTAATCCGGTGGTGCTCACTTTCAAACTTCTGTACGTTGTGCGGAACGCCAGTCGGGAAAGAAGAACTGACCGGTCTGGACAGGGCTGATTACGTTCGGTAATTTATTTTTGAGGCAGCGTAAAGTGTCGATGGAGCCAATGTTGGGACGTCTGGTATGTGTGATGGATTGGGCAGCGTTAATAACTGACTGCAATTTCATTGTGTGTCCGAGCTGTGGGGAGAGGTGCCTTTATGCCTTGGAGCAAAGGAAGTTGCGTGGTGGGAATATCAAGGTGTTTACAACCATGAGAGGAAAAGGTAGGATGAATGCAGTATTTTACCCATGATGGTGAATCAAAAATCAGATCTCATATGTTTAAGGTGACAGGGGCAGGATTTTCTAGGAACCTGAAGAGATGACATGACGCAAAGAGGGTGCTGGGAACATGGTACGAACTTTGATAAGATCATGTGCTTCTGACATTACGTATTTCTCCTCCCTGGACGGATGCCATCTGAGTCTTCTGAGTATATTATGTTTTACAGAGGCCCGGTAATTAAATATGGTCCGCGATACAGTACCAGTTGTTTGACTGTGATGTTTCTCCTGAACCCACTCTTCACCTTGACATCGCATTTGTCCAACAGTTCATTTGTGTAGTACATGCCTACTATTCTGTGTGCTGAAGCAAAGCAAGAATTTCATTGTCCTATCAGGGACACATGACAATAAACTCACTTGAACTTGAACTTGTGGTTGACCCCATTCAACACCATCTGTTTTATAGCCATATAACCATTTAACAATTACAGCATGGAAACAGGCCCCCTCGGCCCTTCCAGTCCGTGCCGAACATTTATTTTCCCCTAGTCCCATCTACCTGCAATACTGTTTGAGTTACATTGACAATCTTCGTCCTCATCATAGTATGAACATTTCTCTCTGGTCATAGTTGTTACCTATGTCAGATCATTAGGTTAGGTGAGGTTAGGCTCGGTTTAATTTCGTCACATGTTCCAAGCTCCAGTGAAAAGCATGTCCATTCAGTTAAGATATGCCATACATAGATGCAATCAGCCCCACAGATGGAGCAAAGAGGAAGATACTGAATTCACAATATAGTTCATTACATTGAATATCATGCTGACTATTGTTGGTTATTTCCACCAAACCCCGAATTGTCCATTAGGAGAATGAACAACATGTTCTCAAGCCATATTGCATAATTTCATTCTCCGTAGAACTGGATAAAGGCAGTGGGAGAATTCGAGTTATTTGAAAACACAAAGCTAATATTTTCTGCAAAAATATTATATAAGCGCACAGAAGTACACACCTGGGACATAGTTACATAGACACATAGACACAATGGGTGCAGGAGTGGGCCCTTCGAGCCATCACCGCCATTCAATGTGATCAAGGCTGATCATCCACAATCTGTACCCCGTTCGTGCCTTCTCCCCATACCCCTTGATTCCGATAACCCACAGAGCTCTATCGAACTTTATTTTGAATGCATTCAATGAATCGGCGTCAACTGTCTTCTGAATCAGATGATTCCACAAATGCACAGCTCTCTGTCTGTCCGAGTTTTTCCATCATATCAGTTTTAAATGGCCTACCCCTTGTTCTTAAACTGTGCCCCCTGTTTCTGGACTCCACCAACATCGGGGATATGTTTCCTGTATCTATCGTGTCCCACCACCTAATAATGTTATATGTCTAAAGCAAATCCCCTCTCACCCTTCTAAATTCAAGTGACTACAATCCCAGACGTTGTATGCTTTCATCCTATGATAGTCCCGCCATCCCGGGAATTAACCTCGTGAACCTACGCTGCACTCCCTCTTTAGGAAGAATGTCCATCCTCAAATGAGGAGACTACAATTGCACACAATACTCCAGGTGTGGTTTCACAAAGGGCCCTGTAAAACTGTAAAAGGACCTCTTAGCTCCGATACACAATTCCTCTCGTTATGAAGGCAACACGCCATTCGCTTTCTTCATTGCCTGCATGCTTACTTTCAGTGACTGATGTACAATGACTCCCAGGTCTCGTTTTAAATGTAATGTAAAGCCAAGTGCAATAGATCGGTTGAATGGGGAGAGGCAGAATGTAGAATATAGTTCATGATACAGAATATCACACTGAATGTGGTTCTTTATTTCCACCAAAACCCGATTTGTCCGGGTATTTGGAACAATGTGGCTCAAGCCACATTGCATGATTCCAGTCTACCGTTCTCCTAGGAGTTGAATTTGGAGGCAAGTGATCTGCACAAACACAAAACCATCATTGAGCCTGATGTAAAATTCGTATTGAACCGTGCCGGGGTGCATAACTAGAAAGATTAATGATGCCATGCTTCAATTTTACTTCGGAGTCTCGTGAGTGACTACGTGAAGAAGCCCCGCCTGGCGCTTGATCGGCATTACGTTGACGCTGACGGCAGAAGCAAGAGCTGCAGAGCGCAGCTCCCCTCAGCGGTAAGAACGGGCCCGCAGGTATGTGCAATTGATTTACTTTAGGGCGTTCTAAAAACCGTTACGCTGGCATATAGAACCAGCAAAGTGAAAGTAAAAATTTTACAAAAAAATCTGAATCAAGCTGGCGTACAGATCCAGCAAAAATAAAAAATTAAACAAAATGGAGAAGTCTCAGAGGAAGATTTCGCGGTTAAAAGATCGTCCCGGGGAGAGGCTAAAGAGTCGGGACAAGAGATTAGTGCGGAGCCGGTTCCGATACCGGTGGCCGTTGATTCACCCATTAGTGAGACTATAATTCCTCCAGAAACTAAAACCACGGAGGAAAATGTGCTTAAGAAAAGTAAAAAGAAATCCTTGAGGCCCTTGGTTTCTGATGATGACTCTGATAATGAAAGTCCTCCGTATAATAAAGCTATATGGCTTAAAATGGAACATATGGAGAAAGTGCTCTAAAATATTATAAGACAAGGGTCAAAGAACCCAGAATTTTCCTAAACAGACCCTGAGGGGTTTGAATATCCAGAATATGGCTGTGTGCCAAATTCGGAATATGAAACTCCAGACCCAGGATTAAGGGTGGAGGAAGTCTCCTTTGATGAAATCTCAGGAGTACCAGGGCTGCAAGAAACAGACCCTGAAAGTGGTGATGTGGATTATGAGTGCACACCACAAATAAAAAAGAAAAGGCCATGTGTGCCTGATATGGCAAAAGATTTTGCTATACCTGAAGGAAGTGGTGAGGCTATGGAAGAAAACCTAGCTGCCAGCATTAATTATATGGTATCTCACCAACTTCAAGATTCCGTTATGGCTGAAACAGCAGAATTATATAAAACACCGGAAAATTGCACCTCATTGAAGGTACCTACGGTGAATCCGACTATATGGACACCTATGTCATCAGTCATGAGAGGACAAGAATTAAGGTTTCAAGGAATCCTCAAACTGATTTCAGCCGCCATTACTGCTTTTGGAAAGCAAATGGAAGCGTCAGAAATGATCAAAATCCAAAGAGATACATTGGGCTTATTCCTTTTATGAAATCAATTGTATGAGGAAAATTGCAATTCGGCCCATATTTCATCCTAGATTTGCAGGTCTGTGCCGATCAAGTGGAGTTCAATCTCCTGGTTATCTATTTGGAGAAAACCTGTCTAAACAAATATGAGAAATGGATGAAGAGGCTAAATCTATTAGCTACATGAGACCTTTCGTTTTTGGATGAAAAAGGTACTATACACCAAGAAGGGGATCTGATTTTGGAACAAACAGAGGCAGGAGTATGGTAAGGAAATATTACCATCCAACACAGCCCAATGTTCACCCGTATACGGGGAGAAGGAGACCACCACGTTCATATGGAGAGGTACAAAAACTTTATTCTGTTCTTAAAGGAACTATGGACCGAATCTCTAGTTGGTGGGAGATTACAAATGTTTTATGATGAATGGCTTTGCATCACATCTGACCGGTTTATTTTACAAACGGTTTCAGGAGCTACAATAACATTTAAAGAAGGTGTTGATTCTCCGGTACAATATAAACCTATTCATGATTTCACGTTCTCTGCTATTGAGGAAGCAGAAATTAATGTGGAAATTGACAAATTGTTTAAAAAAGGTGTTATTGAAAAAACTGTTGAGCATCCACACCAATTTGTGTCAAACATCTTTCCAAGAGATAAAAAAGATGGTGGTTGTAGAATTATTCTGGACCTTACAAACTTTAATACATTTGTCCAGTATAAACATTTCAAGATGGAAACGTTCAACACTGCAAGACATTTGATATCAGCAGGTTGTTATATGGCTACAATCGATTTAAAGGATGCATACTATTCAGTACCAATACATCGTGGGTTTTTTTCGGAGGTACAGCTGGGACAGCTGTGGCAATTTAAAGTTTTACCTAATGGGTTAAGTTCAGCTCCTAGGCTCTTCACAAAACTGTTGAAGCCAGCTTTAGCACAATTAAGAGCACAAAAACACATTGTTATGGCTTATCTGGATGACTAATTGTCAGTAATAGTCAGGAATCAGCTGGAAAATCAGTTTCAGCAACTAAAACTTTATTTGAAAAACTAGGGTTCGTGATTCATCCAATTAAGTCCAAGATGCAGCCAGCACAAACAATTAATTATTTAGGTTTTGTAATTAATTCAGTTACTATGTTAGTAACTTTGCCAACGGACAAGATTGTTGATATTTCAACTGTATGTTGGGGCCTCATTCACAAGCCTTATCCCTCCATCCGAGAAATAGCAAAGGTTATTGGTAAATTAGTAGCAGCATCTCCTGCAGTGGAATTTGGTCCATTACATTACCAAAACCTTCAAAGGTACAAAATGCAAGCTTTAAAAAAAGCGAGCAGGCCATTTTGATAGGCCTATGCAATTAACAAAAGAAGCTTTATTGGAATTACAATGGTGGATTGAAAATGTTCCACATGCTGCTAAAAACATTTTAATACAGCAGCCTGAAGTATTTTTACAAACAGATGCAAGTGCTCTTGGATGGGGGAGCGACAGATAAATTTACCAGCTGTGGGGACAGATGGACTGTCCAAGAGGAATTGTTTCTCCAAACATATGGTATTAATTATTTGGAGTTATTGGGGGCATTTTATGGATTAAAAGCCTATTGTTCTACAAAAAAGGATCTGCATGTCCAGGTACAATTAGACAATAAGAAACTGTTGCATATATTAATCACATGGGAGGAGTAAGGTCGGTATCATGTGATTGTCTGGTTAATCAGATATGGCATTGGTGTATTGAGCACCAAATTTGGCTTTCAGCAAGTTATATCCCAGGTAAAGACAATGTGGTGGCAGACAACAGATCAAGGGTATTTCAAGACAACACTGAATGGATGTTGAACCCACAGGTTTTCAGTAAAATTGTTATTCGCTATGGGTTACCAGACATTGATCTGTTTGCATCAAGATTAAATCATCAATTGCCTAAATATGTGTCTTGGGAACCCGATCCAGGTGCGGTAGCAGTAGATGCATTTTCGCTACATTGGGGAAATATGTTATTTTATGCTTTCCCTCCATTTGGCCTGGTTAGGCAATGTCTTAAGAAAATAGAACAAGATTCTGCCACAGGACTGTTGGTGATTCCAAATTGGCCCATACAACCATGGTTCCCTTTTTTTGTTAAATATGATTAAGGAACCATATATGTCAATTCCTAGCTGCAGTGATTTGTTAATACAACCAGTAACAAAAGAAATTCATCCATTACATAACCATATAACCATATAACCATATAACAATTACAGCACGGAAACAGGCCCTCTCGGCCCTTCCAGTCCGTGCCGACCATTTGTTTTCCCCTAGTCCCATCTACCTGCACTCAGACCATACCCCTCCATTCCCTTCCCGTCCATATACCTATCCACTTTACTTTTAAATGTTAAAATCGATCCTGCCTCCACCACTTCTGCTGGAAGCTCATTCCACACAGCCACCACCCTCTGAGTAAAGAAGTCCCCCCTCATGTTACCCCTAAACTTCCGTCCCTTAATTCACATGTCATGCCCTCTTGTTTGAATCTTCCCTACCCTTAATGGGAAAAGCTTATCCATGTCAACTCTGTCTATCCCTTTCATCATTTTAAAGACCTCAATCAAGTCCCCCCCTTAACCTTCTGCGCTCCAAAGAATAAAGACCTAACTTGTTCAACCTTTCTCTGTAATATAGTTGCTGGATCCGAGGCAACATTCTAGTAAATCTCCTCTGTACTCTCTCTATTTTGTTGACATCCTTCCTATAATTAGGCGACCAAAATTGTACACCATACTCCAGAATTGGTCTCACCAATGCCTTGTACAATTTTAACATTACTTCCCTGCTCCTATATTCAATGCTCTGATTTATAAAGGCCAGCACACCAAAGGCTTTCTTTACCATCCGATCTACATGTAATTCCACCTTCAGGGCACTATGCACAGTTATTCCTAGATCTCTCTGTTCCACAACATTCCTCAATTCCCTACCATTTACCATGTACGTCCTATTTTGATTTGTCCTGCCAAGATGTAGCACTTCACACTTATCAGCCTTAAACTCCATCTCTGCCATCTTTCAGCACACTTTCCATATGGCCCAAATCTCTCTGTAGACTTTGAAAATCTACTTCATTATCCACAACACTCACCTATCTTAGTATCATCTGCATACTTACTTATCCAATTTTCCACCCCATCATCCAGATCATTGATGTACATGACAAACAACAGTGGACCCAACACAGATCCCTGAGGCACCCCACTGGTCACCGGCTTCCAACCTGACAAACAGCCATCCACCATTACTCTCTGACATCTCCCATTCAGCCACTGTTGGATCCATCTTGCTACTCCGCCATTAACACCCAAAGATTGCACCTCCTTAACCAACCTTCCATGGGGAACCTTGTCAAAGGCCTTACTGAAATCCATATAGACAACATCCACTGCTTTACCCTCGTCAATTTCCCTAGTTGATTTTTCCCAGGTATAAAAGGGGTTATTATTTGTTCTTTTATATCATTAAAAGATTTATGAAATAAACTAAAACTGAATTCTGGTAAAAGGTTATTTATTCATTTATGTGTTGACCTAGCCGGACTGTCGTATAGAATGACTCTACGACATAAAAAACAAAGAAGCTACAAAATCTTCATGTAGTCACTCACGTGACTCCGAAGTAAAATAGTAAGATTAAACGAGAACTTACCAGTTCAAAGGTTGATCGTTATTTTATGAGGAGTAACGATGAGGGATTACGTGCCCTCCACTCCCGACCCTCATAAAATAAATGATCATCTGGTAGTTCTAAATCTATGTTGAGCCTTACTATCTTACTCCGGCTATTATGTTCTGTGTTTTTCACGCCGCTGCTTTGAAGTATGCCGATCATGCGCCAGGCGGGGCTTCTTCACGTAATCCCTCATCGTTACTCCTCATAAGATAACGATCAAACTTCGAACTGGTAAGTTCTCGTTTAATCTTACTATCAACCATGAGTCTTGGATTGTGAAGGTGTAAACAATTAAGTTTCAAGGGGCATTAAGATTGAAGCTTCATGTTTAGGTTTATTATTGTCATGTGTATAGAGGTGCATGATAACGCAAAGGAGGAGATACAGTATGCAGAACATAGTTCGCAGCATGTAGCGCACATATCCCATGGACATATACAGTGGCTTGCAAAAGTATTCATACCCCTTGAACTTTTCCACATTTTGTCATGTTACAACCACAAATGTAAATGTATTTTATTGGGATTTTATGTGATAGACCAACACAAAGTGGTGCATAATTGTGATGTGGAAGGAAAATGATACATGGTTTCCAAATTTTATTACAAATAAAAAACTGAAAAGTGTGGCGTGCAAAGGTATTCTGCCCCCCTGAGTCAATACTTTGTGGAACCACCTTTCGCTGCAATTACAGCTGCAAGTCTTTTGGGGTATGTCTCTACCAGCTTTGCACATCTAGAGACTGAAAATTTTGCCCATTCTTCTTTGCAAAATAGCTCAAGCTTAGCCGGATTGGATGGAGAACGTCTGTGAACAGCAATTGTCAAGTCTTGCCAGAGATTCCCAATTGGATTTAGGTCTGGACTTTGACTGGGCCAATCTAACACATGAATATGCTTTGATCTAAACCATTCCATTGTAGCTCTGGCTATATGTTTAGGGTTGTTGTCCTGCTGGAAGGTGAACCTCCGCCCCAGTCTCAATTATTTTGCAGACTCTAACATGTTTTTTTTTTTTTCTTTCCATGATTGCCTGTATTTGGCTCCATCCATCTTACCATCAACTCTGACCAGCTTCCCTGTCCCTGCTGAAGAAAAGCATCCCCACAGCATGATGCTGCCACCACCATGTTTCACAGTGGGGATGGTGTGTTCAGGGTGATGTGCAGTGTTAGTTTTCCACCACACATAGCGTTTTGCATTTATGCCAAAAACTTCAATTTTGGTCTCATCAGACCAGAGCACCTTCCTCCACATGTTTGCTGTGTCCCCCACATGGCTTGTGGCAAACTGCAAACGGGACTTCTTATGGCTTTGTTTCAACAATGGCTTTCTTCTTGCCACTCTTCCATAAAGACCCGATTTGTGGAGTGCACGACTAATAGTTGTCCTGTGGACAGAATCTCCCACCTGAGCTGTGGATCTCTGCAGCTCCTCCAGAGTTACTTGGCCTCTTGGCTGCTTCTCTGATCAATGCTCTCCTTGCCCGGCCTGTCAGTTTAGGTGGACGGCCATGTCTTGGTAGGTTTGAAGTTGTGCCATACTCTTTCCATTTTCAGATGATGGATTGAACAGTGCTCCATGAGATGTTCAATACTTGGGATATTTTTTTATAACCTAACCCTGCTTTAAACTTCTCCACTACTTTATCCCTGACCTGTCTGGTGTGTTCCTTGGGCTTCATGATGCCCAAGGAACATTGTTGTTCACTAATGTTCTCTAACAAAACTCTGCCTTCACAGAACAGCTGTATTTATACTGAGATTAGATTACACACAAGTGGACTTTATTTACTAATTAGGTGACTTCTGAAGGCAATTGGTTGCACTGGATTTTATTTAGGGGTATCAGAGTAAAGGGGGCTGAATACTTTTGCACGCCACACTTTTCAGTTTTTTATTTGTAAAAAGATTTGAAAACCATGTATCATTTTCCTTCCACTTCACAAGTATGCACCACTTTGTGTTGGTCTATCACATAAAATCCTAATAAAATACATTTACGTTTGTGGTTGTAATGTGACAAAATGTGGAAAAGTAGGGGTATGAATACTTTTGCAAGCCACTGTATCCACTAAGGTGTAGGGATGATTTGAACAATACTCTGATAATGGAAGAGAATAAACTATTCCAATGTGTAGTAGTGCGCCTTCGAGCGCTTGTACTTTTCACTGGACGGGAGAAGGGGTGGAAAGGAATAATCGTGTTGGGACACGGCTTTTATTATGAGTGTTGCTTTTGCGAGGCAGCGTGGTAGAGATGGAGTCAATTGTGCGAGGTCTTGTCTGTGTGATGGACTGTGCCACATCTAAAACATCTCTACAACTTCTAGCCGTCTTGGGCTGAACATTTCCCAAACTAACCTGCGATGCATCGATGACAGAATTCTTTCTATGGTCCATCCGTAGAGGTTTGTAGAAGTTCTGTCTGTCTCCTCCGAACGTTGAGTTTGCCTTCTTGTGTGCTTCATCTATGTGGTTGATGCAGGAGTGATCGGTGGTAATTATAATGCCAAGCAACTGGAAGCTCAACCTTGACATGAGAATTAAGGGACAGAAGTTTAGGGGTAACGTGAGGGGGAACTTCTTTACTCAGAGGGTGGTGGCTGTGTGGAATGAGCTTCCAGCAGAGGTGGTGGAGGCAGGATCGATTTTAACATTTAAAAGTAAAGTGGATAGGTATATGGACGTGAAGGGAATGGAGGGGTATGGTCTGAGTGCAGGTAGATGGGACTAGGGGAAAACAAATGGTCGGCACGGACTGGAAGGGCCGAGAGGGCCTGTCTCCGTGCTGTAATTGTTATATGGTTATATGGTTATAATGTCCACGTCTGCACAATTGATGCTGATTTGGCGCGTATACTCCGCCACGCCTTTTCATCTTGTTCACATCGGGAAGTGGATATTTTCAACACACGATTCCAGTCAGTTCTCTCTCTCTCCTGCCTGTATTGCGCGTCGTTATTTTTATGATCCGACACACCACAGTGGTGTTGTCTACGAGCATGTTCACGGAATTGGGACCGGGAGTCGCGAGTGTAATCTTGGAATCTTGAAATTTTGGATCTTATTGTCTTTCAGACCTTTCGGTCTGAATGGAATTTCGTTGCCTTGCAGTCTTACATATAATAAAATACCAAAACACACAATAAACACAAATTTAACATCCACCACAATGAGTTCACCAGGCACCTCTTCACTGTGATGGAAATCTTTGTCACTTCCCATTCTTGTTCTCCCTCTGTGCCGAGGCGATCCAGGCTTCTGATTTTGTGACCCCACCGGGTGATGGTAAGCAAGTCCCGCGGCACAACCGTGCTCCGCAGACGGCCCCGTTCAACAACGCGGCCTGGAGCGGTCGAAACTGCCGTAGCTGCCGCCCTCCAGTCCAGCGGACGAAGTTATTGTTGCGGGAGCTCCGGAAAAACCTGCGAGCTCCCGACGATGTCATCTACTGGGCCCGCGGCTGAACCTCCGAAGTCGGGTCGCCGCCGCCGCTGCTGCCGGAACGCCGCCACAGTTCCGAGTCGGGCCGCCGGAATGCCGGAACCCACCACAGTTGGCGGCAGCCAGCTTCGCCATTAGGCCTCAGCGCAGATGGAGACGGGGAATATGGCAAGTAAAGTCGCATCCCCCAAAGGAAGAGACTAAAACATGTTTCTCTCCCCCCCCCCCCCCCCCCCCCCCCCCCAACACACACAAACACAACCTAATAACTCAAATTAACAAGCCAAATCAGGACAAGAAAACAACAAAAAAAGAAAGAACAGACGGGCTGCAGGCGAACCGCAGCTGTTAGTGCAGCACCGCCACTATCTATATAAACGGAGAATATTAGGGAACTGAGAGTGAATCCTTGCCGGGCAGCGGCGATGAGTCTTATTGTGAAGAAGTTGTTGTCACATAACCTGACTGATTGAGAACAGTGGGCCAGAAAGTTACGGATCCCGTGGAAGAGGATGGATGTGATTCCAAGCTCCCAGAGTTTGGAAATAACCGCCACCCCCCACCCCCAGCAGACACAACTACACATAGCCTTATGCACAATGCCAAACTTAAGTCTGTTCCTACATTCAATATCACAATTACCGGGGTGACCTTAATTTTCACGTCTAGATCCATTAGTCTTCATTTCATTAATCTCCACAAATATATTCGCTCCAACCCTGTTTGTACTTAACAAACGTGCATCGCTGCTATATGGGAGATAGGGTATTGTGGGCTCAGATATATTTATCCAAAGTAGTTTCATCTAATACAGTCATTCCATGATGAAATGTTATTCTGAAACATTGATCCAAACGTAATGATTCACAAACCCGTTGTGTAATTCTCTCAACATCTATCCTGCCAGAGCCTCGTAGAGTTCTACGGTATGAAAAATGAACTTTGCATTGATCCCAACTGCAGATTAAATGATCTTATTAATTCGAGTCATTATGTGTGTAAACGTGCCCACACCGGCCAACATGTCGTAGCTACGATAATCGATTGTTTGTCCTTTGAAAAGCAGTTCATCTGAGGGATCTGAGAAATCTCGACTTCTACCTCGGCACCTAGTCAAAGGTAAGTGGCGCATTCCTTAAATTAAATGGTAGACAAAAATGCTGGAGACTCTCAACAGGTGAGGCAGCATCTCCGGAGCGAAGGAAAGGTCGATACCTTTCTTCAGACTGATGTGTGGGTTGGGGTTGGCGGAGGACGGGAAGAAGAAAGGAAGAGATGGAGATAGTGGGCTGTGGGAGCGCTGGGAAGGGGAGGGGAAGGAAGGAGAGAGCAAGGACTATCTGAAATTGGAGGTTAATGTTCATACCACTGGGGTGTAAACTACCCAAGCGAAATACGGGGTGCTGCCCGCCAATTTGCGAAGGGACTTACTCTGGACATGGAGGAAGCCCAGGACAGAAAGGTCGGATTCGGAATGGAAGGGGAGTTGAAGTGCTGAGCCAGCGGTAGATCAGGTTGGTTATTGCGGACCGGGCGGAGCTATTGGGTGAAGCGGTCGCCAAACCTGAGCTTGGTCTCACCGATGTAGAGCAGCTGACGCCTAGTGCAGTGGATGCAATAGATGATATTGGAGGAGGTGCAGGTGAACCTCTACCGCACCTGGAAAGACTGTTTGGATCCGTGGATAGAGTCAAGGAGTGTAGCGCTTTCTGCGGTAGCAAGGGAAAGTACCATGGGAGGGGGTGGTTTGGGTGGGAAGGGGCGAATGTACCAGGGAGTTGCAAAGGGAGCGATCTCTGCGGAAAGCCAAAAGGGTGGAAGTGGGAAGATGTGGCCAGTTGTGGGATCTTGTTTGATACGTCGGAGGATCATCTGTTGTATGTGGCGGTTGGTAGGGTGGAAGGTGAGGACAAGGGGGACTCTGTCCTTGTACGAGTGGCGAGATGGGGAGTGAGAGCAGAAAATGACTCTGAATGGGGCACCATTATGTATCGCAGCTCTGTCTACAGTTAGTCTTTTCACACTTTTTAGTGTCTAAAAAACTTTCTATTTTTGAAGTCTAATCGTTTTATGTCAGGTGGGAGGGGGAAACTGTATTTTCTCAGTCCTACCTGGTCGGAGATGCGTTTTTCCTCCGAATCGCATCTTCGCCCCTTTCTTGTGGCCTAACATCGGGACTGGAGTGGTGTCTCCTGTCGGGACTACAGGGTTGGCGGCAGCACAGTGCTGAAGCACCATCACGGGAGCAGGCGATGCGCTATGCGGGTCATCGTGCGGAAAGCTCCGGAGTGCAGTGACCGCCAATGCCAACATCAAGGAGCTGTGGCTGCGGGCATGCAGCCGCGGGCGGCGCTGGATTTATAACACCGCGTAGTCTGTGATCCGAGATCACCAGAGTCGGAGCTCCGACCAGCGTGGCCTGAGGGCTTTGGGAGCTGCGGTCTCCGGGGAGGGTGCGACCATTCCAGACATTCCAAGCCGCTGAGGAGTGTTCACCCAACCGCGGAGTTCCATCTTCCCAGCAAGAGGGTCTACAACCTTGGGCCGCCATTCCGGCAACTGGCTGCGGAGGCCTCCAATAGGCCCCGACCTCTGGTGGACTATGAGGAGAAGGAGGTCTGGACTTGTTGGTGCCTTCCCTCACAGTAGAAAGTGTTGATTCTGCTGTGGGGGGACGTTCATGTTGAATCCTATAGTGTGTTGTGTCTGGAACGGCCCCGTTCCCTAATGAATTAGGACATCTCCGATGCTCTGGTTGGAACATCTCATCCTGGGTCCAGATGCGGCGTAGACGGGGGAATTGGGAGTAGGGGATAGAGTCTTTACACGAAGCAGGCTGGGAAGTAGTGCAGTCCAGATAGCGATGTTCTATTAGCGCCACATTTGGCTGGAGGATTGTAAATGATTGAATGAACCACAGTGCAGCTGAGTAGTCATGTACCGGTCACTAGTGAGTTAACTTGTTATTCTGTGTCTGAACTGAATATATCACAAAATGGCGGCGAGGATGGAATCGTGGATTCACCAGCTTTAATTGTATGTGTACATAAGGAATTCTACAGAGGCATGGAGAAGGTTGTATAACTTTTGGTGTCAGGGAAAGCTGAAAATCTGGTCACAAAGTATGAATTCTGTGTCTGAGCTCAAGATCAATGGCGGTGCTAAGTGGATATATCGGACGATTGGGTGAGTTCCAGCAAAGCCGGGAAAGGTTCAGTGTGTACATTGAATGTTTATAGATGTTTTTTGGTGCAAATAACATTACTGAAGTAGACGCTTCTGATGCAGAATCAAGACGTGTGAATGAATAAATTCAAGGTAGGAAAAGAGCACAATTTCTCACTGAAATGTGCCCCGATGTTTATGATACAGTAAAGAATGTGTTAGCTCCAGCCAAACCAAATGGCACGCACTTGAAACATAACATTATGACCCTAAGCCCTGAGAAATAGCTGAGAGCTATCGATTTGGAACAAGATGCCAACTTCCAGAGGAGGAAATTATTCATTTTATTGTGGCACTCAAGAGGTAATCAATTAATTGTAATTTTAGAAATTTCAAAGATCTGGCGTTAAGATACCGTTTCGTGTGCAGGTTGAGAAGTGAGCGGATCTGAGTTCAACTGATGGCGGTGTATGACCTGACATTTGAAACAGCTTGTATGGCAATGGATACTGCTTTGTCAATGGATATGACAGAGAGGGGATCTAGAGAAGTCAGGACAACTGCTAGACAACCAACGGAATAGTTGAAAAAACTGCAGTCCAGCAAACCAAAGACAGATACGTTTTCAAAGGCGTCAGAGAATCGTTGTCCATGGAAGGGTAACAGGACTACTGCAAAGTCATGCTATCGCTGTTTGGGCTCACATTTAGCACAGTCTTGTCCATTCTTCAAGTCGGAGTGTTACCTCTGTCACAAGACGGAACATCTAGCGAAGGCTTGTCGCAAGGCTAAGTAGAGCAAAGGTTCGACAACAAGTAAGCATCTTCAGTCGCAACATTCTGTGGATCAACTGCAGATGGAGGAAGAGCCTCTCGACATATATAACATCTGCAGCAATGAGCTAGTCAACCGGAAGACAAATAATGTATTCGTGCAAGTCCAGTTCAACGGGGCTCATGTTAGCATGGAGGTCGACACAGGAGCATCTGTGAGTGTGATTCCAGAATCTGTGTATCGGGAGAAGCTGAGTCAAATTCCTTTGGAAATGAAGCGAATCGAGCTTAGTGGTTAATCTGGAGAGAAGATTCCAGTGCTAGGATGCATACATGTACCAGTTAGGCATCAGGAGCAACAGGAGGGATTGTCTCTCGTAGTTGTAAAGGGAGATAAGCCTTTGTTGCTAGGTCAGAATTGTTTGCAGACCTTGAAGCTAAACTAGAAGGATATATTCCTCGTTTGCGCAGAATTCAAGTGTCCGGACGACGTCATCGAGCAACATCTGAAAGTGGTCAGTGGCCAGGCAGAGCCAATCAAGGGCCACAAGGCGAAAGTACGATTGATGCAAGATATGACACCAGTGCATTGCAACCCCCGGGCCGTGCCATATCTACTTAAGGACAAGGTCGAGAAAGAACTTAAAAGCCTTGAGGCTGAGAACACTATCAGTAAGGTAGAAAGTAGTGAATGGGCAACACCCATTGTAGTTGTACTCAAACCTGATGGTAATGTTAGACTTTGTGGGGACTATAACTCTCCGCAGCCGTCGCTGCGGGCGTCCAGATGTGTAGACAAGGTACGTCCAAAGTCAGCTCTTCCCCACCGGAGACCGCGGCTTCAGGTTGGTGTAGGCCGCAGGCCAGCCGTCGAAGATTTAAAGTTCCCGCCGCACCGCAGCCAGAAGCACCACAGACCCAGGGCCGGTGGTCGAATCTCCCCTCCAGGGGTGATGGTAAGTCCACGTCGCGCCCCCGGTAGAAGTAGGCCGCGGGCCGATGGTCAGAGCTTCTTCTTCCCCCGGGTCCCCACGAGGGATCTCAGGCTGCGGACTCCATGCCAGCTGGAGCTCTGCTGACCGCGACTTCAGGCTGCCAGCTGCTGTGGGCCAGCGAACATAGCGCTCCCCTCCGGCTCGCCCCGGTGATGGCTCGCCCGCCCGATCCTCGCTGTTAGGGCATGAAGGACGCGACATGGAAAAAGTTGCCTTTCCATGGAGGAGGCGACCGCAACGGGTTGCCCCTAACCTCCCCCCCCCCACACCACCCCCACACAAGACACACAAATAAACATTAAAAACATTTTTTAAAACATACTTAAACAAATAGTTAAAGAAAACGGACACGCTGCTGGCAGGGCGCCAGCTTGCAGCGCCCCCACCGACCTTAATAAACCACGGTGCAACTGTGCAGTCATGTTCCGGTCACCAGTGAGTTAATTTGTTATACTGTGTCTGAGCTCAAGATATCACAGATGGGGGTCAGGGGGTTTGTAGTTTATATTGGTCAGTAGTCGGTTACCTGCGATGGAGATAGTGAGATCAAGAAATGGTATGGTGTTTTTTGGAAATGGTCCAGGTGAATTTGAGTGCCGGATGGAGGTTAGTGGTGAAATTGATGAAGTCAGTGAGTTCTCCATGGTTGCAGGAGGCAGCACCGTTGCAGTTGT
The DNA here is from genome assembly GCA_035221665.1 of Okamejei kenojei. Taxonomy (NCBI): domain Eukaryota; kingdom Metazoa; phylum Chordata; class Chondrichthyes; order Rajiformes; family Rajidae; genus Okamejei; species Okamejei kenojei. Next base: position 198,850 of record CM069169.1, read on the forward strand.
CGATGTAGCGGAGGCAGAGTTCGGGGATAGGGCCACGAACAAGGATATGGGCCCAGGCGCGTGTCAATAGCTACGCCTTGGATTTGGAGGAAATGAGGAAATGGGAGGAGTCGAAGGAAAAGTTGTTGAGGGTAATGACCAACTCCGCTAGGCGGAGGATTATCAGTAGACGTGGATTGGTTGGTTTTGTTTTCGAGGAAGAAGTGGAGGACTTAAAGACCCTCCTGGTCAGGGATGGAGGTGTAGAGTGACTGGACATCCACAGTGAAGATGAGGGAATGGGGGCCTGGAAAACGGAAGCCATGAAGGGGACGAAGAGCTTGTGAGGTGTCTGGGACATAGGTACGGAGGGATTTGACCAGGGGATAGGATGGAGTCGATGTCTATGGAAATAGGTTTGGTGGTACAAGGGTCGAGGTATGTGGGAATTAACGATAAATTAGATAGTTCGAAGGCATAATACTCTGCTGATCAAGATCTAGTAAATGGGATTTAGTAATTGGATACTTTTGACATAGACCGTTGTTGGACCTGCTTCTCTGCTCTGTGGTTCTGTGACACACTACCCAGTCTTGCACAATTATCCACATGTGGTATCACCGTCACTAGTTATGGCAGGGGTTCGCTACTTTTCCCTTGAATGGGTCGAGTTATAATGAGAGGTGCAGACATTATTCCTTCGAGTGCCGGAGGATGAGGATGTTTTATGATTATGTATAAAATCACGAGGAAAATAGTTACGATAAATGCACTTTTATCCAGATCGAGGAATCAAAAACCATGTTAGAATTTTATATCGTCTGTTTCAAATGGACAATCTTAGTCGCCATCATTCTACGAACATTCCTGCTCTAATCATCAATATCACTTTTCTCAGATTATTAGCATTGCTAGGGTTAGGCAATGGTTTACTAGTGTGATATGTACCGAGCAATAGAGAAAAGCTGTGTTTAGCTTCCGATCCACTCAGTTCGGATAGATCGTGCATAGGTACAAACATTCAACCTCAGAGGTAAGCAAAAGTGCTGGAGTAACTCAGCAGGTGCAGCAGCATCTATGGAGCGAAGGAAATAGGCAACGTTTTGGGCCAAAACTCTTCTTCAAACTCAGATACACCAGGTAGACCAAGGGGAATGTACATAATACATAATATTGTTCGTGATGTTATGCTCAATATTGCCTTTTAGTTCTACGAATTCCAGAATTGTCCGTGTGTTTGTAATGATAAACATCAGTTGCTCAGCCCACATAGCATAATTCCGTCCTCCATGGAACTTATCATGTGCATTTGGTGAATTCGAATTATGTAAAAACTCAAAGTTAGTACAATGTGCAAAAAGTATCATTTGACTGTGCCGAGGTCCACAGCTGGAATGATGCCGTGCTTCTGTGAGCCATGAGACATCCCATTGGGTTTGTTGTGTAGTGAACAATAGTAAGATTAAATGAGAACTTACCAGTTCAAAGTTTGATCCTTATTTTATGAGGAGTTACGATGAGGGATTTTGTGAAGACCCCGCCAGCATGCGTACGCGACATTCTTCAAAGCAGCGGTCTGAAATCACAGATAGTAAAGTTGACTGAAGATAGTAAGATAAGAGAACTAACATACCAGTTGACCTTATAATAGAGGGTTGGGAGCGGAGGGCACAAAAATCCCTCATCGTAACTCCTCATCCATTAAGGATCAAACTTCGAACTGGAATGTTCTCGTTTAATCTTACTATTTTACTTCAGAGTCACGTGAGTGACTTCGTGAAGACTTCAAAGCTCTGTGATTTCATGACCTGGAAATGAGTCCATGCTCACACACTGCCATAATGACTAATGGAGGAAGTATGTTAACGTATTTCAGACTTGAAACAGTGCTGAAAAACAATAATGTATTTATTTAACAAACAAATAATAAACCCCTAACTTCGGGGGGGAAATCATGAAACAGAACTTAAAATAATGTTTGCAAATATCGCAGGCGTGGTTACAGGTTTATTATAAAACCGCTGAATAGTCGTTTCATAGGACCAACCCGCTGTTGAAAGGATGTGGTCCATAGGAACTTCCAGCATCCTCGCCGCAGATGTAGACGCAGCCCCGGTAGAATGAGATTTAAACATGTCACTGTCCACCCTTGCTGCACCTAACACCATCCTGAGCCATCTTGAGATGGTCTATACGGTTACTCTGGTGAGGGCATTTAAAACTTATCAAAAGGCCCATTTCCGTATCGCTGAAATATTTGGTGACATCTAGGTAATGACGAAGGTGGGTTACTATGTAAATGCGTCTGTCTACCAGATAGGCCAGGAACTCCAATTTGAGGCCAGATGATCCAGGCCTGTTCTGTTTGAGTAACTGATGTATGTAAAATGTTACCTTATTTGGAGATGATACCATGGCATCCAATTTTAGTGTATGCAAAGTCTGGACCCGCTGCACAGTAACAGTGCCATAAGCATAACTATCTTATAGGTGAGCTTGGTTAATGAGAGGGACGTGGCTGGTGCCCAATCTCTGAGCAGGGTCAGGACATGCCCAATATCCCAGGTCTGAGAATATCGGGGCCTGGAAGGGTTAGAATTAAATATACCCCTCATGAGTTTTGACAGCAGGGGGTGGGATCCTACTCCAAGGTGTTCTAGCCCATGTACCAGACAGGAAGATAAGGCACTTCTGGCACAGTTGATGGCATTATAATTCAAGCCCTCATCGTGATGTAGACTAGCCAGGAACTCCAGTACATCCGTGATAGTGGCTGTATTGTACCTAGTGCCTGTCCTGGTACAAAATAAGGATAAGTACAAATAGGATACCATTTTTTGACATAGGTGAGGTACTGTTTCCTGGTGGAATATCTGCATGATGTCGTGATGATGCTCATAGTCCAGTCCGACAACTCGAATTCCAGGAGAGGTCTATTCAAAACCTGCAAACCAATAGGTTCATGTGATCATGCCCTGTCACAGGATGTACCAGTAGATTTGGGCGTTTGGATATCGGAATACATGGTTCTGTGACCATGCCGAGTACCACAGGGAACCATGTAGGCCAATCGGGTACTATCAGAATACCTGATGCGGAGTCTAGTTGAATTTTCTGCAATACCCGACTGATGAGGCAGAAAGGAGGAAATGTATAGAGAAACAAATCCCCCCAATGTAGCGAGAAAGCGTCAATCACTACTGCCCCCAGGGTCTGGTTCCCATGCAACATATGTTGGTATCTGATGATTAAGTCTGGATGCGAAAAGGTCGATATCTGTTGTTCCATACCGAGCTACAATGTCAGTAAATACCTGGTGGTCCAAAATCCATTCAGTGTTCTCATTGAATATGTGTGACCTGGTTTTCGCCACTGTATTGAGCTTACCCGGAAGGTAAGTAGCTAATATCCAAATGTTTCTTTCTATGCACCAGTGCCAGATTGAATTGGCCAATTCATCACACGATATCGACTTGATACAACCCATATGATGAATATTTGCCGCCACGGTGGTGTTGTCTATTTGTAGGGGAACATGCAGATGATGCATATCTGAACAGTGAGCCCGTAGCCCATGAAATGCTCCCAACATCTCTAGATGATTAATACCTTGTGTCTGAAGTAAGGTTGACATGTGTATTCCATCTACCACCACAACTGGAAGTGGCATCGGTAGGTCCCCAACCGTTAGCGCTGTCGTCAGTTTGTAACACAACTGAACTGTTTGTGATTGTGATCGAATATTGCTAATCCACCATTGTAATTCCATTTTTGCTTTGGCCGGTAACAGCATTGGCCAGTTTGAGTGGTGTAATTTTGGCTCTTTGTAAATTTTGGTAATGTAAAGGTCCATATTGTGTGGGTGTAAAAGCAGCCACAAGCTTCCCAATTACCCTGGCAGCCTGTCGAATGGATGGTTTACTTATGCAAACAAGGCTGTTACATGCCTCTATCAAGTCTGTTGCTTTGCTTTTTGGCAAGGTGACAGTCATATGAGCAGAGTCGATCGTGAACCCCAGCTAATCCATTGTCACAGAAGGCATTAACTTGGATTTGTCTGGATGGATGATGAACCCCATTTTTTAGAATAGCAGCTTGGTGGCTGCGACAGCCAATTTAGCCAATTCCAAGGTTTTCCCCACAATCAAGATATGTCGTGACAATGTGTTTTTGTCTCCGAAGAAAAGCCAATGCTGGTTTCAATATTTTAGTAAATAGTCTGGGAGCTGATGTTAGTCCATTAGGCAGCACTTTATACTGCCAGAGCTGCCCCATCCAGATAAATTTCAAATATCTGCGGTGATCTTTATGTATAGGTACTCAGTAGTATGCATCTTTTAGGTCAATGCAAGCCATGAATTACCGCAGATAATTTGGAAACTAGTTGTTTAGTAACATTTAGTAACCCTAACCCTAACATTTCCATTTTGAAATGGGTGTATTGCACACAAGTATTCAGTTGTGTCAAATCAATGATAATGCAGCATCCGCCATCTTTTTTTGCTTTTAGTGAAGATGTTTGAATCAAACTCAAGAGGTTCATGTTTGGTTTTCTCTATCACTCCCTTAGAATATAATCTAAGTAGTTCAGCATGACCTTCCACTTTCTCTTTTGCAAAAGCACAAATTTTCGGCTAGGTACATGTTGAACCGGAAGAAGGAGTTTGTCAATAAATTCAATTTTGTATCCCTGAATACTGTGCAATATGAAAAGATCAGAAGTTATAGAAACATAGAAACATAGAAATTAGGTGCAGGAGTAGGCCATTCAGCCCTTCGAGCCTGCACCGCCATTCAATATGATCATGGCTGATCATCCAACTCAGTATCCCGTACCTGCCTTCTCTCCATACCCTCTGATCCCCTTAGCCACAAGGGCCACATCCAACTCACTCTTAAATATAGCCAATGAATGGCCTCAACTACCCTCTGTGGCAAAGAGTTCCAGAGACTCCATGCATCCCGAAACAAGTGTAACCTATCCCCGACTTGTGAAGTTACACACGCGATGTTCCCAAGGCAACCAGACCCACCTACCTCCATGGTTACCAGTGGTGCTGGGTTGGCTTCTTCCGTCCTTGGTGCTTGGGAGGTGGAGGCGCTGTGGTGTGGGGCTGGCGCATCTTCCAGGAAGGCCGCTTTGGGACATGGCCTAAAAAAGACCTTTGTGAGGGTTGTGCGGCCTTTGGGGTTTCACCAGCTATTCTGTCACTGCGATAGCGGGCCCTGCTGGTGGCTGCATAGGGGTGCTGTCGCTGGCTGACTGAGAACCTGATAGTGGTCGGCGCCTTGTTCATACCGACAGCTTTTGCCGCTTCATCGAGGTATTTGACATGTTTCGGCAGGTTGTCCCCGAACAGCAGTGTAGGCGGCTGTGCGCTGCTGGTTCTACACAACCCAGCGAACTTCGGGTTCAGTGTAGGCTGGATGGTACTCTTCGTAAAGCAATTTATCTCAAATTGGACATTGCAGATTAGTGCCAGAGCATCCTGTTGCTCGTCCATCGTGTATTTCCATCTACTGACCTGGCGCACGCTGTAATACACGAGGCCAGTAGTTTTAATAGTAAGATTAAATGAGAACTTACCAAGTTTGAAGGTTGATCTTTATTTTATGAGGAGTTGCGGTGAGGGATTTCCTGAAGACCCCGCCAGCACGCATGCACGACATTCTTCAAAGCAGCGGTTTGGAATCACAGATCGCACCATGACTGGAAATAGTAAGATTAAGAATGTAGAACATACCAGTTGACCTTATGATAGAGGGTTTGAACGGAGGGCAACTCCTCATAAAATAAAGATCAACCTTCGAACTTGGTAAGTTCTCGTTTAATCTTACTATTTTACTTCGGAGTCACGTGAGTGACTTCGTGAAGATTTCAAAGCCCTGTGATTTTACGCCCTGGACATCGTCCATGCTATCACACTGCCGCAATACCGATGGAGGAAGGTAGTTAATGCATTCCAGACTGAACAGGCTGAAAAATAATGCACAGTTATTAACACAAATAATAACAAAGCAAAAAACCCCTAATTCGGGGACAAATCAGTCACGGAGCAGCTCCCAGCACGGCTTCCGCAAACATTGTGGGGGCAACTAGCGGCTTATTGTAGAACCGCTGGAAGGTTGCTTCACTGGCCCAGCCCGCGGTGGCGAGGATGTGGTCCATGGGCTCCTCCATGGCCCCGCCGCTGTTGTGGATGCAGCCCTGGTAGAGTGAGATTTAAAAATGTTAGTACCTATTCCTGCTGCACCCAACATTGCCCTGAGCCACCTTGCAATAGTATGCATGGTCACCCGGTGATGTGGAGAGTTGTGGCTGATGAGGAGCCCCTGCTCCATCTTCCGGATGGTTCCTGTAGTGCGGATGTAGAGGCGGAGATGGGTGACTATGCAGAGGGTGGCATCAGTGGGGTACGCCCAAAACTCCTACTGCAGTCCATGATCCCCAGGTCTGTGCTGCTTCAATAGGTCCTGGACAAAGAAATTCACCTTTGCAGGGGTGGAGACCATGCTATCCAGCCGCAGCTTTTGTAATGCCTGGACTCGTTGAGCTGTAGTCAGTGCCATCAGCATCACCACTTTGAGGGTGAGCTTTTTGAGTGGTAACTCTGTCATAGGAGACCAGCTCCTCAGTAGGGTCAGAGCGATCCCTACGTCCCAGGTGATGTTGTATCTGGGCCGTGGAGGGTTGGTGTTAAACACTCCCCTCATGAATTCAGACACCAGGTGGATGGAGCCTATACCGATGTTTAGGTATGAGGTCAATGCACTCCTGGCGCTGTGATGGCACTGGAGCTAAGGCCCGCATCATAATGAAGGCCCGCTAGGAATTCCAGGACATCAGGGATCGTAGCCGTGTTGTAGGTCGTGTTGGTACGGGAGTGGAATGTCTCCCACTTCCTGACCTGGGTGAGGCACTGCCTCCTGGTTGATGCTCGGCATGACGCTGAGATGAGATCCATGGCTCTTGGTGATATGCCGGCCTTGATGAGCGGCCTCGTTAGAACCTGGAGGCCAACATGTTTAGGTGACCAAAGGCACAGGTGACTGTCCCCCGTAATGGGGTTAGTAATCAATGTGGGATTTTTACCAACCTGAATCTACGGACGTTGCAAGATTTGGAGGGCCATCAGGTACCATGGCTGTGTAGGCCAGTCGGGTATGATCAAATGCCAGTTGCAGAATCCAGTTGAATTTTCTGCAATATCCGACTGATGAGGCAGAATGGGGGAAATACGTAGCAAAACCATTTCCCCCCAATGGAGAGAAATAGCATCCATAGCTACTCCCCCAGGGTCTGGTTCCCAAGACACATACAGTGGTATCTGATGGTTCAACCTGGACGCAAAGAGGTCAATATCTGTCGTGTCAAAGTGAGCTATAATTTCAACAAAAATTTTGGGGATTCAACATCTACTCGATGTTATCATTGAACACTCGTGACCTGGTATCCGTCACTGTATTGAACTTCCCTGGTAAATAGGTCGCTGTGATCCAAATATTTCTCTCAATGCACCAGTGCCAGATTGTATTTGCCAATTGGTCACAAGATAACGACCTGATACCACCCATATGATTGATATAAGCCACCACCGTTGTGTTATCTGTTTGGAGGCGGACATATAAGTGCCGTGTTTGGACAGTAAGCCTGCAGTCCACAGAAAACCCCTAACATCTCCAGATAACCCATTGTCTCTGCCTGTCCGTGCCCCACCGAACACATTTCCACATACCTTGACGCCATCCTATCCCCCTTTGTTAAATCCCTCCCCACCTATGTTCAAGACACCTCAGACACTCTCCGTCGGCTCCGTGCATTCCATTCTCGAGGCCCCCCATCCTCTCATCTTTACCATGGACGTCCAGTCACTCTACAGCTCCATCCCCCACCAGGACGGTCTCAAAGCCCTCCGGTTCTTCCTCGACCAGAGGAGCAACCCATACCCGTCCACTGACACCCTCCTCCGCCTAGCAGAGTTGGTCCTCACCCTCAATAACTTCTCTTTTGATTCCTCCCATTTCCTCCAAACACAAGGCGTAGCTATGGGCACACGCATGGGCCCCAGCTACGCTTGCCTCTTTGTTGGGTACGTCGAACAATCCTTGTTCTCGGCGTACCAGGGCCCCATCCCCCGACCTCTACCTCCGTTACATCGACGACTGCTTTGGTGTCACCTCTTGCACCCACACACAACTGACTGACTTCATTCATTTCACCACCAACTTCCATCCGGCACTCAAATACACTTGGACCATTTCCGACATCTTCCCTACCATTCCTTGACCTCACCATCTCTATTGCAGGTGATACGCTCCTGACCGACATCCACTACAAACCAACTGACTCCCACAGCTACCTGGACTACTCTTCCTCCCACCCTGCTTCCTGTAAGGACTCCATCCACTATTCCCAATTCCTCCGTCTACGCCGCATCTGCTCCCAGGATGAGGTGTTCCACACCAGGTCATCACAAATGGCCTCATTCTTCAGAGAACGGGGATTCCCCTCCCCCACTATTTATGAGGCTCGCACCAGGGTCTCCTCCATACCCCGCAACACTGCCCTCGCTCCCCATTCCCCCACTCGCAAACAGGGCAGAGTCCCCCTGGTCCTCACCTTTCACCCCACCAGCCGGCAAATACAACATATAGTCCTCCGCCAGTTTCGCCACCTCCAACGTGACCCCTCCACCCGCCACATCTTCCCATTTCCCCCCGTCTGCCTTCCGCAAAGACCGCTCCCTCCGCAACTCCCTTGTCAATTCTTCCCTCCCCTCCCGCTCTACCCCTTCCCCGGGCACTTTCCCTGCAACCGCAAGAAATGCAACACTTGTCCCTTCACCTCCCCCTTCCACTCCTTTCAGGGACCCAAGCAGTCCTTCCAGGTCCGACAGAGGTTCACCTGCACCTCCTCCAACCTCATCTACTGCATCCGCTGCTCCAGATGCCAGATGATCTATATCGGTGAGACCAAGCGGAGGCTTGGCGATCACTTCGCCGAACACCTCCGCTCGGTCCGCAACAACCAACCCGACCTCCCGGTGGCTCAGCACTTCAACTCCCCCTCCCATTCCGCATCCGACCTCTCGGTCCTGGGCCTCCTCCACGGCCAGAGTGAGCAACACCGCAAGCTGGAGGAACAGCACCTCATATTCCGCTTGGGGAGTCTGCATCCTTTGGGCTTGAACATTGAATTTTCTCAATTCTGTTAGCCCTTGCTGTTTCCTCCCCTTCCCACCTCTCCCTCAGCCCTCGGGCCCTGGCATTCCCTCTATCTCTATCTCCCTCCCCCACCCCTTTATCATCAATACTTTTTTGCATATCTTTCATTCATTGTTCCTTATCTCTCCACATCATCGTCTATATCTCTCGTTTCCCTGATCCCTGACCAGTCTGAAGAAGGGTCTCGACCCGAAACGTCACCTATCTCCTTCGCTCCTTGGATGCTGCTGCACCCGCTGAGTTTCTCCAGCTTTTTGTGTACACTCCAGATAATTTATCTCTTGTGTCTGGAGGAGGGAGGACTCGTGAGGGTCCCATCTGCCACCACAACTGGACATGGTGTCAGTTGTACCCCAACCTTGCGCGCTTGCGTCAGTCTGTAGCACGACGGATGGGTTGCTAACAATGATGGGTCTGTGACACTCACTAATAATGTCAATCCACCATTGTAGCTCAGCTCTAGCTGGATTTGGCAACCGTATTGGTCTATCAAAGTGCCCAGCATTTGCTTTTAATGCTGTGATCTTTGCTCGTTGTAAATTTTGGTAATGTAACGGTCCAAATTGCGCAGCTGAGAATGTAGCTACCAAGTTCCCAATTTCTTTTGCCGTTTGTCGGATAGCCGGTACCCTGGCGCAAGCAAGACTGTAGCATGCTTCTTTTATGTCTAAAGCTTTGTTGGTCGGGATAGTGATCATCATTAAGGTTGCGTCAACGGTGAAACCCAGGTAATCCATAACTTGAGAGGGGTGCAGTTTGGATTTGTCTGGATGGGTTACAAACCCTAACGTCTCGAATAAAGATTTGGTCGCTGTAACTGCCAGCGTAGCCAATTGGAGGGTCTGACCCACGATAAGGATATCGTCTAAATATGCCATGATGATATAATTTTGTTGTTGGAGGAGTGCCAATATGGGTTTTACTAATTTGGTAAATAGCCTGGGGGCTGTGGTTAACCCATTGGGTAATGCTTTGTATTGCCACAACTGTCCCTTTCAGACAAATTTCAGGAACTTCCTGTGCGATTCTGTGATGGGAACTGTATAGTATGCATCTTTTAAATCGATCCAAGCCATAAAGTACCCCGGGTAAAGCATCTGGTTAGCTGTTTCGAAGGTATCCATTTTAAAATGGGTATATGGTACAAAAGTGTTCAACTGGGTTAGGTCTATGATAATCCGACACCCCCAATCTTTTTTGGTTTTTGTGAAGATGTTGGACACAAACGCAAGGGGTTCGTGCGTCGTTTTGCCAATCATCCCTTTGGCTGCTAGCCATAAGATTTCAGCATGTCCCGCCTTTATCTCATTCTGAGAGAGCATAAAAATTCGCTGAGGTGCATGCTGTGTAGGGGGAAGTTGACCATCAATAAATTCTATGACATAACCGTGAACACTTTGTAGAATAAACATGTCTGTGGTGATTGCATCCCAAGCACCACTAAATGCCCGCAACGGTCCCCCGACTTGTGCGGGGAGAAATGCTACTGCCTTAGAGGAACCAGACCCCCTTACGTCCAAGGTTAACGGAGGGTCTTGGCGCATGGCGTTTTGGGGGGACGTTGCGGTGCTTGTCGTGACGTTGGTCACATCTTCCATGCGGGCCGCTGTAGGTCTTGCCCTAAAAAAGGCCCCTGTGTTTGGGGAAGTGGAGGCGGATAGGTCCTTGGTGTCCTATCTGGCTGGCGCTGGATAGGACACCAAGGAGTGTGTGGTTGTTGACGGTGATATGGGTGGACGTTAGCCGGGGGAGGTTTCATAAGGCCCACAGTTTTGGCCTCCTCATCGAGTTCTTTGACTTGCTTGGAGAGGTCTTCCCCAAACAGCTGATGAGGTGGTGGAGTGGTGGAGGGACGGCACAACCCTGCAAATTTCGGGTTGAGGGTGGGCCGGATGGAGCTCTTACGCAGGCAGTTGATTTCAAACTGGGCGTTGCAGAGAAGTGCCAGGGCATCCTGCTGCTCGCTGGTCACATTATCACCATCGAGGGTCTTGGCATACGCCGTAATGCCCGTCGACAGGAGCTTCAGGATCCGCTGGAGACGGACATCCTGCATCTTGGTGGTCGTGCTCAAGTTTTCTCAGATCTGGGCATTAACCGTTGGAACACTGAGATTGATACAGTTCTCAGGCAGTTTAAATTTGTCCATGGTCTCCTTGAGTACCTGACCCTGAAGCTGGTGAATGGTCAGGTAATTAATGGTGCCCGTCAGTTTGTGGTGCAGTGGCTCCCCAGTGTGTGTAGCCATGGCAAATTTCCCCACCGCGTCCAGCAGGTCCACATCGTTCTCTGGCTCTGCGGTCTCCGGCATTCCTGGGTCGTCATCGAAGGCAGTGGTCTGAAAACTGCTGGCACTCCTGGCTGGAGAAGACGAGATGCTGAGCGGGCTACTGGCATGGCTAGTGGAGGCCCGAGACTCCCGTTCATCCCGGTCCCTGTCCCACTGGAGGAGTTGCTCCACCAAGAGCTCCAATTGCGCAATGCGACCGTTCCCGCTGCTCGCGGAGGACAAGCCGACTTCCCCAGGCTCTGCAAATTCTCTGGGGCTTCTACCAGCGGACCACACCTCCATAAGATGCAGACTAGGGTCCGAAGGTAGGTTGTCGTGAGCTACCCCTCCTGCAGGCCCATACGACTCCAGCACGGACTCTCCGCTAGTCGGCCTTCGAAGGCAGTGGAGATGAATCGGCGCCAGTCCCCGGTACCTGGCTCCCCGGAGTCCGTGCAGGCTTACCTCCACTGTCGTCCAATGTTCTGCGTGGAGGCGCATGGTCGGCAGCTGCCAGAACTAAGCTAACCGACCGTCTACTGCTGCCACCGGCGCCCTTGACCGCAGCCTGACGAGGTGTTGTGCCGGCAGCACCTGCTCCTGCAGGGCTGCTCGACGCAGCAGTAGTTCTGCTAGACTGCCCTACGGCAGATATCCCCGGCAGCTGTACGTGGCGTGCTGCGGCTGCGGGGTTCCCCTGTAGCGCAACCGTTCCCCGGCCCGGTCCCCGTGGATCCACGGCAACTCGGGGTGATGTCGCTGTTGGTGAGCGAGGCACCTGTCCACGTACCTGTTTACTCCTCCGCTTCCTGGGGGATGGGGGCACGAAGTCTGGGTCGGTAGTTTCCAGCTCCAGTGCAGACATCCATTCGGGAGATAAGTTGGGTGCTGGTGTAACGGAAGCGCCCGACTTCCGCACCCTTACCCCCGAACATCCGAAAGCTGCCGGTGGTGCTCGCAGCTCCGGAGAAAGTGCCCGCTGGCTTGTCGGCGCCCTGCAGCTCCTGGAAAGTTTTGCCTTCCTTTTTCCTTTGCCATCCATCCTGTAACCAAGTAAATGTTAGTGTACTTACCTGAACGGCCTTTTGAAGGAGCTGGTGGAGAGAGCGCACTCCTCCCCCCAGCTTGTCGATGCAAATGCGTGCGACGATATGTCGGGCATGCGTGCTGGCGGGGTCTTCACGAAGTCACTCACGTGACTCCGAAATAAAATATCAAACTTTCATTCAATTCTCTTAATTTTTAAGTCAGTTATGGGCTTTTGACTGCCCTTGATCACAGCTTTTGAGTTAAGTTTGGAAAAGCAATGGGGAACAAGATGCTAATTTCCGAGTGAAAATGGCCTTAACCTTTGTAATACTGAAGATATGAAAGTGAGTTAGGTGTCAAATTAAACGTTTTTTTATGCTTTATTTGATGGGGTAAATTGCAGACTTGATTTTTTAAATCTCAAAATTTTGTAACATTGCTATTATGGGGAGAAAGCAGGCACGGGTTATTGATTGGGGACGATCAGCCTTGATCAGAATGAATGGCGGTGCTGGCTCGAAGGGCCGAATGGCCTCCTCCTGCACCTATTTTCTATGTCTATGTCTATGTCTATGACCCAGCACCGCCATTCAATGTGATCATGGCTGATCATTCCCAATCAGTACCCCGTTCCTGCCTTCTCCCCATATCCCCTGACTCCGCTATCTTTAAGAGCCGTATCTAGCTCTCTCTTGAAAGTATCCAGAGAACCGGCCTCCACCCCGCTCTGCAGCAGAGAATTCCATGGACTCACAACTCTCTGTGTGAAAAAGTGTTTCCTCATCACCGTTCTAAATGGCTTACCCATTATTCTTAAACTGTGACAACATTGGGAACATGTTTCCTGCCTCTAGCATGTCCAAACCTTTAATAATCTTATATTATAAAGATTATAATATAATTTGGATTATAATATAATCTCGACTGGAAGGGCATCATGGGGTCCCTGGATGCATGTGATTGAGGGGTGTTGCACCACCTGCGGTCGCAGGAGATACTACCTGGATGGTGGAGGTGATTTGGGTGTCATAGTCTCGGGCAATCTCCCCTGCACAGATTCCAACCTTGAAGTTCCTTGTACACTATCTTTCTATAGTATCATTCTATCTCCTTCCCAAAATCCCCCCTGTCCCCTGCCCCTCCCTTTGGGCCTACATCTGAGATACCTCTTGCACACTTCCACACATCAATAACTTTCACTTCCTAGGCCCCCATTCCCTCATCTTCACCATAGACCTTCAGTCCCTTTATAATTCTATTCTCCACTAGGAAGGTCTTGGAGCCCTCGGCTTCCTCCTCCAGAGACCCATTCAATTTGCCCCGGTGAACACTCTCCTCCACCTGGTAGAACTTGTCCTCACTCTCATCATCTATCCTTTTGACTCCTTTCACTTTCTTCAAGTTAAAGGTGTAACCATGGGCAGCACCTTAGCCCCAGCAATGCATTTATTTCCATTGGTTATAATCAAACAGTCCTTATTCCAAACATACACTACTGCTCCACTCTTTGTCCACTGCACCAGGGCTGCCTCCTGCACCCATACACAACTTGCTGATTTCATTAACTTTACCAGTAACTTCCACCCTGTCCTCATATTCACTTGGAATAGCTCTGACATCACTCTCCTCTTTCTTGATCTCACTGCCTCCATTACAGGGGTCAGATTATTGACAGACATCAACTACTGTACACACACAATGATTCCCATTGACTATACATCATCCCACCCTACCTCTAGCAATGATGCCATCCCCTACGTTCGATTTCACCATCTCTGTTACATCTGCTCTCAAGATGAGGTTTTCCACTCGAGGACATCCTCTTTCTTTAGCAAACATGGTTTTCCCCTGCTCGCGTACATATATATTGATCCTTTACCTGTCTCCCGCATCCTGTAGTTCTTCTCTCACTCCGCCTCTCCCCAAATAAACAAGGAAAGAGTTATCCTGCTCCTTACCTTTCATACCACCTGCCTCCACATCTGTCATTTCAGCCACCTACATCACACCTACCAGTCACCTCTTCCAATCTTTATCCACAGAGACTACCCCCTCTACACTCCTTGGTCTCCTCATCCCTTCCCATCCAAACCATTCCCTCTCAGGTACTTTCCACTGCAACCATAAGAGATGTAATACCTGTTCCTATACTTCCTCCATATATATTCTGCAATTCAGTTCTCACTCCCTCTAACCCCCCGGCCACAGACGGAATAAGCATAAAGCTCCCCTTGTCCTGGTCCTTTGTTTTTCATTCCACCAGCTTTTGCAACTTCCCATCCCCACACCTTTCTGCACAGACTGCTCCCTCCGCAAATCTTTGTTTCACTCATCCTTTTCCGTCCAAATGATCACCTTTCCCAGTACTTTTCCCTGCAGCCACAGGAGATGTATCCTCTGCAAACTTACTAATCATGCTTCTGTACATTAGACAGTAATGTACAAGGCATGATTAGTAAGTTTACAGAATGGCTAATGGAGCTTAATGCAGCTAATTGTGAGGTTTGCATTATGAAGTTTAACCAGGGCAGGATGAATGACGGGGCTCTGGGAAATGTAGACCAGAGGGCTTCTAGTACAGCTAAACGGTTCCATGAAAGTGGCATCACAAGTAGCTCGGGTGGTAAAGAAAACTTTTGTTACATTGGTCTTTATCAGTCAGGGTGTTGAGTATAGAAGTTGAACATTTTGATGCAATTGTGCAAGACATTAGTGAGCCTACATTTAGAGCATTGTGTTCAGTTTTGGTCAGGGATGTCATTAAGCTGAAAAGAGTCCAGTGAAGATTTACGAGGTTGTTGCCAGGACTCGAGGACTTGATCTTGGAGAGGGAATCTAGGGAGAGATGGAATCGAGGTATTTGGAGATTAGTTCAGTGCAACAGTGAGAAACAATGGGTTAGCCAAGCCAGTCCAATTTGTGGAGTTTGGGACTGAGACCATAAGATTGGAGTTGTGGATGGGAAATCAGCAGCGGTGATGACCCACCCAAACCACCACCTCCCCAGGTACTTTCTCCAGGAACCAGATTCGGATTCAGATTCAGATTCCTTTATTGTCATTCAGACCTTTCGGTCTGAACGAAATTTGTTACCTTGCAGTCATAACATGTAATAAATTAAAACAAAACACACAATAAACACATATTTAACATCCACCACAGTGAGTTCACCAGGCACCTCCTCACTGTGGTGGAAGGCAAAAGTCTTAAAGTCTTTGTCTTTTTCCCCTACTTGTTCCCCCTCTGTACTGAGGCAATCCAGGCCTTCGATGTCATCGTCCACTAGGCCCGCGGCCGAGCCTCCGAAGCCAGGCCGTCACCGCCGCCGTTGCCGGAATGCTGGAACACCACCACAGCTCCCAGTCAGGATCGACCACGGGAACGCTGGAGCCGCCGGAGCTCTGAAGCCGGGCCGCCGCTGGAGCACCGCTGGAGAGCCGCCGGAGCGCCGCAGCCGGGCCGCTGCTGGAGCACCGCTGGAGAGCCGCCGGAGCGCCGAAGCCGGGCCGCTGCTGAAGAGCCGCTGGAGAGCCGCCGGAGCCGGGCCGCTGCTGAAGAGCCGCTGGAGTGCCGAAGCCCCGAAGCCGGGCCGCCGCTGGAGCACCGCTGGAGCAACTGCTGGAGCCGCCGGAGCTCCGAAGCCGGGCCGCTGCTGGAGCACCGCTGGAGAGCCGCTGGAGCCCCGAAGCCGGGCCGCCGCTGGAGCACCGCTGGAGAGCCGCTGGAGCGCCGAAGCCCCGAAGCCCCGAAGCCGGGCCGCCGCCGCCGCTGGAACACTGGAGCTCTGAACGCTCGCCACAGCTCCGAGGCCACCAGCTCCGCCATTAGGCCTCAGCACAGACGGAGACGGTGACGGGGGACACGACAAGAAAAGGTCGCATCCCCCCGAAGGGAGAGATTAAAACCTTGTTTCTCCCACCCTCCCCCCCCCCCCCCCCCCCCCCCCCCCCCCCCCCCCCCCCCCCCACACAAACACAGCCTAATAAACCAAAATTCTAACTAGAACAGACACAAAAAGACGAAAAAAAAGAAAAAAACAGACGGACTGCAGGTGAGCCGCAGCTGCCACGCAGCGCCGCCACTTCCGGATACCTCCTCTAACCAGAGGAAATGTAACACTTATACCTATACTTCCTCACATCCATCCAGGAATCCAAAAGTCCTTCCAGGTGAAATGAAGTGTCACATGCACCTCCTCTAACCTTTACTGTATTCTGTGCTCCTGATGTGGCCCCCTTTACTTTTTCGGCAAGACCAAACTTAGACTGGGCAACCATTTTGTCGAATACGTACATTTGATCCACCAAGGCCAGCTAGATCTCCAGGTTCCTTAACCATTTTATCTCCCCTTCCCATACTGACATTTCTATGCTGGGCCTCCTCCATTACCAGAATGAGTCCACCTCGTATTCTTTCTGCACATTTTTTTTGCTTGGGTAGCTTCACTGCACGTGATAGTTCAGCTCTTGTTCCCCCCTCCCCCTCCCCTCCAGATAGAGCAAAGATGTTCCTTGCATTATCAAGCATATCAAACAAAGATGTTCCTTTCATATCAAGCACATCATTCTCCAAAACCTCTGCCATCCCACTACCAGTCACATCTTCGCATCACCATTATTTTCCCCTTCCTGCAGAGACCACTCCCTCTGCAACTTATAGGTTCGCCCTTTTCTTCCCACCCAAACCATTCCCTCCCCCAGACATTTTCCTCTGCAAACACAGGAGATGTGTAATTTGCAAATTTAGTAATCATGCTTTTGTACATAATTGAGAATGTACAAGGCTTGATTAGTAAGTTTTCAGATTACACTAAAGTAGGTAGTATTGTAGGCCGTGAAGCTGGTTATGATAAATTACAGCAGGATCTTCATCAGCTGGGAAAATGGGCTAAAGAATGGCTAATGGAGTTTAGGGCAGATAAGTGTGAGATGTTGTATTTGGGAGTGTTCAACCAGGACAGGACCTTCACAATGGTAGGGCTCTAGGGAGTGTGGTAGAGCAGAGCAATCTTGCAGTACGAGTACATAGTTCTCTGAAAGTGGGGTCACAGATAGATAGTAGTAAAGAATGCTTTTAATACACTGGCTTTCATCTGACCTCCGCACCCATGTCAACCAGAAACCGCCGACTGGAATGATGGTCCCAGGCGTAGAGGTGATCCTTCTGGCAAGCCATGGCAGCCACTACTGGCAGCCGGCCGCAGCGTTTCCCAGATCCGCAGGGCGGAGGATTTGTTGGGCCACAGCATTTCCCGGATACAAGCAGGGCAGCATTGGTGGGCTGCAGGACCCCAGCGTTGGTAGTAGTAGCACCGCCTACCTTTACCCACGGCACTCGAAACCGATCTTCCGGTGGAACCCTCAACCCACACAGAATGGCCGCGAGCCTCGCCAACACCCGACCGATAGAAAATGCACCCTGCTGTTTGGCATGTCACAGCTCGTCGGTACGTTCAGCCAGCCGCAGCGGGTCAGCAAAATCCTCACCCGCGAGGAGCAGGCAGATGTCCTCGGGCATCTGCTCCAGAAACATGTACTCAAAAAGGAAACGGCTGATGCCCATCCATCAAGGTGAGCATTTCACTCATCATATCCGATGGCTTGCAATTACTGAGACCACCCATGTTCAGAATCCTCGCAGCCCGCTCGCAGCCCAAAAGTGCACAATAGAAGCGTCTTCAGGTCAGTGAAGGAAATGAACAAGATGACCAGCCGGGTCCTGATCCAAGGCTCCGGCCTTAGTAATAATATTTTGTGCTGTGAGCAGTAATGTGCCGAATATGAAATTGAGCCTCGGCCTGCTCCAACCATATGTGCGGCATCCAAAACACGGGCACTTTAACCGGCTGGAGGGCCGGCGACTGCATCGGGCGGGCTGTTAGCTGCTTCCATTGTGTGAGCCAATACCACAGTTTGGAAAAAGTCGCGATCACAAAAGATAATTCCAAAACAATAGCAGTGTTACTGAGCCCAGAGTAACTGCGTGTCGCTGCAGCAGGGCACTCCTTCGACTTCCTTGCCAACCCCTACCCCTCAGTCACGTGCCTCTTACCACATCATGAATTAGGGTTCAATTAACCAGTGGCCTGACCACAAGATGGTGCGACAATTGTACTTTTTATAAAAAATCCACTCATTGGTTTCCATCAGTTCTTGTAAAATGAAATCTTTATGGTCTAATCTTTCAAAAAAAAATAATTACAAATTAAATATGATTTTACTTCGGAGTCACAGGAGAGATCCCGTGAAGAAGTCCCGCCAGTCCACATGCGCGTCATTACGTCTGACGCATGGCACACCGACGGGCTGGCAGGCACGTAGCTCCACCAGCGATAAGTTAAAAACCCTGAGGTAAATTTTAAACTTAGCTGAGGTCGTTTTCTGCGGTCGATAAATCTTGTTCGCAGGAACAAGGTCGGCTATGGAGAAAATGGTTAAGGGAAGGTCGAGGCGGTCTGCTGGGAAAGCAGCTACAGAAGACCGTGGGAGTGCGGGTAGCGGGCGGCCATCCATCTCGCCTTCAGAGTCGCTGGCGACATGGCCGGAGGCTTCCGACTTGGTGCCGGTGGAAGGCACCATGGCTACTCCGGTGGGCTGGAAAGCCACCAAAAAGTCGGTACGGCCCGATGAGTCGGGTCAGGAGGAGAGTCCTCCCACGATGGATGTCATTTTTGGGGGCCTGTCCAGGATGGAGCTCCTGATGGAGAGGATGCCCCATCCCGATGTGCTCGAGCTTTATATCTGTGTGTTTCCTCGGGAGCCCGTCGCAGCAGCACCAGTAGAAGGGCTGCATAATGTCTCCCTCTTGGAGGAGGAGAGTACACGGAGTCAGTTTTTTTCTGACTCCGAGGTCGGGGGTTTGGCTAGTGAGCATACCTCCAGGCAAGAAGGCCAGGAATCTGGGGTGCCAAGCATGGCATCTAAATTTGCTATCTCGGCCGGAACTGCACGACCATTGAATGAGGATCTGGCCATGACCATAAACTACATGGTCTCGCACCAGCTACAAGACCTCACGATACTTCCAAATAATGCCAGACACCCGCCAATTGTGCCTCACTCAATGTTCCAACTGTGAACCACCCAATCTGGGGTCACATGGGTGCGGGTATCAGAGCCCAAGAACTGAGGCTCCAAAAGATTCTAAAGCTGCTTGCTTAAGGCATTACAGCTTTCTCTAGGTCGGTTGATAGTGGGGCTCTGCCTGAGATGCAGCAGGATGCACTTGCCCTAATGTGCAATGCACATTTTGAAATGAACTGTCTGAGGAAGAGTGCAATCTGCCCTATGCTGAATCCAAAGTTTGCAGCACTATGCAAGGCAAGCAACGTGTTGCCGCCAAATTTACTGTTTGGTGACGACCAATTGAAAAAGGTCTGAGAATTGGACAATGAAGCGAAAACAGTTGGCCTCATAAAAACCCAAACGACCAGCAAAAATCCCTCTGGCGGCAGCACCCCTACCAACGGTTCGCTGCATTGGCTTCAGGCCAAGAACCAAGCTGGCCCTTGCCAACTATACGCAATTGGTGTACGCCAACATTCTTCCCCTCCAGGACACGGGGCAGAAGTTTATACCACCAACCTTGGAGGTAGGTGGATCTGGTTCTTTTCAGAAATGTATGGGCCAGTCACAAGTTGGTGGGAGGTTACATTTGTTTTTCAATGAGTGGTGTTGTATAACCTCAGATTCGTTTACACTGCACGGTATACTAGGGTTCCGAATTGAATTCATTTTCAAATTGTGTCCACCTTGGCAGCATACACCTAGCCGGACATTGTGTATTTCACAACAAGAGTCTTTAGATGTACAAGCTGAAATTGAAACGGTAGCTGCAAAAGGGGTAATTGAGAAATCTTTTCACCAATCTCACCAACCTGTGTCTAATATATTCCCTAGACAGAAGAAGGATGGTGGGTGTCGCATCATTCTTGATCTAACTTGACTTAACTCCTATGTGCAGTATAAACATTACAAAATGGATACTTTTGTTACTGCCAAACAACTGGTTTTCAAAGGATGCTATATGGCATGCACAGACATCAAAGATGCATACTATTCAGTAGCCATTCATTACAATCACCAGTGATATTTGAAATTTAGCTGGATTAAGCAATTATGGCAGTTGAAAAAGGTTAGTTAAAACAAATGTAGGTCCCTTGCAGTCAGAAACTGGTGAATTGATCATGGGGAACAAGGACATGGCAGACCAATTGAATAACTACTTTGGTTTTGTCTTCACTAAGGAATACATAAATAATCTGCTGGAAATAGCAGGGGACCGGGGGTCAAATGAGATGGAGGAACTGAGTGAAATCCAGATTAGCCGGGAAGTGGTGTTAGGTAAATTGAATGGATTAAAGGTCAATAAATCCCCAGGGCCAGATAGACTGCATCCCAGAGTACTTAAGGAAGTAGCCCCAGAAATAGTGGATGCATTAGTGATAATTTTTCAAAACTCTTTAGATTCTGGAGTAGCTCCTGAGGATTGAAGGGTAGCTAATGTAACCACACTTTTTAAAACGGGAGGGAGAGAGAAAACAGGGAATTAAAGACCAGTTAGAAAGTTACAGACCCTTTGGAAAGTGGTGAAATCATTAGACAAAGTCAGCATGGATTTACGAAGGTAAATCATGTCTGACGAATCTTATAGAATTTTTCGAGGATGTAACTAGTAGAGTGGATAAGGGAGAACTAGTGGATTGTTACGACAAGGTTCCACATAAGAGATTAGTATACAAACTTGAAGCACACGGTATTGGGGACTCAGTATTGATGTGGATAGAGAACTGGCTGGCAGACAGGAAGCAAAGGGTAGGAGTAAACGAGTCCTTTTCAGAATGGCAGGCAGTGACTAGTGGGGTACCGCAAGGCTCAGTGCTGGGACCCCAGCTATTTACAATATATATTTTGGGGTATGGTCTGAGTGCAGGTAGATGGGACTAGGGGAAAACAAATGGTCGGCACGGACTGGAAGGGCCGAGAGGGCCTGTCTCCATGCTGTAATTGTTATATGGTTAATGATTTGGACGAGGGAATTGAATGTAACATCTCCAAGTTTATGGATGACACTAAGCTGGGGGGTAGTGTTAGGTGTGAGGAAGATGCTAGGAGGCTGCAAGGTGACTTGGATAGGCAGGGTGAGTGGGCAAATGCATGGCAGATGCAGTATAATGTGGATAAATGTGAGGTTATCCACTTTGGTGGCAAAAACAGGAGGGTAGACTATTATCTTAATGGTGGCAAATTAGGAAAAGGGGAGATGCAACGAGACCTGGATGTCATGGTACACCAATCATTGAAAGTAGGCATGCAGGTGCAGCAGGCAGTGAAGAAAGCAAATGGTATGTTAGCATTCATAGCGAAAGGATTTGAGTATAGGAACAGGGAGGTTCTACTGAAGTTGTACAGGGTTTTGGTGAGATCACACCTGGAGTATTGCGTACAGTTTTGGTCTCCAAATCTGAGAAAAGATATTCTTGCCATAGAGGGGGTACAGAGATGGTTCACCAGACTGATTCCTGGGATGTCAGGACTTTCATATGAGGAAAGACTGGATAGACGTGGATTGTACTCGCTAGAATTTGGAAGACTGAGGGGGGATCTTGTAGAAACTTACAAAATTCTTAAGGGGTTGGATCGGCTAGATGCAGGAAGATTGTACCAGATGTTGGGGAGGTCCAGAACAAGGGGTCACAGTCCAAGGATATGGGGGAATTCCTTTAGGACCGAGATGAGGAAAACATTTTTCACACAGAGAGTGGTGAGTCTGTGGAATTCTATGCCACAGAAGGTAGTTGAGGCCAGTTCATTGGCTATATTTAAGAGGGAGTTAGATGTGGCCCTTGTGTCTAAAGGGATCAGGGGGTATGGAGAGAAGGTAGGTACAGGATACTGAGTTAGATGATCAGCCATGATGATATTGAACGGCGGTGCAGGCTCGAAGGGCCGAATGGCCTCCTGCACCTATTTTCTATGTTTCTATGTTGGTCTAACATCGGTAGTGGGGAAAATGCTAGAGTCAGTTATTAAAGATGGGATAGCAGCACATTTGGAAAGTGGTGAAATCATTGGACAAAGTCAGCATGGATTTATGAAAGGTAAATCATGTCTGACGAATCTTATAGAATTTTTCGAGGAGGTAACTAGTAGAGTGGATAAGGGGGAACCAGTGGATGTGTTATATCTGGACTTTCAGAAGGCTCTCGACAAGGTCCCACATAAGAGATTAGCATACAAACTTAAAGCACATGGTATTGGGGGTTCAGTATTGATGTGGATAGAGAACTGGCTGGTAGACAGGAAGCAATGAGTAGGAGTAAACAGGTCATTTTCAGAATGGCTGGCAGTGACTAGTGGGTACCGCAAGGCTCAGTGCTGGGACCCCAGCTATTTACAATATATGTTAATGATCTGGATGAGGGAATTGAATGCAACATCTCCAGGTATGCGAATGACACGAAGCTGGGGGCAGTGTTAGCTATGAGGAGGATGCTAGGAGGCTGCAAGGTAACTTGGATAGGTTGGGTGAGTGGGCAAATGCATGGCAGATGCAGTAAAATGTTGATAAATGTGAGTTTATCTACTTTGGCGGTAAAAACATGTGGGTAGACTATTATCTGAATGGTGGCCGATTAGGAAAAGGGGAGATGCAATGAGATCTGGGTGTCATGGTACACCAGTCATTGAAAGTAGGCATGCAAGTGCAGCAGGCTGTGAATAAATGGTATGTTGGCATTCATAGCAAATGATTTGAGTACAAGAGCAGGGAGGTTCTGCTGCAGTTGTACTGCGTCTTGGTGAGGCCACACCTGGAGTATTGCGTACAGTTTTGGTCTCCTAATCTGAGGAAAGACATTCTTGCCATAGAGGCAGTACAGAAAAGGTTCACCAGACAGATTCCTGGGATGGCAGGACTTCCATATGAAGAAAGACTGGATAGACTCGGCTTGTACTCGCTAGAATTTAGGAGATTGAGGGGATATCTTATAGAGACTTACAAAATTCTTAACAGTTTGGACAGGCTAGATGCAGGAAGGTTGTTCCCGATGTTGGGGAAGTCCAGAACAAGGGGTCATAGTTTAAGGATAAGGGGGAAATCTTTTTGGACCGAGATGAGAAGATCATTTTTCACACAGAGAGTGGTGAGTCTGTGAAATCCTCTGCCACATAAGGTAGTTGAGGCCAGTTGATTGGCTATATTTAAGAGGGAGTTAGATGTGGCCCTTGTGGCTAAAGGGAACAGGGGGCATGGAGAGAAGGCAGCTACAGGATACTGAGTTGGATGATCAGCCATGATCGTATTGAATGGCGGTGCAGGCTCGAAGGGCCGAATGGCCTACTCCTGCACCTATTTTCTATGAAAGACAGAGAGAGAGAGAGAGAGAGAGAGAGAGAGAGAGAGAGAGAGAGAGAGAGAGAGAGAGAGAGAGAGAGAGAGAGAGAGAGCGAGAGGGAAAATGAGTTAGGAATCTAATAAATGCAGTTCCTTTACCCTCTACAATGCAGAAACAGGCCCTTCAGCCCAACTTGTCCACTACAACCAAATGCCACACCTACACTAGTCCCACCTGCAGCCAGCGTGTTTGGCCCATATCCCGCCAAACCTGTTGTGTTGTGATAGTCCCAGCCTCAACTACCTTCTCCGGCAGCTTGTACCATACACCCACCACTCTCTGTGTGGAAAAGTTGCCCCTCAGATTCCTATTAAATCTCCCCTCCCTCTGGTCCCCGATTCCCCTACTCTGGGCAAGAGACTCTATCTATTCCTCTGGTGATTGTTTGCACCTCTATAAGATCAGGCCTCCCCTTTACATGGTTCCTTGAAGGTCGAGTCACAGGTAGATAAGGTGGTCAACAAGGCTTTGGCCTTCATCAGTCAGAATATTGAGTCTAGAAGTCGGGAGGTCACGTTGCAGCTTACAAGATGTTGGTGAGGCTGCATTTAGAGTATTGTGTTCAGTTCTGGGCACCGTGTTACAGGAAAGATGTCGTCGAGCTTGGAAAGGGCGCGGAGAAGATTTATGAGGATGTTGCCGGGACTCGAGGGGCCTGAGCTGCAGGGAGAGGTTGGGGCAGGGCTGGGACTCTATTCCTCGAAGCACAAGAGGATGAGGGGCGATCTTATAGAGGTGTACAAAATCACCAGAAGAATAGATTGTGTAGACGCACAGAGTCTCTTGCCCAGAGTAGGGAAATCGAGGACCAGAGGACATGGGTTTAAGATGAGATTCGCGGGGGTGGGAAAAATTGAATAGGAACCTACAGGTATATGGATATATGACAGGTTTGGAGGGATATGGGCCAAATGCAAGCTGAGGGTGGGACTAGTATAGATGGGACATGTTGGTCGGGGTGGGACTAGTGTAGATGGGGCATATAGGTCAGGGTGGACTAGTGTAGTTGGGGCATGTTGGTTGGGGTGGGACTAGTGTAGACGGGGCATGTTGGTCGGGGTGGGACATGTAGACGGGGCATGTTGGTCGTTGTGGGACTAGTGTAGATGGGGCATTGTGGTCGGGGTGGGACTAGTATAGATGGGCATGTATTTTGTCGGGGTGGGACCAGTATAGATGGGGCATGTTGGTCGGGGTGGGACTAGTGTAGATGGGGCATATTGGTCGGGGTGGGACTAGTGTAGATGGGGCATGTTGGTCGGGGTGGGACTAGTGTAGATGGGGCATGTTGGTCGGGGTGGGACTAGTGTAGATGGGGCACGTTGGTTGGTGTCGGTAAGTTGGGCTGAAGGGCCTGTTTCCGTGCTGGGGGAGAGAGAGGGAGGGGAGAGAGAGAGAGCGAACAGTGAAAGGCCTGGATAGATTGTTGCGAAGAGGATGTTTCCACTAGTGGGAGAATTTAGGACCAGAGGGTACAGCCTCAGAATTAAAATACGTTCCTTTAGGAAGGAGATGAGGAGGAATTTCTTTAGCCAGAGGTTGGTGAATCTGTGGGATTCATTGCCACAGACGGCGGTGGAGGCCACGAGGCAGTGGATATATTTAAGGCAGGGATAGATAGATTGTTGATTAGTGCGGGTGTCAGGGGTTATGTGGAGAAGGCAGGAGAATGGGGTTAGGAAGGAGAGAAAGATCAGCCACGATTGAATGGCAGAGTGGACTCAATGGGCCGAATGGCCTAATTCTGCTGCTAGAATGTACCAGGAGAAGCTGGTGTGTAGGGAAGGGCACAGATGGGTCTCGTCGGTCAATGACGGCAACGAACGTGCGGCGTTTCCGTTTCTCTGGTGTAGGAATGACCTGGGCGTGAAGGCCCCATTAATCCTTTCGGAACGCTGAAGGAAGCCATACTGTTCTGCCTCAAAAACCTGAAGGAGGGGTGAGAGAAGGAGGGAGAGCGGGAGAAAGAAAGTGAAAGAGACATGTTTTACACTGACTTTTTTGCACCCGACGCTCTTTGCAAGATCGTACAAGATAGGGTGTCATAGACCAGAGATCTAGGGTCACAGGTGAAGGGTTTCAAATCTCTCTCTCCCTCTCCTCTCTGTCAAAAGTACTAAAATCCCTGTAACTTTCTAAACTCACAAACATGTCCAAGACACTACATTTGGAAAACATTAGGCTTGTCTTGACGGAAAAAAACAGATCAATTTCTCAGCACAATAGACAATAGACAATAAGTGCAGGAGGAGGCCATTCAGCCCTTCGAGCCAGCACCGCCATTCAATGTGATCATGGCTGATCATCCCCAATCAGTACCCCGTTCCTGCCTTCTCCCCATATCCCCTGACTCCGCTATCTTTAAGAGCCCTATCTAGCTCTCTCTTGAAAGACTCCAGAGAACCGGCCTCCACCGCCCTCTGAGGCAGAGAATTCCACAGACTCACAACTCTCTGTGTGAAAATGTGTGTCCTCATCCCCGTTTTAAATGGCTTACCCCTTCTTCTTAAACTGCGGCCCCTGGTTCTGGAGTCCCCCAACATTGGGAACATGTTTCCTGCCTCTAACATGTGTAGCCCTTAATAATCTTATATGTTTCAAGAAGATATCCTCTCATCCTTCTAAACTCCAGAGTGTACAAGCCCAGTCGCTCCATTCTCTCAGCATATGACAGTCCCGCCATCCCGGGAATTAATCTTGTAAACCTATGCTGCACTCCCTCAATAGCAAGAATGTCCTTCCTCAAATTAGGGGACCAAAACTGCACAAAATACTCCAAGACCTTTACCGAATTTGAACAACAATAGCATGGTGAAACACAAATTTAAATGTGAATCCGATGCTGGGTTGGGTGAGGCGGGAGTGATGGGAGTGGGGTGGGGAGGCGGACGAGGAGCAGGTATATCTCAGGGTTGCCAACATTGGGTGAGAGTTGGGAGTGAGAAATTGCGAGACCAAGCCCGAGGGAGCGTAGCGACCGGGGGGGGGGGGGGGGGGGGGGGGGGAGGTGGCTGTCCCCCTCCCATTAGTACTGAACTTTTGCATTTTTCAGCTTGAAATTGTGTAATATGGTGCATACTGTAACGAGTCTTTTAATTTACACTTGAATGCAGTATATATACTTTAAATTGGATTACCTATGAATAAGGTTAGAGTAAATTACATTCCTAGCTTTGACTGCACACCTAGTACTATTTCAGACCTTGACTCTGGATGCACACTTCGCCTTGCTCCTAGCCCCTTTGAACTGACAAATACCTGGCCCACACATGAAGCCCCATATCTGAACCCCTGGACTTCACCTAATACGTTCAAGTCCACAGGTGCTTAGCTAATGCAGTAATCCTTTATGGGGCACTTCACAGATCAAATTATGGATAACAACATTTGCTACATTAATAGTAACATTATTTTATGTTATTTTATGAGGTGTTACGATGAGGGATTATGTGAAGATGTCCCGCCTGGCGCATGATCAGCATACTTCAAAGCAGCGGAATGAAAAACACAGAACCAATAGCCGGAGTAAGATAGTAAGGCTCAACATAGACTAGAACTGCCAGATGATCATTTATTTTACGAGGGTTGGGAGTGGAGGGCACGTAATCATCATCATAACTCCTCATAAAATAACGATCAAACTTCAAACTTGGTAAGTTCCCATTTAATCTTACTATTTTACTTCAGAGTCACGTGAGTGACTACGTGAAGATTTTGTAGCTCTGTGTTTTTTATTTATTTTTTAAATAATATTTTTATTAGAAGTAATCCATCATAACAACGGTATAACAACTTTACAAATACACAACCAACTTATTTCAATAAATATATGGATGTTACAGATAATTTTATTAGAAGGTAGAAAGTAGAAAGTATTTTTTTTAAAGAAAAGAATAGATTGTAATCAATAAGAATGATGATTAAATAATAATTTTGATTATATAGGGAGAAAAAGAGAAGAGAAAAAAAGAAAAAAAGGGAAGAAAAAAAAAGATTATAGTATATATTATTCATCTTAATAGTGAATAACACAATTTCAAATAACAATATCAATAGAGACATGCATACAAATCCAAAAAAAAAAAAAGAATTATTTTCATCTAATCCTGCCGGGTATCCATTGAGTTATGATGCCAAGAACAGCTACCCCTTCAAATATTCTGTATATGGAGACCATATCTGTTCAAAGAGTTCGTATTTGTCCATTAGGACAAATCTGATTCTTCCCAAATGCAATGTCTCCAACATTTCCACTGTCCACATTTTAATTGTGGGGGATAATGTTCCCTTCCAAAATTTCAATATTAATTTTTTCCCTATTATCAAACAGTAATCCAATAAATTTCTTTGGTTTACTGTTAATATTAGATTTGAATCCGGAACTCCTAATATTATTAATTTTGGATCTGGGTCCAGTTTAATTTTAAGAACTTCAGAGATAACTCTAAAGATTTCTGTCCAATAATAGTTGAGTTTTATACATGTTACAAAATTATGCGTTAAGTTAGCTTCCAAGTTCTGACATTTATCACAAATAGAAGAAATGTTAGGATAAATTCTATTTAATTTCATTTTTGAATAATGTAATCTGTGTAATACCTTAAATTGTATCAATATATGTCTAGCATTTAATGAGAAACGATGTATACATTGTAGGCTTTCTTCCCAAGTTTCCTTCAAAATAGATAAACCTATTTCAGTTTCCCATGTTTGTTGATATATTTCCGTAGTGGGGATTTCCCTATCCAAGATAGTATTGTATAGATACGCTATTAATTTTTCTGTATTTGGGTGTTTATTAAACAATTCATCTAATAATCCTGGTTTTCTATTTTTATAGTCTTGCGTATTTGACTTCATATAGTTTCTAATTTCTAAATACCTAAATATGTTATTTGACTGCAATCCATCGATATCCTGTAACTCTTGAAATGAAAGAAATTTTCCTTTCTTGTAAAGGTGTTCTATCCTTTTAATTCCTAAATCATTCCAGTGTCTAAACCCCTTGTCCAATACAGAGGGCTTAAACAAAGGATTATTCATAATTGGCAAACAAAGTGACAAATTATCCATATGTAGGGTCTTAACTATTTGTTTCCAAATACGTCTATTGCTGTGAATTATAGGGTTATCACCATACGTTTTTTTTTGTACTTCCCTTGGTGCAAATAGAATCAAACCTACATCAAAAGGTAAACGGTCTTCCTTTTCCATCTTTGGCTCATAATCTAAATTTACCAACCAAAAATTCATATTCTTAATCTGAACTGCCCAGAAATAATATGAGAAATTTGGTAGTGCTAGTTCACCATTTATTTTAGATTTACATAGATGTTTTGTACTTATTCGATGATTTTTATAGTCCCAAATAAAACTATTAACCAAAGTATCTATTCTTTTTAAAACATTTTAGGGAGATATAAAGGAATGGCTTGAAATAAATATAACAATTGTGGCAAAAAAATCATTTTTATAGCATTTATTCTACCGATCATTGAAATAGGTAGTGTTTTCCAATATAAAATATTTTTTTTAGTTTATTTAACCATTGAGGGTAATTATATTTAAATAGACAGTTATATGATTTAGATACATTAATTCCTAGATATTTAAATTTGTCCGTGACTATTTTAAGTGGGAATTGTTCTAGTTTATTTAATTTTATTCCAGTTATAGGCATAATTTCACTTTTATTCCAGTTAATTCTATACCCAGAAAATGTGCCAAACTTAGTTATAACATTAAGTAGATTAGGAATACTAATCTCCGGTTTGGTGATATAAATTAAGATGTCATCTGCGTATAGAGATATTTTATTTGTTGTGGTTTTGGTATTATATCCATATATTTCTGGTTCTGATCTAATCATTTCGGCTAATGGTTCTATTACCAGAGCAAATAGTAATGGTGATTACGGGCATCCTTGTCTACAACCCCTAAAGAGATTAAATTTTGCTGATAACATTTGATTTGTTAATATTCTTGCAGTTGGATTCGAGTATATGATTTTTACCCATTTGGATAATCTATCCCCCAGTTGAAATTTCTGCGCTATTTTAAATGAATATTGCCATTTAACCTGGTCAAACGCTTTTTCAGCATCTAAGGATATGACAACTAGTTCAATATCATTCACTTTTTTTGAGTATATGATATTGAATAGACGTCTCAGATTATAAGATGAGTAGTGTTTTGGGATAAAACCTGTTTGGTCATGATGTATTAAGTTATTAATCACTAAACTTAGCCTCCGAGATAACATTTTAGCTAGTATTTTTTGATCAGTGTTTAAAAGAGCTATTGACGATATGACAACAATAACCACTACTGCAGCATGCACCAAGCGGCTACTTGGAAAGCTGCAGGAGAACATCAAGTGGGCCCGAATGAAAATCAAACCAAGTAAGTCTCGAAGCATCTCCATAGTTAAGGGGGTGCTTAGAGACACAAGGTTCTGCATCGGTGACGACCTAATACCAACAGTGTCTGAGCAGCCAGTAAAAAAGCCTGGGCAGATGGTACAACGCAAGCCTCAAGGACAAAGAGCAGGTGCAACAGCTAAGGCAAGAAATTGTCAACGGCCTGGAGATCATCAATCAGACCCTACTGCCTGGGAAACTGAAGCTCTGGTGCCTACAGTTTGGACTCCTTCCTCGGACAATGTGGCCACTGACCGTTTATGAAGCTCCAATAACAACTGTGGAGAAGATGGAGCGAACCATAACTTCATACGCGAAGAAATGGCTCGGTGTCCCACGATGTCTAACTAACATCGGCCTCTATGGCAAAGGGGTCCTGGAACTACCTCTCACTAGTCTAACAGAGGAATACAAGTGTTCCAAAGTAAGACTCCAGATGACACTGAGGGACTCTAGAGACAAGACCATCAGTGCTGTTGCGCCGCCCCTAGTAACCGGCCGGAAGTGGGACACCATCTGATGCAGTACAGCAAGCTTCATCAGCCCTGAGGCACAAAGACGTCGTGGGGCAAGTGCAGCAGGAAGAGGAGGCTTTGGCCTTACGACAAGTAAACCAACTTGGCGAAAGGCCACAACATCAGAGCGGAGGACATTGGTGGTTGAGGAGGTGCGGCGACAGGAGGAGGCCGCAAGAAGTGCAAAGGCGGTCTCTCTTGCCAAACAGGGGCAATGGATGCAGTGGGAAGGTGTGGAGCGGAGGAAGATCAGCTGGAAAGAACTTTGGGAAATGGAATCAAGCAAGATCAGCTTCATCATCAGAGCGACATACGACGTCCTTCCATCACCAAAGAACCTCAATCAGTGGTACGGCGAGGATCCAACCTGTGCCCTCTGCCCAACTCCAGCGACCCTCAAACACATCATGGTAGGCTGCAAGACCAGCCTCACGCAAGGGAGATACACGTGGAGGCATAATCAGGTATTAAAAAGCCTGGCAACAGTCCTTGAGAACAGGCTGTGTGCGACCAACTCCTTGCCTCCGAGAGCAAGCAACCCCTCCCATTTAAGGGCGACAACCTTTGTCCGAGAAGGACAGAAAACACCGAAACATCCTTCCACTAGATCAGAAGAAGGAAACCTATGCAGGGCCCGTGACTGGAGGATGCTGGCGGACATCGGCCGACAACTAATCTTTCCACCTGAAATTGCTTCAACCAACCTCAGGCCAGATTTGGTGTTCTGGTCCCTTTCACAGAAGACTGCTTACATCATAGAGCTCACAGTTCCATGGGAGAACTCTGTTGTGGAGGCCTATGAGCGTAAGAAGCTGCGCTACACAGAGCTTGCAGCAGAGGCAAGGCAGCGTGGCTGGAACATCAACGTTTATCCAGTTGAAGTGGGATGCAGAGGATTTGTTGCGTCCATCTACCATCAGACTGCTGAAGGAGCTTGGAATCCACGGTCAGGCTCTGCAGAAGACCATAAGATCACTCTCAGACGCGGCTGAAAGAAGCAGCTGTTGGATTTGGCTCAAGCGGAAAGACCCATGCTGGGCCCCAAATGCGTCATGGTGAATCTTTGAGGCAGTTTGACACGGGACACACGCTGAGGGCTGATCATCCTGCAGCGGGCCCGCCCTTGTGGAGGGTGTATAGTGATAAAAGGCCGAAACACCCAGTGATGCAAGGGTACACTACTGATGATGTGTCCTGTGCCCAGCTGTCCTGAAGGTTACCCAGGCCAAGATATACGTATACGTACCCCCCCCCCCCGACCACTCTCAGCAATCAATGAATGTCGTGAAATGCTCCCCACCTACTGGCACAAGGGACTTCTTAACATCTAGTCCTGTGTATTTGATTCTCTGTATGACCCAGGATCTTCCAAATCTTCATCAGCTTGAGGAATAAGTATAATTGTAGATTCATTTAATGATTCTGGTAACTTTCTTTGTTCATAAGCATATTTATATATCATATGTAAACGTGGAGAGATCAGATCATAAAACTTCTTATAAAATTCAACACTTAAGCCATCAGGGCCTGCGGCTTTTCCGTTATTTAATGATCCAATTGATTCTTCAATATCTTTTACTGATATATCAGCATTTAACAAGTCTCTACCTTCCTGATCCAAACTATTAATATGACATTCTTGTAGGAATGTTTCCATTCCATCTAGTTGTCCTGCTAGTTTAGATGAGTAAAGATTTTGATAATATTGTAAAAATGTATCATTGATATCTTTTGGTAAAGTCAATATTTCTCCTTGTTAAGATCTAATTTTATGTATCATTTTCTCCTCATCTAATTTTCTAAGCTGACGTGCCAGTAATTTTTGTGGTTTATCCCCAAATTCAAAGTGTACTTGTTTAGTCTGTTGAAAAAGTTGAATAATCTGATTTGAATATATTTTATTTAGCTTATATTTTAATGATGCAATTTTATTATTTAGCCCCTTTGAAGGGGATATTGCATTTTCAATATCTAATTGTTTTATTTCATTTTCCAACTTTTGTTGAGTCTTTCGATTTTCCTTATTAAAGTATGCGTGTGTTGATATTATCACACCACGCATAAATGCTTTAAATGTATCCCAAAGCAGTGATGGTGAAATTCCAGGTTTGTCATTAATTCCAAAAAATAGTTTAATCTGTTTTACCAAGTAATCATAACAAGCCTTATCATATAACCATATAACCATATAACAATTACAGCACGGAAACAGGCCCTCTCGGCCCTTCCAGTCCGTGCCGACCATTTGTTTTCCCCTAGTCCCATCTACCTGCACTCAGACCATACCCCTCCATTCCCATCACGTCCATATACCTATCCACTTTAGTCTTAAATGTTAAAATCGATCCTGCCTCCACCACTTCTGCTGGAAGCTCATTCCACACAGCCACCACCCTCTGAGTAAAGAAGTTCCCCCTCACGTTACCCCGAAACTTCTGTCCCTTAATTCTCATGTCATGCCCTCTTGTTTGAATCTTCCCTACCCTCAATGGGGAAAAACGTATCCACGTCAACTCTGTATATCATTTAATATTTTGGGGTTGAGTCTCCAGTTAGAGGTTTTAATAGTTATGTATTTTAATTTTATCTTAAATGTTAATGGAGCATGATCCAAGATAATAATATTATGATATTTTGAGTCATACGTAAATGGGATTAGTTTTGAATCTATTAAAACATAGTCTATCCTTGAATAGGTTCCAAATACAGGGGAAAAAATGAGTATTCTCGACCAGATGGGTTATCTGTTCTCCAGATATCCTTAACATTTGCTGTGTTAGTAAAATAATTTATAAGTGTACTTGACTTAGAAGTGGTTTTCCTTTTCATTGATGATCTATCAAAATAATTATCTAAGGTACAATTAAAATCACCTCCAATTATTAGATTATGTTGAGTGGATATAGGGATATTTTTAAATATTTTCTTAAAGAATAATAGGTTATCAAAATTAGGACCATATATATTCATAAGGACTACTTTTTTAGAATGTAATTCACCTGTAATTATTATATATCTACCCTCAATATCTTCTATTAATGAGCTTTGTTTAAAAGGTATACATTTACGAATAATTATTGCTACCCCTCTAGACTTATTTGTAAATGAAGAGTGATATACTTTGGAAATCCATTTTGCTGTTAATCTATGCTGCGCGTCTTTTTTAAGGTGTGTCTCTTGGAAAAAAATGATATCAGATTTCAATCTATTTAATTGAGCTAAAACCTTACCTCTTTTAGTTGGTTTGTTAATTCCCTTAACATTCCAACTACAGAAGGTGATTCCATCACCCCCAATCCTAGTGTTTATGTCATACATGTTATTATTAAAGTGGTTTATGATGGAGTAGATGTCTCAGCTCATCTAACCCAATCCTGTACCCAAACATCAGATTGATGAAATTTAATTTCTGTATCATTGTCTTATACACACATCTCTGTGAACTATATAATAACAATCATACTTAAATCCATATAATATATAATACGAAATAAAATACATAATATAAAAGTAATAATAAAAAGTGTGAGTAAAGTAAGTGATGTTAGTAAAGTGTAAGGGGAAAAAAAGTGACTACAACTATATTTAGTGTAGTTAGTATTAGTGTAAGCCACACTAGTGTGGCTATTAATCTACGGACTTCCATGAAAAAAAAGATGTTAATAATTCCAACTCCGTTTTTGCCTTAAGGGCAATATATGTCGGGGTGGGGTATTAAATTTATATACTTAATAATTAATAATACTACTAATATCAAATATAGTTAGTGTCATAGCACCATATTAGGAGAGCTAATGTACTTTTAAGGGTAGGTAATACAAAATTATATTTATTAATAATCCATCCATCCCTCCTTAACCCCAAGATAAAGTCCATGTCCCTTGTTCCTCCTCCTTCCCTGCGGATCCTCCTTCAGTGTGAATCCTCCTCCTTTTCTGTGGATGGGCAGTATCATCAGGTAAGTGATCAATAATATTCAGTATTCTTCATCTTCATCTACTTCTTCCTCTACTTCTTCCTCTTCCAGTTTCTTCTGAATGGTTCGAGCGAATTCAAGAGCTTCTGTATGTTTGGTGAAGTTGTGCTCCTAATGTTGCCAGGTACAACAGGCCATATCTCAGCTTCTTTATGTTCCTCAGGATACCTCTTGTTTCTGTAAATAAAGATCTTCTCTTGGCCACTTCCGCAGGGTAATCTGTGAAGATACTAATGTTGTCTCCCTCATATTTGAGATTTTTCTTACGTATTATTAGCTTCATCATATCTTCAAAAACATGATCGTAAGTCACCTTCACAATCATCTGTCTTGGGGGAGCATCCCTCCTAGGGTAAAACGTCTCAATGCCCTGTGTGCTCGGCCCAGCAGAGGTTCTTGGTCCAAGTTCAGAATATCTTTCAGGAGTTTTGCAGCAAATTTTCGAGGGTCTTGATCTCCCTCTCGGCCTTCACTCAATCCAACAATACGTAAATTCTGACGTCTTTGACGTCCCTCCAAGTCAATGCATTTCTCAGTTATTTTGTGTAATAATTCTGATAAACGCTTGTTCTCGGCAAGACACTTCTCGGCTGATTCAGTCAATTCATTTATTACGTCATTTTGTTTGTTAAGTAAGGTTTTATTAGGTTGTTTTTGTTAAATATTTTTATTAGACGTAAGTACATATTAATAGAGTATACTTGTCACATACATTCGTAATATTATTAATATTAACAATTACATCTTATATATTTCTATACTTTTTTTTGCAGGTAAGAAAAGATAGACAAAAATAAAGTAAGAGTAGGAAATCAAAAATAAAGAAATGAATGGAGTTTTAAAAAAGTTATCCATCATTGGATATACCATGATTTGTTATACGTGATTCTTCATCTATTCCATTATTCAGGCTTCAGTCAGGCTCTCGTACCGAGCCATTTTGACCCTGTAGATATTCAATAAATGGAGACCATATTCCCCTGAAAAGATCCAACTTGTCCAATAGGACAAGCCTTAATCTTTCCAGATGAAGTGTCTCCGACATTCCTGTAATCCACATTTTGATTGTGGGGGATGTAGGACCTTTCCAGAATTTCAATATTAAATTTTTCCCAATTATTAAACTGTAATCAATAAAAATTCTTTGATTCATTGTTATTAATTGACCTGTCTCTAAAATTCCCAGTATTATTAACTTTGAGTCAGGGATCTGATTCATATTAACAACATTCGAAATTATTTTAAATATTTCTGTCCAAAATTTAGTAATTTTTACACAATTTGTAAATGAGTGTGTCAAGTTAGCTTCTAAGTGCTGACATTTATCACATATGGCAGATACATTTGAAAAAATACTATAGTTTGGATTTTGAATAATGTAGTCTATGTAATATTTTAAATTGTATAAGAGAGTGTCTAGCATTTAACGAGCAGTGGTGTGTATGTTGTAGACTTTCATCCCATACTTCAGGTCTAATGATTTGACCTAATTCATTTTCCCATGATTGCCTATATATTTCTGTCATTGGGACATCATTTTCCAGTAAAATATTATAAATATATGATATCAATTTTTCTGTGTTCGGGTGATTATTTAGGCATTCATCTAAAATTCCTGTCTTTCTATTTCTAATTTCCTGTGTGTTTGCCTTTACATAGTTTCTAATTTGTAGATATCTAAAGTAATCTTTTGAATGTAATCCATAAATTTGTTGTAATTCTTGAAATGAAAGGAAAGAATTTTCCCTGTAGAGATCTCCCATCTTATTAAGTCCATAGTTTTTCCACTGTAAAAAACCTTTGTCCATCATTGAGGGTTTAAATATAACGTTATTTACAATGGTAAGGGCTAGTGGTATATATTCCAATTTTAGTGTTTTCTTTATTTGTTTCCAGATACGTATTCCACTTTCTATTATAAGATTTTCACTATAGGTTTTCTTACCTATTTTAATATTGGCGAATAAAATCGAACTAACTTCAAAAGGCGAACAATCTTCTTTTTCCATTTTTAACCAGGTTGGTTGTTTATCTGTCTCTACTAACCAAAAATTCATATTTTTAATATTAACTGCCCAGTAATAAAACATAAAGTTTGGTAGTGCTAGACCCCCATTTATTTTTGGTTTACATAAATGTTTTTGTTTATTCTTTTTGTAAAATATTTTTATTAGAATTACATATTAAGAAGAAATAATATAAAATCAAAGAAAAAGAAAATATTATTGTCACATACATTCTTAATATTTTTTAAATTTACAGTCAATGTTATTTATACTTCTATATTTTTTTTATTTCATAACAGTAGGAAATAGAGATAGGTAATAAAGAGAAAGAGAAATAAAAAAGATAAATAAAATGAGTGGAGTATTAAACAAGATATTCTTCATTGGAGATATATTCATGATCTATTGTATGTAATTCTTCATCTATTCCTTCATTCAGGCTTCAGTCATGGCCTCGAACCAGACCATCTTAACCCTTTAAATATTCAATAAATGGAGACCATATTCCTCTGAATTGATCCAACCTGTCCATCAGGACAAGTCTTAATCGTTCCAGGTGAAGTTTTTCCGACATTCCTGTAATCCACATTTTAATTGTAGGGGATAAGTAAGTAAGTATTATTGTATATATGTAAGGTTTTTGTTTATTCTTTGACTCTTATAATCCCAGATAAAGTTGGTGACTATAGAATCAACCTTCTTAAAAAAAATTTTAGGAAGATATTTTGGAATAAATTGGAAAAGATATAGTAAATTGCGGCGAGAAAAATCATTTTTATTGCATTCATTCTACCTAGCATTGAGATAGGTAATGTTTTCCAATATAGAATGTTCTTATTTAATTTATTCAATAAAAGTGGAAAATTGGATTTAAATAAAGAATCAAATCTTTTTTGTTACATAAATTCCAAGATATATTTGATTTTTTCGTTTGCTATCTTAAAAGGATAATTGTTGTAGTATATTTGTAAGTTATTTACCATTATTGGCATGTTCCACTTTTATTCCAATTTAATACTATATCCTGAAAATAATCCAAATTCAGATAATAATTTTAGTAAATTTGGATACTTAATTTCCGGTTTTGTAATATAAAGTAAATACATCATCCGCATATAGAGAAATTTTATTTTCAGTATCTCTGGTGTCATATCCATATATTTCAGGATTGTAATTTCACCCATTGAGCTAATGGTTCTATTGCAAGTGCAAACAGTAGTGGGGATAGAGGACAACCTTGCTGCAGCCTCGAAATAGATTAAATTTAGTTGATAGCATTTGATTTGTTATTATTCTGGCTGTTGGATTAGTGTATAATAATTTAACCCAAGTACTAAACTTCTCTCCCAACTTAAAAGTTTCCATAACGGAAAAAAATAAGACCATTCCACCTGGTCAAAAAAGGCTTTCTCCGCATCTAACGAAATAATTACTAGGTCCTTATTAATACCTCCTTTTGAATATATAATATTGTATAATCGTCTCAAGTTATATGAGGAATATCGTTTTGGTATAAATCCTGTTTGATCGGGGTGAATTAATTTATTAAATAACTGTACTTAGTCTTTGTGCTAATATTTTTGGTTAGTATCTTTTGATCAGTATTTTAAAAGAGCTATAGCTCTATATGATCCTGGGTCATCCAGGTCTTTGTCTATTTTAGGTATAAGTGTTATAATAGATTCATTTAACGTTTCTGGTAGTTTCTGGTGAGTATAAATGTATTCATAGAGTATCTTCAGATGTGGTGCAATCAGATCATAAAATGTTTTATAAAATTCAGAGCCTATACCATCTGGTCCCGGTGTTTTACCGTTTTTTAATGATCTGATAGATTCTTCGATTCCGTTTACTGACATTTCAGTATTTAATGATTCTCTATTTTGTGAATCCAACCCATTCAGATTACATTTTTTTTAAATGCTTCTATTCCTATCCTGTTTTCTGTCGTTCTAGCTGAATATAATTTTTTATAATATTGCAAAAATCTCTCATTAATATATTTAGGTTGTACTAATGGTTCGCCATTATATGATTTAATACTATGGATTATTTTTTCTCCATCTTTTTTAATTGACGAGCCAATAATTTTTGAGGTTTATCTCCAAATTCAAATTATAATTGTTTAGAGTATTGGTAGAGTTTTACAACTTGATCTGAGTATATTTTATTTCAGTGCAGTGATTTTATTATGTGTTGTTATGGATGGATTAGCAGCGTTCTCTGTATCTAATTGTTTAATCTCCTTTTCCAATTCCTGTTGTTCCCTCCGATTCTTTTTATTATAAAATGTTTGAGAAGAAATCATAATTCCCACGGGCATATGCTTTAAAAAGTTTCCCATAATAGGGAAAAGGATATTTATGGTTTTATCATTTATTTCAAAGAAAATCTTGATCTGTTCTATAATATATTCCTGAGTTGCTTAAAATTCGTCTTAAAATTCGTCTATTTCGGAGTTCAGGTGTAAGGTCGGGTCTGTCGAACTGAAGCATTGGCTCTATTATAGACCCCCATATACAAAAAAGAAGATTGCAAGATTTAAAAATGAACATTGGATGGGGAATGAAGGAATAACGTTTTTGCCTGCGGAACATTAAAAGGCATTAATGAACCAATCAGGGAGGTAAAGTATTAGCACATTTAAAAAGCAATTAAAGGTGATGTGATTTTCATTCAAGAAACACATTTAAAAAAAGATGCCAGCATAGGCTGGAAAGCTAAATGGATAGATAAAACATATCATTCTTCTTTTACATACAAATCAAGAGGTGTAGCAATATTATTTCGTAAAGGCAATTTATTCAAACATACATCAAAACT
The DNA here is from genome assembly GCA_035221665.1 of Okamejei kenojei. NCBI lineage: Eukaryota > Metazoa > Chordata > Chondrichthyes > Rajiformes > Rajidae > Okamejei > Okamejei kenojei. Next base: position 238,486 of record CM069169.1, read on the forward strand.
ATAACTCATAATGATGGCAAATACATTATTGTAATAGGAGAATTAAATGCACAAAAAATGATTCTTGTCAATGTATATGGACCAAACTTTGATAGTCCGATCCCACTTTTTTTAAAGAAAATATTTAACAAAATCCCGGAATTTTAGCACAACATAACTTAATAATTGGAGGAGATTTAAATTGTACATTAGATTCCTATTTAGACAATCCACAAGACAAAGGGAAAACCAAATCCCATTCCAGTGACCTTATTAAATGCATTATATGGATACTACAACCAAATTATTGCCTAAGATGTTGGAGAGTGCTAGAAAACCACCTAACTGGCCTACGCTCCAGAATATTCATTTCCATACCCCACCTGTACATAAAAACCAGAAAGCTATTCAAGATAGATTATTGTTTGGTTGACCCCGCACCCCAAAACTTATCTCACACTCACGTACAACCCCTTCCCCCAACCCCACAACAACCTCATCATAATTATCCTCCCCCCCCCCCAACAGAACACACCTTTAACATGGATTAAAATAAACCCATGGTAAAAGGAAAAAGGACCCCCAATGAGATTTAATCCACAAATTTTAAAATCCCCCCCAAACCCCACCCCCCCCCCCCACCTTCCACGAATAGGTTCTTACTTGGTATCCTAGCAGCCCCAACTCCATCTCACCCCCGAGTTTTACCACGGTTTACGTCATCCAACTGTTGTTGCAAATCAGTACCCCCCCGGTTATCTTTTCCCATTCGTCCATCATAGTCTTTTAACAGTAGTTATAGCTTCTCTTATTTTTTGAACAACTCTTTCTTTCAAGTTTTCATGATACACAGACACTCCAAAAATATATTAATTTATTATTATTTATAAAATAGTTTCTTAAAGTCTTTATTTTCCGTCTATTTATATTCTTTTTTTTCCATATCTTTAAAAAGCATTTTTTTTTAGCTCATCCATAATAATTTTTTTGAGGAGGTCTTTAAAATATCTTTAAAATATCTTCCTGGGAGGCACTCAAACTCGTAGCCGCGCTCCAGTGAGGCCTACTTTCTCCTTTTTTTCACAAGCTTTTTTTTTATTTTTTTTCCTTGGTGGGGGGTAGCGATGCATCGACATTTAGTGTGCGCCTGATGATGTCACGGCACCTTTTATTAAAAACGCTACAAAACCACCGGAGCCATTCCACACCCGTTCTCCTCTGTGGAGTAGGTTCAGTTAACCCCTTATTTTAATTATTTATAAAACTAAAACTTTTAATTAATTACCCCGTTTTTTTTCATACAATTTTTAGCGGAGCTGAATGGCGCGAGTTCCACTCACTCCATACATCCATAGCGCCACCGGAAGTTTATCTTTTTTAATATTTTTACCAACTTGTATGTATCGTTAGCATTTTAGAAAGGTTTTGAATTGTTTGAATGGTGCACTGACTGGCTGACATTTTTAAATGTTTTGCTGTACATGGTTCATGTTACAATGACAATAAAGAAAACTATATATACTATCATGCTGATCAATCAGAATCGGGACCCCATTCCCCACTTTCCCCTCCCCCCATATCCACTTGATTACTGTTAGCTGTTAGAGCTATATCTAACTGATAGGCTGATTGTCTGCTACGGATGGTGTGAATCTGAGGAATATATTGTGAACTATGGAACTGGGTAACTGACTTTTTAGTTAAAAAAGCAAGAAAAGGGGGTGGGAGGGGGATGGAGGGTAGGAGAGGCTAGGGGGAACCTCATACTCCAAACCCAACCCACCGATGTAGAACCCCCATAGAAATTCCCCACCTTAACTCAGAGAAATCAATGTTACATCACGGGTACCAACCCGTGAGTTGTTCCTCCACGTTGTGCACACCCTCAATCTGGCAAAGGAGGAGGCCCCGGGACACATTTCTTAAAGGCACACACATGCCGTAGGTAGAAACAATGGAAGATAGAATATATTCCTCAAACCAGTGTGAGGTGAAGTACTTGTGAGGGCTGTTCAGGGTGGGACATGCATTCGAGATGGTGATTCCTAATGGAGTATAGGAATGGACCTCAAGGGGAAGACTATTGAGTATGAGGATTCTTGAAATTGGCAACATTTAGGTGGTAGAAATAAAATTTTTCACCTGTTATCTGTTATCTCCTTCCATTACTGATTTTCTTACCAGCATCCTTGGTTTCCCACCAGAGAGCCTTTCTGGATTATATGTTTTGCCGGACCAACAGTGAAGAGGTTTTTTTGGTGTGGGCTGACCAGTCAGTGAAAAGGCTTTACACAAATCTTAAGATGGGAGATCTTTATAAGATACTAAGATGGGAGATCTTTATAAGGAAAACTCTTTCCTTTCATTTCAAGAGTTACAACAAATTTATGGACTACACACTAAAGAATATTTTAGATATTTACAAATCAGAAATTATGTTTCTGTAAATACACAAGAACTTAGAAATAGGAAGATAGAAATTCTAGATGAATGCTTAAATAAACACCCAAATACAGATAAAATGATTTCATTTATATACAATATCCTATTGGAAAAATGATGTTTCCATCACAGAAATATATAGACAGTCTTGGGAAAAAGAACTAGGTCAAATTATAAGGCCAGAACTATGGGATGAATGTTTACAACATATACATCACTGTTCGTTAAATGCTAAAAATTCCCTTATACAATTTAAAATAACTACATAGATTACATTATTCCAAAGCTAAAATTACATAAAATCTTTCCAAAAGTATCCCCCATATGTGATAAATGTCAAACATTTAGAAGCAAATTTATCACATTCATTTACTAACTGTATAAAATTTACAAAATTTTGGATAGAAATATTGAAGATAATTTCGAATGTTGTCAATATAATTCTGACTCCTGATCCAAAGTTAATAATACTTGGAATACTAGAAACCAGACCAACTAGTAACAATGAATCAAATAATTTTTATTGACTAATGGTTTAATAATTGGGAAAAAAGACTAATATTAAAATTTTGGAAAGGCCCCAACAATCAAAATGTGGAACACAGAAATGTCGGAGACACTTCATCTGGACAGATTGAGGCTTGTCCTAATGGACAGGTTAGATCTCTTCAGAGAGATTGGTCTCCATTTATTAAATATTTTCAGGGTCATAATGGCTCGGCACGAGGGCTTGACTGAGACCTGAATATTAGAATGGATGAAGAAACATATATAATAAATCATGACTATATCTCCAAGGACAGATTAATGATTAATACTCCATTCACCATTAAACTTCTTTACACTCTTTTTCTCTATCTATTTTTTTCCTACCTTTAAAAAAAAATATTTAGAAAAATGTTATAGAAACATATAATCTTAAATTTTTAATACTATAAGAATATAAACAGTACAATATCATGAAGGTATTATTAATATTCATGTATTTTTTCAAAATATATAAAATATATAAGTCTTAAATTTTAAAATCATTGATAATACAAATATTAGTAATAGTATGGAATATATCATTAATATCATGAAGGTATTATTATTATTATGTATTTTCAATTGTATAAAATACATAGTCTTAAATTTTAAAATTAATGATAATACAAATATTACTAACCGTATGACTTTATCATTAATATTATGTATTTTCAATTATATAAAATTATATAATCTTAAATTTTAAAATCAATGATAATACAAACTATTATTAAGAGTATGAATTTATCATTAATATCATGTATATTTTCAGCAATGCAAAACATGTACACCCATTCACCTGTCTATTTATTATGTTTCCATATAATAAAAATACTTAACAAACAACAACAAATCTTACAATACATACATCTTAGAATAAAGGAAGGCCATTTTAAGACTGAGGTGAGAACTCCCCCCAAAAATAACGCTTTTCACCCGGTGAGTTGTGAATTTGTGGATATTCCCAGCCACAGAGGGCAGTGGAGGCCAAATCACTGGATGGATTTAAGAGAAGTTAGATATAGCTCTAGGGGTTAGTGGGAGTCAAGGGATATGGGGAGAAGGCAGGCACGGGTTTATTGATTGGGGACGAACAGCAATGATCACAATTGGGATCGGTCGAAGGGCGAATTGTTCCGCCTCCACCTGTACCTATTTTCTATGTTTCTATGATAACCCCTCTCCCTCCAACCTCACTCCCCCCTTGCTCTCTCTACCAACTCTTTCTCCTTTGTCTCTGACTCCACTTTCTCTCTTTCCCCTCACAAACACCCCCCGCATCTCCCTCTTCCCCTCTCTTTTACCACCCCTCTCTTCCCCCTCTCTCACACTTTTTTTTTTTTTTTTTCTCCCCTCCTCTTTTCCCCCTTTTTTTTTCCACTCCTATGTTCTCCTCCCTCTCCACCCCCTCCTCCCCCGCTGTCTCTCCACCTCTCTCTCTCTCCCTCCTCTCTCCCCTCTGTCCTCTCCCTTACCCCCTCACCACCCCCTCTCTCTCTCTCACACCCTCTCTCTCTCTCTCTCTCTCTTCCCTCCTGTCTCCTTCCCCATCTCTCCCCCGTCCCTTTGAGAGTCCCTGTCCCTTTGGAACAGAGACTCTCACGGCAACGGCGCAACGCTTCCGACGGCCCGGGATTCTTGCACTGAGGCTGCTCCATGTCCGGAGCTGCAGTGGGCGCCTCGCCAGCCCGGCAAACACTCGCCAGTGCCGGCTCCCGCATCTGTCTCCGCTGCTGCTTGTGCTTCCATCCCTCCCTCAGCCCCGGTTCGCCAACACCCGTGGCCCATGCAGTTTAGCTGCGTTTTGAAATTGTCGTTGATCACAGAATTTCTCACGACAGAGCATGGAAAATTTGTGATCAACGTGTGAGATACCCTTTATACTCACAATTAATACTCAAAGACTAAATCTTGGAAGCAAGAGATTTCTTTATTTTACGAGTCTGCAGACCGGGTGCCTCTCTAACTCGAGACACACTGAAGCCAGGGAGATCATCCCCCTTTATACACAAAATCTTACATTCAATCTCCTCTACGGACCTTTCTCCAATCAGGGTCGGAGGTGCACAATCTGTAGGCACAACCCACCGTACATCCCCTCGCACCTCCCATATCATACATCGCATGTTCAAACATGTTCATGGTAATGAGCAATTTCTTGACAGGGGGTGTGTTGTAATATTTCATTTTTTCTATTAAGCATGCTCAATTGCTCATTGACCAGGCCCAGTTTTACTCACCTCCTAGTGAACCCTCTCAGTTTTTCCTATATCAGCACTAAAGCTAAGCTATAGTGACAGGGGTCCCATCTATCACTCCTTTCCACTGATAGGGATCTCTCTACACCACCCCCTTCTCTAGCTACACAATGAATCTCTCCTAACTCAAGGCCTCAAGGATGGGTCTGGCAACTGGCAACCTTCAGACACTGCTGTCAGAATCCTCTCTCCAGCCCCCTCTCTGTTTGAATTCTCTTTAAAACTCCCTTTCTTTAATAGGGTTTAATCACTTTATTCCTCACAATCCTCCCTTTTTCTTTTGCTACGCATACACTGATTAAACCCTCATTTTAAGTTCCTTCAAATTCGAACTGACGTAACATCGTCCTAACCTTCTCCTGTAAATCGTAAACTTCCCCTGGTCGCATTATCATTATTTTCTGTATTTCCCCTTTCTCTCCCATAGGCATGACTACAGCCTGCATCTGACTTATACTTCTGGTAATAAGTTCCCTAAAACAAGGGATACAACAGGGGATAAAGATCAGTCCAGCCACTGCACATAGAAACACAAGTCCCACCGTTCTCCACCATGTTCCTCCGAGGATAGAATCCCCCACCATTGGGTTCCCATAATCGAATTCCACTTTTGTATTGGAACATGCGCCAACTTCCGGATCCCTTCTGATATGTCCATCACTGCCTGTCCATTATCATCGATGTTCAAACAGCAATTAGAGAGGTTGAATTTCCCGCATACCCCTCCTTCTTCTGCCAGGAGGTAATCTAGGGCTAACCTGTTCTGGGTATATCGCTGCTCTCATCTGCGTCTGCTGCTTTGCCAGCATCTCCAGCGCCCCCACAGTTTGGTTGGTAATTACCTCCAGTACTGCCTGTAGCCTTATGATCCGGTTTAAACATGTATACTGGTGTTCGGTAGCCCCAGGATCCATCCTGTGCCCAAGTGGCTGGTCCGTAGTATGAGATGATTCTTTGCTGGTGGCCACTCATCATCTTCCCATTCTCCAATGTCTATTTTCCTCTTTTTCCGATATAGGTCATCAAATACAGGTGTTCCTAACGACCGGCCTTCTTTGGGGTTTAACAGGAAGAAATCCAGGTTGTACCAAGTCCAATAAAAACAAGTCCCACTCCAATTCATCGGTAACACCGAGTATGCCTTGTATCCGCATATCCATAACAAATCCTTCAGGGGCCGTCCACTAGAGGCAACCTTGTTCCATATATCTCGCAATACTGGGATCCCCTGATAAGGGTTAATTCCCGGTGCAGTTCCATAGTCCGGCTGATTCCACTCCATCAATCTCCATCCGGATAGCGCAGTTTTTTTCCCATATTTCTTAGTTAGATACCATTTTAGGCTCCTCTGGCCACCACACTCGGGACTGATTTGGCCACTGGGTGATGATGCGCTGGCAGGGGCTGCTGCCCTACTAGGACGGCATCCTTTGCCCAGGCCTAGCGATACACTCAGTCCCGACCGGAGCGTCTGTCAGGACCCATACCTGGGGATCTCGGTCTTGTCCAATTGTCAGGTTCCACCCCATCAGGTCCATATTTCAACAATGGATCCTCTCCATGGCCAGCGTGAATTCATCAGCGGTCCTCCGCAGACCCAACAGTTAGTCACATTCAGGGTCCCAGCTATCCGGGGTGGCCAAGTCCACAAACAGGTTTTTTTCTCCTTCAGGGATTTCGATCTGCTTCTTGATTTTCTTCGTACAGTGTCTGGTGCACTTGAGGCTGAGTATGTGGGGGAGGGGGAGGCTTAGTGACTACTACCTTAGTAACCTCTTTTATTACTTCCTCCTTCGTCTTATCTATTGCCCCTTTTACGATCTGAGAAGGGAAAACTAACTGTACACAAACCCATCTCTCTCCCCTTGGGCAGGTAACGGCCCCAAACTTCCCTATATACCCCCTTATTGCCTGCCATAAATACTCTTTCCCCCCTCTTTAACAAATGACTCTTAGTCTTTCGGTCATGGCATACTTTGTTCACATGGGAATGATAGGTAAATGATCTGGTTATTACCCCTCTGTATTGACTAGGATGATAACATTTATCACAATTATTAATACCTTTTACAACAATTACATACAAAGCAAACAATACCACAACTGCTCCTTTCATACTGTCAGTTATACATTCAATGCTTTTCTTTTTAAAATTACTGTTAGGGGTTTACTTCCCGGCTTCACCGTCCACTGTTCCTCCTCCTCAGGAACGGGTGGATCGACGGGTCCTTTAACCCGGTTTCGCGTGGGTCCAACCCTTTTTCTTTTATTCGTATTGCTGTCTCGGTTTGTCAGTAATACTAGGTATGGGCTGGTCCACCTGGGCTGGAGTTTCTCCTCCTTCCAATTTTTGACCAGTACCCAGTCGCCGGCCTTTACAGCATGTATTGGAAAGGTCCAGTGGCGGGCTTTGAGCCAATAATCCTTTCGCTTTTAATTCTGTAATGGGAATGAGATACAGCCAGTAAATAGTTCCTTGAGAATACATCACTGCCCTCTATGGTGGGTATTCCTTCTATCTTTCCCAAATAAGGTAACCCAAACAACATTCCATAGGGGGACACTGCTAACTTTGCATGGGGTCTCCGTTGCTTTTCTCAAAGCCTTTCTGTTTCCCTACTGCTCCAAACATATGCCAGACTCCATGTACATATGCTGCTCTTAAAGCCTTAATTTCTGCCAATTGAGCTAAGCAAGATTGCAGGCAAGCTTCCAATTTGATCCTGCGCTATAGCTGTTACTTCTTTAGATATTACTCGTCCAAAATATTCTACCTGCTGCTGACAAAACAAAAACTTCTTCCTTGATACATCATGACCTCCTGTGCCATCTTTTCCAAGATAATGACAATGTCTCTTTCTCACGTTGCTCCTCACTTGTGGAACAAACCAACAAATCATTCACATACTATATCAACACCTTCCAAATCTGCCTACAACATCTGATTAAAAACACGGCGCTAGTATTTAAAACGCTGCCGCATCCTAGCCTAGGTGTATTTAATACTTCTTCTTAATGTTCTTACCATAGCTATGTTCACCATTATCTTAATATTATTATTAAGATCATTATTATTATTATTATTATTATTTCCTGATTATCGTACCTGTTCACATCCCCAAACACACCTTATCCATTACCTATCTCCTTACTAGCCTTGTCTGGGCTTAGATCCAGATTTATTTCACTCCCGATAGGGCATTTGAGAAAACACTCTCCCAAATACATTTATTATTGGCATGGAATCTCTGGCCCCTGTTTGGCTCTGTCATAGGACTCACTGTGTGTCGGTGCATCACTTATTCCAGACTTCAACCAGGTCTGTTGTTACTGACAACATTGTCTTTCCTTTTTCACGCTCTTTCTTTCTAAAGCAGTCTCATCAATTCATCCCTCTGCTTCCCACTTTAATCCTTTTCTGATCTGCCTTCTTTCTCATTCTAAACTCAATGTCTTACTTCTCAGATAGTAATAAATCGTCCACAATACTGCAACAGCTGTATCTCATCAGTCCTCGGGACGTCCCTAATACTTGTTCTAATATCTGTCCAAACAGGTTCGGGGACTCTGTAAATCCCTGAGGGAGTGCAGTCCACCCGATACTGCTGTTTCCTTTGGGTCTCTGGGTTTTCCCATTCAAACGCAAAAAGGTTCCTGCTCTCTTCAGCCAGGGGACAACTCCAAAAAACGTCTTTTAAATCTACCACACTGAACCACTTGTGATTCGGGGGGGTATCCGTCCCATTATGGTATACGGGTTCGGGACCACCGGGTGTCGCGTTCTAACTACCTTATTTAATTCCCTGAGATCCTGGACCAATCTGAACGTCCCGTCGGTCTTCCTTACGGGGAGTACGGGGGTGTTATATGGGGACATACAACTCTCTAATATTCCGTCCTTTAGTAAGTTCTCTATAATTGGCTGAAGTCCTCTCCTTCCTTCCATAGAAATTGGATATTGCCTTACCCGTACTATCTCACTTTCTTTTTTCAGAGCTATTTTCAAGGGTGGGAATCTGCAGCCCACCCCGGTTTCCTTCCTTGGCCCACACCTGCGGGACTATTCTTCCCTCGTCCTCCGTGGTCAATTTATACAATTGGACTATTATCTGTCCCCCTACGGGGGCTGTTCCCATTTGTAAGTCTCTCCCATCAAATTTATCCCTGCCTGGGGTACCAAGATTAAATCTTCTATAGTTTCCCGATTCTCATATTTCACCACCACCCCTTCTACCTCGGGTAATGTCATCACTTTCCCTTCTACCCCTGAGATTCTAACTTGTTTTTTTTACCCAATCTCATTCCTTCTGGTTATACTCGATCTTTCTGCTCCCGAATCTACCATAAATATCATATCCTCTCCCTGGGGTCCTAATTTCAAATTTACCAGAGGTTCCCGTGTGTATCCCATACACCCCAGGGAGCGGAACCCCTGACTCCCCTATTCTTCCTCCATGAGTGCGTACGACTGCACCTCCCGTCGTCGCTTAGGACATTCCCTCTTGAAATGACCCTCCTCTTTACAATAATAACACCAGGGTGGCCCCGTGGACCACCCTCCTGATCCTTGTTCCTTGTTTTCCCGGGGACCCCAACTTCGGTCCCTCCATTCACCTCTTCCTCGTGCTCCAATACTACTTGCTGTACTGCTTGCAACATCATTTTTGCCTTTCCCTTCTGTTTCTTCTCATCCCATCTTACATATACCTTTTGAGCCTCTGTTAACAACTGATTCAATGGTTTTTCATTCCAATCTTCCAATTTTTCCAATTTCTTTCTAATATCTGGCCATGATTTTGTTACAAAATTAACCTTCAACAACTGCTGACCTGCGGTCGTATCAGGGTCTATCCCCGAATACTGCTGGACGTTCCTCCTTAATCTTTGTAAGAACACTGTTGGAGGTTCGTCCTTGTTCTGCTGATTTTCAAAAGCCCGTTCGAAATTCTGTCCCTTGGGAACGGCTTCTCTAATTCCTTGATTGTTATCTCCCTGAGATCTCTCACACTTCTTCTGTTTGGTTACTCCAATTCGTGCCGTAATGGGATATTTTACTGCTCTCGCTTTAATCCTGTAACCCCTTCCCCTGCCTGTCTGACCATCTGTCTTTCTTCTGAAGTAAACAAACTTCCCCTTATTGACATCATTGTCTGCCAACTCCTTTTTGTTTTTCTGGGCCCCATTAATTTATTACCCTTCTCCAACCAGAATGTTTATCTAAACAAACCATAAAAGCTGCTTGTTGTTCAGCAATTAACTTATTTCTAATTTTGTTCAAACCATTCCCCCTACAAATACATATGACTAACAATTTCCCAATTAACTTTACTGAAAAGAAATCTATAGAAGCCAAGCAACCTACATTTTCCAACTTCCCCTTTTTAAGTTGCGATGATTCAAAGCATTGTCCGTTACCTTACAATAACCTCCCCCATTGCTTACAATTCCTTAAAGGAACACACACACAATCCTTACAACATGTGGCCCACAGCAAACAAACCTATCACATATACAAACTTCCTCATTCATACAAAATGTATTTACACACATTACATTTAGTTCCATTCTTACTTCAATGAGATTGTTTGAAACAACTCAATATTTTTCATAAAAACATTTTTGGCCCTAGGAACTGATCTATTTGTTCAGCCAGTCCCAAGGGGTCTTCCAATAAACTTTTCATCTCCTTTTTAAAGTTCCTCACCCCCATACTGGTGAGAGGCACATAGTTTCCTTACTCTTACCCCGGGTGTTCCCTTCACCCCATCCAACATTCGCCCCAACGGACTATCAGGCGGAATGTTAGGTTCCATATCAGTATGAGCCTCATCCCGGTTCCCCGGACCCTTACTCCTCCCATTCCGGTTTCCCATTACCTTGTCGGACTATTCCCGTCCGACAAACCCCGGTCGCCCAGGCAATACTTAATAGTCGTTTTTCTTACCTGGGTCCTGTGCACAAGAATCACTCGACCGTCCCGTACGTATTTACCTTACACCCCCTCTTGCTTCCCGAGTCTTTTTAACAGGATATCACTCGCTCAAACTGCTGATGGCAAGCAAGGAGATCAGAGACTGCTGAAATCAGCAGGGTGCACCTTCCCCTCCTTCTTTGCCTCCACCAAGCAGCTGGAGTGGCGATCGCGGACGAGCCCCCAATTTGTGAGATACCCTTTATGCTCACAATTAATACTCAAAGACTAAATCTTGGAAGCAAGAGATTTCTTTATTTTACGAGTCTGCAGACCGGGTGCCTCTCCAACTCGAGACACACTGAAGCCAGGGAGATCATCCCCCTTTATACACAAAATCTTACATTCAATCTCCTCTCCGGACCTTTCTCCAATCAGGGTCGGAGGTGCACAATCTGTAGCCACAACCCACCGTACATCCCCTCGCACCTCCCATATCATACATCGCATGTTCAAACATGTTCATGGTAATGGGCAATTTCTTGACCAGGGGTGTGTTGTAATATTCATTTTTTCTATTAAGCATGCTCAATTGCTCATGACCTGGCCCAGTTTTACTCACCTCCTAGTGAACCCTCTCAGTTTTCCTATATCAGCACTAAAGCTAAGCTATAGTGACAGGGGTCCCATCTATCACTCCTTTCCACTGATAGGGATCTCTCTACACCACCCCCTTCTCTCTACACCACCCCCTTCTCTAGCTACACAATGAATCTCTCCTAACTCAAGGCCTCAAGGATGGGTCTGGCAACTGGCAACCTTCAGACACTGCTGTCAGAATCCTCTCTCCAGCCCCTCTCTGTTTGAATTCTCTTTAAAACTCCTTTCTTTAATAGGGTTTAATCACTTTATTCCTCACAAACGTGAGGGCGTGAGAATTTCCCAAAATGCGTTATTCTCACGTTCAAAGCGTGAGAGTTGGCAGCCCTGCTCTCTCCCTCTCAATCTGTCCAAAACTTCCTCAAAACTTTCTCAAACTTTCTCAAACTTTAACAAACCTTCTCTCTTCCTCCTCCTCCCCTCTCTCTCTCCCCATCTCTCCCCTCCCTTTCTCTCCCCATCTCTCCCCCTCCCTTTCTCACCCCATCTCTCCCCTCCCTTTCTCTCTCTCCTCCCTTTCTCTCTCCCTCCCCCCTCTATCTCACCAAAAACATCTTGAATTTTTTCTCAAAACTCTCCCAAACTTGCTCTCACACTCCCTCTTTCTCTCTCTCCCTCCCTTCATCCTTTCCCCCTCTTTTTTTCTCTCCATCCCACCCTCAATGCCACAAAAAACAACAGAAAATCACCCGGAACCAGGATTCGGTGTTTCGCCCTCCACCCGGACGGCTGGGACCCGCCGTCCCACTTTGCCAGCGCCGGTGCGCCGCCCTAAAGCCTCCCCCCTCCCGCCGGAAGCGCCATTGTGGACAAGAGGTTACACAAAAGGCTGGAGAAACTGAGCGGGTGCAGCGGCGTCCAAGGAGCGAAGGGGATAGGTGACGTTTTGGGTCGAGACCCTTCTTCAGACTGGTCAGGGATCAGGGAAACGAGAGATATAGACGGTGATGTGGAGAGATAAAGAACAATGAATGAAAGATATGCAAAAAAGTATCGATGATAAAGGGAACAAGCCATTGTAAGCTGTTTGTGGTGTGAAAATGAGAAGCTGGTGCGACTGGGGTGGGGGAGGGAGATAGAGAGGGAATGCCAGGGCCCGAGGGCTGAGGGAGAGGTGGGAAGGGGAGGAGACAGCAAGGGTTAACAGAATTGAGAAAATTCAATGTTCATGCCCAGAGGATGCAGACTCCCCAAGCGGAATATGAGGTGCTGTTCCTCCAACTTGCGGTGTTGCTCACTCTGGCCGTGGAGGAGGCCCAGGACCGAGAGGTCGGATACGGAATGGGAGGGGGAGTTGAAGTGCTGAGCCACCGGGAGGTCGGGTTGGTTAATGCGGAACGAGCCGATATAGATCATCTGGCATCTGGAGCAGCGAATGCAGTAGATGAGGTTGGAGGAGGTGCAGGTGAACCTCTGTCGGACCTGGAAGGACTGCTTGGGTCCCTGAAAGGAGTGGAGGGGGGAGGTGAAGGGACAAGTGTAGCATTTCTTGCGGTTGCAAGGGAAAGTGCCCGGGGAAGGGGTAGAGCGGGAGGGAAGGGTAGAATTGACAAGGGAGTTGCGGAGGGAGCGGTCTTTGCGGAAGGCAGACGGGGGGAGATGGGAATATGTGGCGAGTGGAGGGGTCACGTTGAAGGTGGCAAAACTGGCGGAGGACTATGTTGTATTTGCCGGCTGGTGGGGTGAAAGGTGAGGACCAGGGGGGCTCTGCCCTGTTTGCGAATGGGGGAATGGGGAGAGAGGGCAGTGTTGGGGGGTATGGAGGAGACCCTGGTGTGAGCCTCATCTATAGTGGGGGAGGGAGTTTCGCCACCCAACCGGAAGTGGTGCAGGAATGCAACTGTGAAGAGCAGGTAAGGATGAACGCGCTGCCATGCAGCGGGGGAGGCAGCAATGCAGCCAGTGATGCATGCATTCCCTTTAATGCAGCAGGGGGAGCATGCACAGGTGCTGGCAGGCGGTTCCCCAACACTTTATAATTCACACTATGTTAATGTGGCCCTGCAGGCCAGTTTCTGTCTCATTTCCAAACCATTTGCCCCAATAACTCCCCCAAAGTTACCAAGCCGATCTTGCGGGACAACGGCGTGGATGCGGGGAGCCCGGAGCGTCCGGGAAAGGCCCTTCGGCCCATTTCACTCCTGCCAGGGCTGCAGCATTGGGTGATGGTTGGGAGTGAGAAATTGTGAGAGACCAAGCCCGAGGGAGCAGAGCGACTGTGGGGGGGGGAGTACCATTGGTACGGAACTTTTGCATTTTTCTGCTTGAAATTGTGCAATCTGGTGCATTCTGTATTCATATTGTGAGGGATAAAGTGATTAAACCCCACTATTGTAAGGTGCTTTAAAGAGGATTGAAACCGATAGGGGCCAGGGAGAGGGTTCTGACACAGCTGTGTATAGAAGTTACCAGACCCATCCTTGAGTAAGAAGTGATAGCATTGTATAGCGGTAGAAGGGAGTGATGTAGATAGCTCCCTATCAGTAGAATGGGGTGATAGATGGGACCCTTGTCACTATAGCTTAGCTTTAGTGCTGATATAGGAGGACTGAGAGAGTTCACTTGGAGGTGAGTAAAACTAGGATCGGTCATGAACAACTGAGCATGTTTAATAAAATAAATGAATATTACAACACACCCCTGGTCAAGAAACTGCTCATTACCATGAACATGCTATGTATGATGTGGGAGGCACTGGGGGAAGTACCTACAGGTTGTCCACCTCAGTGTCTGATTGGAGCGGGTCCAAGGAGGGGAGGTTGGATGTAGAATTATGTGTATAAGGGGGGATGACTCTTCTGACTTCGGGGTGTCTCAACTTGGAGAGGCACCCGATTCTGCAGACTCGAAAATAAAGAATCTCTTGCTTCCAAGATTTAGTCTTTGAGTTGTGATTGTGAGCACATTGCATATCTCACAAACTGGGGCTCGTCCGCGATCGCCACTCCGGCTGCTCGGTGGAGGCAAAGAAGGAAGGGAAGGTGCAGCAGTCTCTGATCTCCTTGCTTGCCATCAGCGGTTTGAGCGAGTGAAATTCGGGCAACAGACTCAGGAAGCAAAAGGGAGTGTAAGGTAAGTAAATAAGGGATGGTCGAGCGATTCTTGTGCACAAGACCCAGGTAAGAAAACTGACTATTAAGTATTACCTGGGCGACCGGGGTCTGTCTGACGGGAATAGTCCGATAAGATAAAGATAACCGGAACGGGAAAAGTAAGAGTCCGGGGGGGAAACAGGACAAGGTTTACACTGGTGAAGAGCCGCACATTCTGCCTGATAGTCCATTGGGGCGAATGTGGCAATCTTGGGGAGAAGGAAGCCATAGAAACATAGAAACATAGAAATTAGGTGCAGGAGTAGGCCATTCAGCCCATCGAGCCTGCACCGCCATTCAATATGATCATGGCTGATCATCCAACTCAGTATCCCGTACCTGCCTTCTCTCCATACCCTCTGATCCCCTTAGCCACAAGGGCCACATCCAACTCACTCTTAAATATAGCCAATGAACTGGCCTCAACTACCCTCTGTGGCAGAGAGTTCCAGAGACTCACCACTCTCTGTGTGAAAAAAGTCTTTCTCATCTCGGTCTTAAAGGATTTCCCCCTTATCCTTAAGCTGTGACCCCTTGTCCTGGACTTCCCCAACATCAGGGAACAATCTTCCTGCATCTAGCCTGTCCAACCCCTTAAGAATTTTGTAAGTTTCTATAAGATCCCCTCTCAATCTCCTAAATTCCAGAGAGTATAAACCGAGTCTATCCAGTCTTTCTTCATAAGACAGTCCTGACATCCCAGGAATCAGTCTGGTGAACCTTCTCTGCACTCCTTCTATGGCAATAATGTCCTTCCTCAGATTTGGAGACCAAAACTGTACGCAATACTCCAGGTGTGGTCTCACCAAGACCCTGTACAACTGAAGTAGAACCTCCCTGCTCCTGTACTCAAATCCTTTTGCTATGAAAGCTAACATACCATTCGCTTTTTTCACTGCCTGCTGCACCTGCATGCCTACTTTCATGACACCCAGGTCTCGCTGCATCTCCCCTTTTCCTAATCGGCCACCATTTAAATAATAGTCTGCTTTCCTGTTTTTGCCACCAAAGTGGATAACCTCACATTTATCCACATTATACTGCATCTGCCAAACATTTGCCCACTCACCCAGCCTATCCAAGTCACCCTGCAGTCTCCTAGCATCCTCCTCACAGCGAACACTGCCCCCAGCTTAGTGTCATCCGCAAACTTGGAGATATTGCCTTCAATTCCCTCATCCAGATCATTAATATATATTGTAAATAGCTGGGGTCCCAGCACTGAGCCCTGCGGTACCCCACTAGTTACTGCCTGCCATTGTGAAAAGGACCCGTTTACTCCTACTCTTTGCTTCCTGTTTGCCAGCCAGTTCTCTATCCACATCAATACTGAACCCCTAATACCGTATGCTTTAAGTTTGTATACTAATCTCTTATGTGGGACCTTGTCAAAAAGCCTTCTGGAAGTCCAGATATACCACATCCACTGGTTCTCCCTTATCCACGCTACTAGTTACATCCTCGAAAAATTCCACAAGATTCGTCAGACATGATTTACCTTTCGTAAATCCATGCTGACTTAGTCCAATGATTTCACCACTTTCCAAATGTGCTGCTATCCCATCTTTAATAACTGACTCTAGCAGTTTCCCCACTACCGATGTTAGACTAACTGGTCTGTAATTCCCCGTTTTCTCTCTCCCTCCCTTCTTAAAAAGAGGGGTTACATTTGCTACCCGCCAATCCTCAGGAACTACTCCAGAATCTAAAGAGTTTTGAAAGATTATCACTAATGCATCCACTATTTCCTGAGCTACTTCCTTAAGTACTCTGGGATGCAGCCTATCTGGCCCTGGGGATTTATCGGCCTTTAATCTATTCAATTTACCCAACACCACTTCCCGACTGACCTGGATTTCACCGGGGGTAAAAGCCCCGGTGGTAAAAGAAAGGAGATGCACATGAAAGACCTGGGTGTCATGGTACACCAGTCATTGAAAGTAGGCATGCAGGTGCAGCAGGCTGTGAAGAAAGCGAATGGTATGTAGGCATTCAGAGCAAAAGGATTTGAGTGCAAGAGCAGGGAGGTTCTACTGCAGTTGTACAGGGTCTTGGTGAGGCCACACCTGGAGTATTGTGTACAGTTTTGGTCTCCTAATCTGAGGAAAGACATTCTTGCCATAGAGGGAGTACAGAGAAGGTTTACCAGACTGATTCCTGGGATGGCACGACTTCCATATGAAGAAAGACTGGATAGACTCGGCTTGTACTCGCTGGAATTCAGAAGATTGAGTGGTGATCTCATTGAGACTTACAAAATTCTTAAGGGGTTGGACAGGCTAAATGCAGGAATATTGTTCCCGATGTTGGGGAAATCCAGAACAAGGGAGTCACAGTTTAAGGATAAGGGGGAAGTCTTTTAGGACCGAGAAGAGGAAAAATTCACACAGTGGTGAATCTGTGGAATTCTCTGCCACAGAAAGTAGTTGAGGCCAGTTTGTTGGCCATATTTAAGAGGGAGTTGGATGTGGCCCTTGTGGCTGGAGGGATCAGGGGATATGGAGACAAGGCAGGTACAGGATACTGAGTTGGATGATCAGCCATGATCATATTGAATGGTGGTGCAGGCTCGAAGGGCCGAATGGCCTGCTCCTGCACCTAATTTCTATGTTTCTATGAAAGAAATATTGAGTTGTTTCATACAATCTCATTGAAGTAAGAATGGAACTAATGTGATGTGTGTGTAAAAACCGGTTTTGTATGAATAAGGAAGTTTGTATATGTGATAGGTTTGTTTGCTGTAGGTCACATGCTGTATGGGTAGGTGTGTGTGTTCCTTTAAGAAATTGTAAGCAATGGGGGAGGTTACGAACAGCTGTAAGATAACGGACAACGCTTTGTATCATCGTAACTTAAATGGGGAAAGTGGGAAAATGTAGGTTGCTTGGCTTTGTTGATTTCTTTTCTGTAAAGTTAATTTAGAAAATTGTTAGTCATATGTATTTAAACTAGGAATTGGAATTTGGGAATTGTAGGGATAATGGTTTGAACAAAATTAGAAATAAGTTAATTGCTGAACAACAAGCAGCGTTTATGGTTTGTTTAGATAAACATTCTGGTTGGAGAAGGGTAATAAATTAATGGGGCCCAGGGGAAAAAAAAAAATGAGTGGCAGACAATGATGTCAATAATGGGAAGTTTATTTACTTCAGAAGAAAGACAGATGGTCAAACAAGCAGGAATAAAGATCTGGGAAAAGGGGTTGCAGGCTCCGGGGGTAGCAGCAGACGCAGGTCAGCAGTTACTAAAGGTTAATTTCATAACCAAGTCATGGCCAGATATTAGAAAGAAACTGGAAAAATTGGAGGATTGGAATGACAAACCATTAAATCAATTGTTAACAGAGGCTCAGAAAGTATGTGTATGATGGGATGAGGAAAAACAGAAGGGAAAGGCAAAAATGATGTTGCAGGCAGTACAGCAAGGGTAAAGAAGAAGGGAGATGAAGGTGATAGAAGTCAGTGGGAAGATTTTTAAAAGGAAGGTGTGGAATAAATTTGCAAAGGAGGAAAATGATGACTGCTCCGAAGTAAAAGACATTGAAATTTTAGAATGAAGAAAGATGGCAGATCAGAAAGGATTAAAGTGGGAAGCAGAGGGATAAATTGATGAGACTGCTTTAAAAAGAAAGAGCGTGAAAAAGGAAAGACAATGTTGTCAGTAACAACAGACCTGGTTGAAAAGTCTGAAATAAGTGATGCACCAACACTCAGTGAGTCCTATGACAGAGCCAAACAGGGGCCAGAGATTCCATGCCAATAATAAATGTATTTGTGAGAGTGTTTCCTCAAATGCCCTATCAGGAGTGAAATAAATCTGGATATAAGCCCAGACAAGGCTAGTAAGGAGATAGGTAATGGATAAGGTGTGTTGGGGATGTGAACAGGTACGATAATCAGGACATAATAATAATAATATTAAGATAATGGTGAACATAGCTATGGTAAGAACATTAAGAAGAGATATTAAATACAGCTAGGCTAGGATGCGGCAGCGTTTTAAATACTAGCGCCGTGTTTTTAATCAGATGTTGTAGGCAGATTTGGAAGGTGTTGATATAGTATGTGGATGATTTGTTGGTTTGTTCCACAAGTGAGAAGCAATGTGAGAGAGAGACATTGTCATTATCTTGGAAAAGATGGCACAGGAGGTCATAATGTATCAAGGAAGAAGTTGTTGTTTTGTCCGCAACAGGTAGAATATTTTGGACGAGTAATATCTAAAGAAGTAAAAGCTATAGCGCAGGATCAAATTGGAAGCTTGCCTGCAATCTTGCTTAGCTCAATTGGCAGAAATTAAGGCTTTAAGAGCAGCATATGTACATGGAATGTGGCACATGTTTGGAGCAGTAGGGAAACAGAAAGGCTTTGAGAAAAGCAACGGAGACCCCATGCAAAGTTAGCAGTGTCCCCCTATGAAATGTTGTTTGGGTTACCTTATTTGGGAAAAATAGAAGGAATACCCACCATAGATGGCAGTGATGTATTCTTAAGGAACTATTTACTAGCAGTATCTCGTTCCCTTACAGAATTAAAAGCTAAAGGACTATTGGCTCAAAGCCCACCACTCGACTTTCCAATACATGCTGTAAAGGCCGGCGACTGGGTACTTTTCAAGAATTGGAAGGAGGAGAAACTCCAGCCCAGGTGGACCGGCCCATACCTAGTATTACTGACAACCGAGACAGCAGTACGAACAAAAGAAAAAGGGTGGACCCACAGAATCCGGGTTAAAGGACTCGTTGATCCACCCGCTCCTTATAAGAGTGGGTGGTGAAGCCAGGAAATAAGCCCCTAACATTAACTTTAAAAAAAAATTTGAATGCAAAACTGACAGTATGAAAGGAGCAGTTGTGGTATTGTTTGCTCTGCATGTAATTATGGTAAAAATAATTAATAACTGTGATAAATGTTATCATCCTATCAGATACGGAGGGCGGACAACCAGATCATTTACCTATCATTCCCATGTGAACGATGCTTGCTGTAACCTGAGGACTTGAACAATTTATGAGGACGGGGGAAAGAAGTATTATAGGGTAGAGAATAGAGGATATGTAGGGAGGTTTGGGTACGTTACCTGCCCAAAGGGGGAGAGATGGGTTTGTATGACTAGGACGGGGCAGTTAGGTCTCCCTTTCCATGCCTTAAGATGGACATTAGACAAAATGAAGGAGGAAGTACAAACAAGGTTAACGAAAGTAGTGGTTACCAAGCCTTCCCCTCCCCCACCTACTCAGCCTCAATTGCAGTAGACACTGTACGAAGAAATAAAGAAGCAGATTGAGATCCCTGAAGGAGGAAAAAAAACCTGTTTGTGTACTTTATCCGGAGATAGCTGGAATCCTGAATGTGACTAACTGTTGGGTCTGTGGCGGACCACTGATGAGCTCACGTTGGCCGTGGAGAGGATCCATTGTTGAAGTATGGGACCTGATGGAGTGGAACCTGACAGTTGGACAAGACCGAGATCCCCAGGCATGGGTCCTGACAGACGCTTCGGTTGGGACTGAGTGTATCGCTAGGCCCTGGGCAAAGGATGCCGTCCTAGTAGGCAGCAGCCCCTGCCAGCGCATCGTCACCCAGTGGCCAAATCAGTCCCGAGTGTGGTGGCCAGAGGAGCCTAAATGGTATCCAACTAAGAAAGACGGGAGAAACTGCACTATCTGGATGGAGACGAATGGAATGGAATCGACTGGACTATGGAACTGCACCGGGAACAACCCTTATCAAGGAATCCCGGTGTTGTGAGACATATGGAACAAGGTTACCTCTAGTGGACCGGCCCCTGAAGGACTGTTATAGATATGCGGATACAAGGCATACTCGGTGTTACTGACAAATTGGAGTGGGACTTGCTTTATTGGACTGTTACAACCGGGATTTTTCCTGTTAAACACCGAAGAAGGGCGGTCGCTAGGAACACCTGTATTTGATGACCTATATCGGAAGAAGAGGAAAATAGACATTGGAGAATGGGAGATGATGAATGGGCACCCGCAAGAATCATCTCATACTATGAACCAGCCACTTGGGCACAGGATGGATCCCGGTATACATGTTAAACCGGATCATAAGACTTCAGGCAGTACTGGAGGTAATTACCAACCAAACTGCGGGGGCACTGGAGATGCTGGCAAAGCAGCAGACACAGATGAGAGCAGCAATATACCAGAACCGGTTGGCCCTAGATTACCTCCTGGCAGAAGAAGGAGGGGTATGCGGGAAATTCAACCTCTCTAATTGCTGTTTAAACATCGATGACAATGGACAGGCAGTGATGGACATATCAGAAGGAATCCGTAAGTTGGCTCATGTTCCAATACAGAAGTGGAATTCGATTATGGGAACCCGATGGTGGGATTCCATCCTCGGAGGAACATGGTGGAGAACAGCGGAACTCATGTTTCTATGTGCAGAGGTTGGATTGATCTTTATCCCCTGTTGCATCCCTTGTTTTAGGGAACTTATTACAAGGAGTATAAATCAGATGCAGGCTGTAGTCATGCCTATGGGAGAGAAAGGGGAAATACAGAAAATAATGATAATGCGACCAGGGAAGGTACAGGATCCACAGGAAAAGGAGATTAGGACAATGTTACGTCAATTCGAACTGAAGGAGCTTGAAATTGAGGTTTAATCAATAGATGCGTAGCAAAAGAAAAAGGGAGGATTGTGAGGGATAAAGTGATTAAACCCCACTATTGTAAGGTGCTTTAAAGAGGATTCAAACCGATAGGGGCCAGGGAGAGAGTTCTGACACAGCTGTGTATAAAAGTTACCAGACCCATTCTTGAGTAAGAAGTTATAGCATTGTATAGCGGTAGAAGGGAGTGATGTAGATAGCTCCCTATCAGTAGAATGGTGTGATAGATGGGACCCTTGTCACTATAGCTTAGCTTTAGTGGTGATATAGGAGGACTGAGAGTTCACTTGGAGATGAGTAAAACTAGGATAGGTGATGAACAACTGAGCATGCTTAATAAAATAAATGAATATTACAACACACCCCTGGTCAAGAAACTGCTCATTACCATGAACATGCGATGTATGATGTGGGAGATACTGGGGGAAGTACCTACAGGTTGTCCACCTCAGTGTCTGATTGGAGTGGGTCCAAGGAGGGGAGGTTGGATGTAGAATTGTGTGTATAAAGGGGGATGACTCTTCTGATTTCGGGGTGCCTCAACTTGGAGAGGCACCCGATTCTGCAGACTCAAAAATAAAGAATCTCTTGCTTCCAAGATTTAGTCTTTGAGTTGTGATTGTGAGCACATTGCATATCTCACAATATGGTGCATCTTAGTGTATTTGTGTATGGATATCAGGTTATAATCAAACACTTGGCCCATGTTGACCAACCTGGGTCTCACTGCACACTAGGTACTATTCCTGGCCCTGACTCCAGTTGCATACCTTCTCTCATTCCTGTCCCTTTGTCCAACCTTACACCCGGCCACCTATTCTACCCTGATCATAGTTGCTTACCTGCTTAGGTTCCCAGTGCTGAACACTCCGCTCGTCCCGACATCTAATGCAGCAATCCTTTATGGAGCACTGCACAGGTCAAATTATGGATAACAAAATTTGCTACATTCATTGCCTTCCTTGTAACCATACAACCATATAACCATATAACAATTACAGCACGGAAACAGGCCCTCTCGGCCCTTCCAGTCCGTGCTGACCATTTGTTTTCCCCTAGTCCCATCTACCTGCACTCAGACCATACCCCTCCATTCCCTTCACGTCCATATACCTATCCACTTTACTCTTAAATGTTAAAATCGATCCTGCCTCCACCACTTCTGCTGGAAGCTCATTCCACACAGCCACCACCCTCTGAGTAAAGAAGTTCCCCCTCACGTTACCCCGAAACCTCTGTCCCTTAATTCTCATGTCATGCCCTCTTGTTTGAATCTTCCCTACCCTCAATGGGAAAAACGTATCCACGTCAACTCTGACTAACCCTTTCATCATTTTAAAGACCTCAATCAAGTCCCCCCTTAACCTTCTGCGCTCCAAAGAATAAAGACCTAACTTGTTCAACCTTTCTCTGTAATATAGTTGCTGGAACCCTGGCAACATTCTAGTAAATCTCCTCTGTACTCTCTCTATTTTGTTGACATCCTTCCTATAACTAGGCGACCAAAATTGTACACCACAATCCAGAATTGGTCTTACCAATGCCTTGTACAATTTTAACATTACTTCCCTACTCCTATATTCAATGCTCTGATTTATAAAGGCCAGCACACCAAAGGCTTTCTTTACCACCCTATCTACATGCGATTCCACCTTTAGGGAACTATGCACAGTTATTCCTAGATCCCTCTGTTCCACAGCATTCGTCAATTCCCTACCATTGCTACTCCGCCATTAACACCCAAAGATTGAACCTTCTTAACCAACCTTCCATGGGGAACCTTGTCAAAGGCCTTACTGAAATCCATATAGACAACATCCACTGCTTTACCCTCATCAATTTCCCTAGTTACCGCTTCAAAAAATTCAAGACGGTTTGTCAAACATGACCTTCCAGGCACAAATCCATGTTGACTGTTCCTGATCAGACCCTGTTTATCCAGATGCTTATATATATTATCTCTAAGTATCCTTTCCATTAATTTGCCCACCACTGACGTCAAACTAATAGGTCTATAATTGCTAGGTTTATTCTTTGAACCCTTTTTAAACAATGGAACAACATGCGCAGTACGCCAATCCTCCGGCACTATTCCCGTTTCTAATGACATTTGAAATATTTCTGTCATAGCTCCTGCTATTTCTACACTAACTTCCCTCAATGTCCTAGGGAATATCCTCTCTCTCTCTCTCTCTCTCTCTCTCTCTCTCTCTTAAAGATCTTTGCCTTTGTTTTGATCCATTATCAAATCTTTCATTGGATCATAGTTTTTCCCCCAAAGTTTAAAGATCAGTAGTCTGTTCTTTTGTAATCAATATCTTTGATTTATTATAAGGCAGGTTTATTCCATAATAATCAGGAGTTTAACATAACCTGATTTGTATTGATCTGCGAATCTAGAGTGCAGATTTGGTAAATTATATATATTTCTTCCCATTGAGCTCCACAAACTGATGGCAATTTATTTTATTTTAAAAGTATTAGTTATTTGCACAACGTTTTATTTTATTTTATTTTTCTTTTTGAATAGTTATGCCATGCACCAGTTTGAAATACTTTGAAATTGTATTTCTTTATATCTCATATAATTTGAGACATGGATATCATAAACTGATTCACCGTTGATATCTTTTTAAAACATAAAAGTTTTATCATATTCTGCTGTTTCAATCACTACAGCTTTGGTGAGGTTTTAGTTTCCATGTTTATTTTTCATGGCCTCACTCATCATTAGTTCTGCTGTTTTAACCATAACAGCTTTTAGTGAGAGACCAACTAATTTTTGGTTTCCATGGTAATTTTCCATGGCCTCACTTTTTATTCAGGTGTTGTGCATACACCTGTGTATATCTATATATATATCTATATATATATATATATATATATATATATATATATATATATATATATATATATATATATATATATATATATATATTGGTGCTGGTGGTGGGTACTTCATGACCAACCACCACCATCAGTGCATTTTAGGGTCAGTTTTTCCATTTTATTTTCCACTGCCCTTGTTTCTCCTGAGTTTTTCCCCTCAAGGAGACTACCTTCAGAAATATCTGAGGTAGATATTCCCACCATATTTCATCATATTTTTTCCTTTTTATATGTGAAACCCCATTAGGGTAGGTTAGGGAATATTTCCATTATTTTCCGTCTGAAGGCCTTTATTAACTTTTTAAATTATGGCCTTTCTGACATTTAAATTTCCACCCCCCCTGCCAAAAGTTTGTGGAGCATCTTAAACTCCCTAACGTATTTTTAACGGTCACCAGTATCGGAACCGGCTCCGTAATTAATCTCCCGTCCCGATCGCTGGGTATTCCCCCGAGACGTTCTTTTTTAAAACTCCGTTGTATTATACAGAGTATTTTTGTTCTATTTTACTCTTTTATTTTATTTTTGTTTTTAAATTCATTTCAAATCCTGGTTCAATACACCAGGCACGGAGTTTTCCAGACCCTAAATGTTTTTCAACTGCACTTACCTGCCGGTTCCGTCCCTTAATTGTTGTTTGTCTTATCTTGTGTGTTTTAACATATGCCACAGCCGTGGTATTGTTCACAGTATTCTGTTTAACAGCCTTGAACTGGTTTAATCCTTTGGACAATGTTTTAACTTGCACAGCTTGACCCATTTTAATTAATTTCAAGCACCTGTAATATTGATTAACAATGTGTTAATAGCAACTGTATTTCCATGTTCTAGATGTTTCCATTTTAATAAATGTTCTTACACTGTGAAAGTGTATATAAAATGATGGTTTGTATGGTTTATACCATCAAATCTTTACACTGAGGTAATTTTATAATATATATGTACGTACCCCTTCTTTATTGGAGTTACATTTGAGTGCAAACCTAAAATCAATTTTTAAGGTTTTCTTATACAGGTGAACCAATCCCCCTACCGCTGTCGACGAGCTAGCCTCTGCAGCTCTTCCTTCTGCCGTCAGCGTCGACGTAATGCCGTTCCAGCGCCAGGCGGGGCTTCTTCACGTAGTCACTCACGTGACTCCGAAGTAAAATTCATAATTAACACTTCCATCGTCAGACATTTATCTTGAAAGTGCCTTCTTTGGGCCACTTCCTCACAACTGTTTCTGAAAATCTCAGCAAACAATCATTACCCTTCTCCAACCAGAATGTTTATCTAAACAAACCACAAAAGCTGGTCACGTTTCAGCAATTAACTTATTTCCAATTATTTCAATCCATTCTCACCACTATTTAGTACTAGTAACAATTTTCCAAATTAACTTTACTGAAAATAAATCTATAGAAACATCAACAAAGCCAGGCAACCTACATTTTCCAACTTTCCCCTTTTAAGTTGCGATGATACAAAGCTTTGTCCGTTACCTTACACCTGTTCGTAACCTTCCCCCATTGCTTACAATTTCTTAAAGGAACACACACACCTACCCTTACAGCATGTGACCTACAGCAAACAAACCTATCACATATATGAACTTCCTCATTCATACAAAACCGTTTTTTACACACAAATCACATTCGTTCCATTCTTCAATGAAATTATGCAATTTCCTACACAGATTAAAGTTTCAAAATTAACATTTATATAATTCTTATTGCTACTCTACTTTCTGCTATTCACTAACTCCTCATGTACATGACCAATCTGTATATAAGTTGCTTCTATAGATTGTATGAAACAACACAATATTTCTTTCATGTGCTGCTCCTTCCTTTTTTTTTAAACTTTTCGTACTCAAAATATTTGGTACTGTGATTTTCCTTAGATTTTTGCAATGTTTGAGTGATACTCTGAATATTCTGTACAGCATCCAAAGTGCCCAATCCTCATCGGAGCCCAGTCGTGGCCACCAGACTGAACTCCCCCTTATTGGTTCCTTTGGTTAATCAAAATAACAGAACTTTATCATAGTCTCCCAGACATGCCAAGTGTCCCGGATTCGCCGTATTTTATCCCGGCGAAATAAACTTTTTACGGTGTTCCGGCAGCCAAACATGCTGTTACGGAACACCGCCGCGCCGGTGTTCCTCCCGTGGTGAACACCGGCGCCATGTGTCCCCGGTTTGCCGGCCCGCGCGATCAGCGGCACTTTGCCGGGCCCTAGTGTCCGCGCCTGCGCAGTGGGGGAGGGTTGCCGGGCCCCAGTGGCCGCGCGTGCGCAGTGGGGGAGGGTTGCCGGGCCCCAGTGGCCGCGCGTGCGCAGTGGGGGAGGGTTGCCGGGCCCCAGTGGCCGCGCGTGCGCAGTGGGGGAGGGTTGCCGGGCCTGGCGCCATTTCGAGCCACGCCACGCCCGGCCCAGAGCCCGGGCGGCGCCGGCCCGCGCGATCAGCGGCACTTTCTTGCCGCCAGCCGGCCGCTCACGGCAGACCCATCACCGGGCCTCCCCCCCACCCCCACCCAGTGCGCAGGCGCAGACCCGCCGGCAACCTTGCCAAGTGCGCATGTGCCGCACCCGCCCGCCGGCAGCCCGCTGATCTGCACCAGTGCGCAGGCGCATAGCCACCGGCAACAACCCCAGGTGAGTATGTTACGGAGAGAAATCCATTTAACCCCATTTGTTACGGACAAATGGGTTAAATGTTACTGTGAACTAAATTTAGGGTTGGCATCTCTGGTCTCCTTATCTTTAGACCCGGGGCTTCCTTCTCCCCAAGATTGCCTGTGCGGCTCTTCACCATTGAGCATTTTTCTTTTCCCCCCGGACTCTTACTTTTCCCGTTCCGGTTATCGGACTATTCCCATCCGACAGACCCTCGGTCGCCCGGGCAATACTTAACAGCCAGTTTTCTTACCCGGGTCTTGTGCACAAGAATCGCTCGACCGTCCCTTGTTTATTTTTCCGACACTCCCTCTTGTTTCCCGAGTCTCTTGTCCGGATATCACTCGCTCAACCCGCTGATGGCAAGCAAGGAGATCAGAGACAGCTGAAATCAGCACGGTGCACCTTCCCTTCCTTCCGTGCCTCCACCGAGCAGCCGGAGTGGCGATTGCGGACGAGCCCCCACTTTGTGAGATATAGGTTGTGCTCACAATCACTACTCAGAGACTAAATCATGGAATCAAGAAATGCTTTATTTGTGAGTCTGCAGAATCGGGTGCCTATCCAAGTTGAGACACACCGAAGTCAGGAAAATAAAGCCCCTTTATACACACAATTCTACATTTAACCTCCCCTTCTGGCCCTGTCCAATCAGAGCACTGAGGTGCACAGTCTATAGGTACATCCTCCCAGTACCTCCCACATCATATATCGCATGTTCATGGGGAGACTTTAAACTAGAAAGGCAGGGGTTAGGGACTCGGGTAGAGGGGGCTAGGGGTCAGGGTGTGGGGCAAGAGGCAGACAAGGGAAGCACTCGGATCCAAAATGTAGGCGAGAAAGATGAAAAAGATAATAGACCGAGAATAAGGGATGGTGGGTTTCTAAAATGTGTATATTTTAATGCTAGGAGCATTGTAAGTAAGGTGGATGAACTTAGAGCCTGGATTGACACCTGGAAATATGATGTTGTGGCAATCAGTGAAACATGGTTGCAGGAGGGCTGTGATTGGAAACTAAATATTCCAGGATTTCGTTGCTTCAGGTGTGATAGAATTGGAGGGACCAGAGGGGGAGGTGTTGCATTGCTTGTCAGAGAAGATATTACAGCAGTGCTTTGGCAGGATAGATTAGAGGGCTCGTCTAGGGAGGCTATTTGGGTGGAACTTAGAAGTGGGAACGGTGTAGCAACACTTTTTAGGGGTGTATTATAGACCGCCAAATGGGGAGCATGAATTGGAAGAGCAAATATGTAAGGAGATAGCAGATATTAGTAGTAAGCACAAGGTAGTTATTGTGGAAGATTTCAATTTTCCAAAAATAGACTGGGAAACACATTCTGTAAATGGGCTGGATGGTTTGGAGTTTGTAAAATGTGTGCAGGATAGTTTTTTGCAGCAGTACATAGAGGTATCGACCAGAGAAGGGGCAGTGCTGGACCTCCTGTTAGGAAATGAGGCAGGTCAGGTGACGGAGGTATGCGTTTTTTGAGCACTTCGGGACCAGTGATCACAATACCATTAGTTTCAATATAATTATGGAGAGAGTCAGAACTGGACCTAGGGTAGAGATTTTTGATTGGAGAAAGGCTAACTTTGAGGGAATGCGTAAGGATTTTAAAGGAGTGAATTGGGACACTTTGTTTCATGGGAAGGATGTAGAAGAGAAATGGAGGACTTTTAAAGGGGAAATTGTAAGAGTACAGAATCTTTATGTCCCTGTTACGTTGAAAGGAAATAGTAAAAATTGGAAAGAGCCATGGTTTTCAAGGGAAATTGGACACTTGTTTCGAAAAAAGAGAGATATCTACAATAATTATAGGAGGCATGGAGTAAATGAGGTGCTAGAGGAGTATAAAGAATGTAAAAAAAATCGTAAGAAAGAAATTAGGAAGGCTAAAAGAAGATATGAGGTTGCTTTGGCAAGAAAGGTGAAAGTAAACCCAAAGGGTTTCTACAGCTATATTAATAGCAAAAGGATAACGACGGATAAAATTGGACCATTAGAGAACCAGAATGGACAGCTATCTGCAGAGCCAAAAGAGATGGGGGAGATATTGAACAATTTCTTTTCTTCGGTATTCACCAAGAAGAAGGATATTGAACTCTGTGAGTTAAGGGGAAAAAGTAGAGTAGCTATGGAAACTATGAGATTCAAAGAGGAGGAAGTACTGACACTTTAAAAAAATATAAAAGTGGATAAGTCTCCAGGTCCTGACAGGATATTCCCTAGGACATTGAGGGAAGTTAGTGTAGAAATAGCAGGAGCTATGACAGAAATATTTCAAATGTCATTAGAAACGGGTATAGTGCCGGAGGATTGGCGTACTGCGCATGTTGTTCCATTGTTTAAAAAGGGTTCAAAGAATAAACCTAGCAATTATAGACCTATTAGTTTGACGTCAGTGGTGGGCAAATTAATGGAAAGGATACTTAGAGATAATATATATAAGCATCTGGATAAACAGGGTCTGATCAGGAACAGTCAACATGGATTTGTGCCTGGAAGGTCATGTTTGACAAACCTTCTTGAATTTTTTGAAGCGGTAACTAGGGAAATTGATGAGGGTAAAGCAGTGGATGTTGTCTATATGGATTTCAGTAAGGCCTTTGACAAGGTTCCCCATGGAAGGTTGGTTAAGAAGGTTCAATCTTTGGGTGTTACTGGTGGAGTAGCAAGATGGTTTCAACAGTGGCTGAATGGGAGATGTCAGAGAGTAATGGTGGATGGCTGTTTGTCAGGTTGGAAGCCGGTGACCAGTGGGGTGCCTCAGGGATCTGTGTTGGGTCCACTGTTGTTTGTCATGTACATCAATGATCTGGATGATGGGGTGGAAAATTGGATAAGTAAGTATGCAGATGATACTAAGATAGGTGGTGTTGTGGATAATGAAGTAGATTTTCAAAGTCTACAGAGAGATTTGGGCCATTTGGAAAAGTGGGCTGAAAGATGGCAGATGGAGTTTAATGCTGATAAGTGTGAAGTGCTACATCTTGGCAGGACAAATCAAAATAGGACGTACATGGTAAATGGTAGGGAATTGAGGAATGCTGTGGAACAGAGGGATCTAGGAATAACTGTGCATAGTTCCCTGAAGGTGGAATCACATGTAGATAGGGTGGTAAAGAAAGCCTTTGGTGTGCTGGCCTTTATAAATCAGAGCATTGAATATAGGAGTAGGGAAGTAATGTTAAAATTGTACAAGGCATTGGTAAGACCAATTCTGGAGTATGGTGTACAATTTTGGTCGCCTAGTTATAGGAAGGATGTCAACAAAATAGAGAGAGTACAGAGGAGATTTACTAGAATGTTGCCAGGGTTCCAGCAACTATGTTACAGAGAAAGGTTGAACAAGTTAGGTCTTTATTCTTTGGAGCGCAGAAGGTTAAGGGGGGACTTGATTGAGGTCTTTAAAATGATGAAAGGGATAGACAGAGTTGACGTGGATACGTTTTTCCTATTGAGGGTAGGGAAATTTCAAACAAGAGGGCATGACATGAAAATTAAGGGACAGAGGTTTCGGGGTAACGTGAGGGGGAACTTCTTTACTCAGAGGGTGGTGGCTGTGTGGAATGAGCTTCCAGCAGAAGTGGTGGAGGCAGGATCGATTTTAACATTTAAGAGTAAAGTGGATAGGTATATGGACATGAAGGGAATGGAGGGGTATGGTCTGAGTGCAGGTAGATGGGACTAGGGGAAAACAAATGGTCGGCACGGACTGGAAGGGCCGAGAGGGCCTGTTTCCGTGCTGTAATTGTTATATGGTTATATGGTTATATGTGCATGGTAATGAGCAGTTTCTTGACCAGGGGTGTGTTAGTAATATTCATTTTTTAAATGAATATTACTAAGGGATATGGGGAGAAGGTAGGCACGGGATATGGGGAGAAGGAGTCAAGGGATATGGGGAGAAGGTAGGCACGGGTTATTGATAGTGGGCGATCAGCAATGATCATATTGAATGGCGGTGCTGGCTAGAAGGACCGAATGGCCACCTCCTGCACCTATTTTCAATGTTTCTATGTTTCTATCTTTTCTATGTTTCTGTGTCTAGGATGAGAGGGGATCTCAATGAACAATATAAGATTATTAAGGGTTTGGACACGCTAGAGACAGGAAACATGTTCCAGATGTTGGGAGAGTCCAGAACCAGGGGCCACAGTTTAAGAATAAGGGGTCGGGCATTTGGGACTGAGTTGAGGAGAAACCTTTCCACCCAGAGAGTTGTGAGTCTGTGGAATTCTCTGTCTCAGAGGGCAGTGGAGGACGTTCTCTGGATGTTTTTTCAAGAGAGAGTTAGATAGAGCTGTTAAAGATAGCGGAGTCGGTGGATATAGGGAGAAGGCAGGAACAGGGTACTGATTGTGGATGATCAGTCATGATCACAGTGAATGGCGGTGCTGGCACGAAGGGTCGAATAGCCTCCTCCTGCACCTGTTGTCTATTGTCCAGTGAAGGTGATTTGACTCGAAGGAAATGGTTCTGGAGTCTGAAGAAGGGTCTCGACGCGAATCGTCACCTATTCCTTCGCTCAGTAGATGCTGCCTCACCCGCTGAGTTACTCCAGCATTTTGTGTCTACCTTCGATTTTACAGCATCTGCAGTTCCTTCTTAAATATTTAGACGATATTGTCTCGTTTATTCCATTCCATTGCGGTTCTTACAAAGAACGAGTCCTTATAATTATCTGTCCTGGTGTAGATGAACAATGGCATTTCTATTTGCAGATCATTTCTCTTTCCTGTCCTATGTGTTGAGTACGTTATGTATCTACCTGTAGTTAGGCCCACGATTGGCAGGAATAGGTCTATGTTCACTCCAATCCTCTGTCCCAGAGAGAGAGAAAGAGAGAAAGAGAGAGAGAGAGAGAGAGAGAGAGAGAGAGAGAGAGAGAGAGAGACAGACAGAGACAGAGCTAGAGAGAGAGACAGACAGACAGACAGAGACAGAGAGTCAGAGAGAGAGTGTGTGATACCGAACTGCAGATGCTGGGCTACACCGAAGATAGACACAGTGCTGGAGTAACTCAGCGGGTCAGGCAGCATCTCTGGAGAGAACCTTTCCACCCAGATAGTTGTGAATCTGTGGGATTCTCTGCTTCAGAGGGGGGTGGAGGCCGGTTCCCTGGATGCCTTTTCAAGATAGAGCTAGATAGAGCTCTTAAAGACAGCGGAGTCAGGGGATATGTAGGAAGGCAGGAACGGGGTACTGATTGTGGATAATCAGTCATGATCACAGTGAATGGCGGTGCTAGCACGAAGGGTCGAATAGCCTCCTCCTGCACCTGTTGTCTATTGTCCAGTGAAGGTGATTTGACTCTTGCTGGTAGACAAAAGTGCTGGAGAAACTCAGCGTGTGAGGCAGCATCTATGGAGCGAAGGAAATGGTTCTTGAGTGTGAAGAAGGGTCACGACCCGAATCGTCACCTATTCCTTCGCTCAGTAGATGCTGCCTCACCCGCTGAGTTACTCCAGCATTTTGTGTCTACCTTCGATTTTCTAGCACCTGCAGTTCCTTCTTAAACATTCAGATACTGAGTTGGATGATCAGCCATGATCATATTGAATGGCGGTGCAGGCTCGAAGGGCTGAATGGCCTACTCCTGCACCTAATTTCTATGTTTCTATGTTTCTAGATGATATTGTTGTCTTGTTTATGCCATTCCATTGCGGTTCTTACAAAGAACGAATCCTTATAATTATCTGTCCTAGCCAATGGCATTTCTATTTGCAAATCATTTCTCTTTCCTGTCCTATGTGTTGAGTACGTTATGTATCTACCTGCTGTTAGGCCCACGATTGGCAGGAATGGGTCTATGTTCACACACATCCTGTCCCAGAGAGAGTGAAAGAGAGAGAGAGAGACAGAGACAGAGAGAGACAGAGAGTGAGAGACAGAGAGAGAGAGAGGGAAAGGAGATAGAGAGAAATAGAGAGAGAAGGAGACAGAGAGAAGGAGACAGACGGCGAGAGACAGCGAGAGACAGCGAGAGACATAGAAACATAGAAAATAGGTGCAAGAGGAGGCCTTTCGGCCCTTCGAGCCAGCACCGCCATTCAATATGATCATGGCTGATCGTCCACTATAAATAACCCGTGCCTGCCTTCTCCCCATATCCCTTGACTCCACTAGCCCCAAGAGCACTTCCCAACTCTCTCTTAAATCAATCCAGTGATTTGGCCTTCACTGCCCTCTATGGCGGGGAATTCCATAAATTCACAACTCTCTGGGTAAAAAAGTTTTTTCTAAGCTCAGTCTTAAATGACCTCCCCTTTATTCTAAGACTGTGGCCCCTGGTTCTGGACTCGCCCAGCATTGGGAACATTTTTCCTACATCTAGCTTGTCCAGTTCTTTTATAATTTTATGTTTCTATAAGATCCCCCTCATCCTTCTAAACTCCAGTGAATACAAGCCTAGTCTTTTCAATCTTTCCTCATATGACAGTCCCGCCATCCCAGAGATCAATCTCGTGAACCCACGCTGCACTGCCTCAATCACAAGGATGTCCTTCCTCAAATTAGGAGACCAAAACTAATTTTAGTCACCAGTCTCCCGAGTGGGGCCTGATCAAAGGCTTTCTGAAAGTCTAGATACACTACATCCACTGGCACCCCTTCATCCATTTTACATGTCACATCCTCAAAAAATTGCAGAAGATTAGTCAAGCATGATTTCCCTTTCATAAATCCATGTTGAGTTGGACTAATCCTTTTACTGCTATCCAAATGCTCCACTATTAGCTCTTTAATAATTGACTCCATCATCTTTCCCACCTAACTGGTCTGTAATTCCCCGTTTTCTCTTTCGCTCCTTTCTTGGAAAGTGAAATAACATTAGCTATCCTCTAATCCACAGGAACTGATCCTTTATCTATTGAGCTCTAGGGGCTAGTTGAGTCGAGGGATATGGGGAGAAGGCAGGCACGGGTTATTGATAGCGGACGATCAGCCATGATTACAATGAATGGCCGTGCTGGCACGAAGGGCGGAATCCTCCTGCACCTATTTTCTATGTTTCTATGAACATTGGAAAATGATCACCAATGCGTTCACTATTTCTAGAGCCACCTCCCTGAGGACCCTGGGATGCGGACCATCAGGCCCAAGGGATTTATCATCGTTCAGTCCCATTAGCCCACCCAATACTATTTCTCACCTAATGAAAATTTATTTATGTTGCTCTACCCCCTTAGATCCTCTGTCCTCCAGTACATCTGGGGGATTGTTTGTGTTCTCCTTAGTGAAGACATATCTAAAGTACCTATTCAACTCTTCTGCCATTTCTTTGTTGCCCATAATTATTTCACCGTGTCTGCTTTCATGGGACCCACATTTGACTTTGCTACTCTTTTTCCATTAACATATCTAAAGAAGCTTTTACTGTCCTTCTTTATATTCCTGGCCAGCTTCCCCTAGTACCTCATCTTTTCAGCCCGTAATGCCCGTTGTGTTTCCTTCTGTTGCCCTATGAAAGTTTCCCAATCCTCTGGCTTCCGGCTACTCTTTGCTGTGTTGTACATCTTTTATTTTAGTTTATTCTATCCCTACTTCTCTTGTCAGCCACGGTTGCCTCCTACTCCCCTTAGAATCTTTCTTCCTTTTTGGAATGAAATGATCCTGCGTTTTCCGGATTATGCCCAGAAATTCCTGCCATTGCTGTTCTACCATCATTCCTGCTAGGATCCCTTTCCAGTCTACTTTGGCCAGCTCCCCTCTCATGCCTTTCTTCAACTGCATCACTGCCAATTCCGATTTAACGTTCTCCTTCTCAAATTGCAGATTAAAACTAATCATATTATGATCACTACCTCCAAGCGGTTCCTTTACCTCGTGTTCTCTTATCATATCTGGTTCATTGGACAACACTAAATCCAGAATTGCCTTTTCTCTGGTGGGCTCCATTACAAGCTGCTCTAAGAATCCATCTCGGAGGCATTCTACAAACTCTCTTTGTTGGGGTCCTGAACCAACCTGATTTTCCCAGTCTACCTGCATATTGAAATCCCCCATCAAAACAGTGGCATTACCATCCTCCTGCAGCCACGTCTCAGTAATCCCCACAATGTCATATCTACCAACCTCTAACTGAGCCTCAAGCTCATCTACTTTACTTCTTATACTTCGCGCATTCACATACAATACTTTTAATTCCTCACGCATCTCACCTTTCAAATTGATCCCTATTACACTTGGCCATACTCTCCTATCCCTTTGTGAGCTTCCTTTCCCGTTAGTTCTGGGGTAATTAACCATCCCTTTACTCTCTTTCCCTTTAACTCCATCCTTGAATATCCCATTTGACACCCCACCCCCCTTATTCAGTTTAAAACCACCCGTGTAGCAGTGGCATACCTGCCTGCGAGAATGCTGGTCCCCCACCTGTTAAGACGCAATCCGTCCTTTTTGTACAGATCTCCCTTACTCCAAAACAGATCCTGGTGATCTAAGAATCTAAATCCCTGCCCCCTGCACCAGTTACTCGGCCACACATTCAGGTCCCGTATCACCATGTTCCTGCTCTCACCAGCACGAGGAACTTGAAGCAAACCAGAGATAACTACACTGAAGATCCTGCTTTTCAGCATTTTGGGTCGAGACCCTTTGGTTTTAGTTAGTTTAGAGATGCAGCGCGGAAACAGGTCTTTCGGCACACAGAGTCCGCGCTGACCAGCGGTCACCCCTTACATTAGCCCTATCCTATGCACATTAGGAACAATTTAACAATTTTGCAGCGGCCGATTAATCTACAACCCTGAAATGTTGGAGGAAACCGAGCACCCGAAGTAAAAACACACGCAGGTCAAGGGGAGAACGTACAAACTCCACACAGACAGCACCCGTAGTCAGGATCGTAACCCGGGTCTCTGGCGGTGAGGCAGCAACCGTACCGCTGCGCTACTGTGCGAAGCAGAATTATATAACGGTTTCCTCCACCATAAATGCACCCAATATGTGTTATTAATGGGTGACTAATGTCTACATATAGATTGGGTGAATCAAATGGGCAGGGGTGCTGAGGAAGAGGATTTCTTGGAATGTATGCGGGATAGTTTTCTAAACCAACATGTAGAGGAACCAATGAGAGAGCAGGCTATTCTAGACTGGATATTGAGTAATGAGGAAGGGTTAGTTAGCAGTCTTGTGTAGGCATGACTGACCATAATATGGTTGAGTTCTTCATTAGGATGGAGAGTGACATAATTAATTCAGAAACAAGGGTTTTGAACTTAAAGAAAGGTAACTTTGAGGGTATGAGACATGAATTGGCCAAGATAGACTGGCAATTCATTCTTAAAGGGTTGACGGTGGATAGGCAATGGAAGGCATTTAAATACTGCATGGATGAACCACAACAATTGTTCATACCAGTTTGGCAAAATAATAAATCAGGGAAGGTAGGTATTCGTGGATAACATGGGAAATCAGGGATAGTATCAAAACAAAAGATGAAGCATACAAATTAGCCAGAAACTAATTTGTAGCCTACCAGAGGACTGGGATAAATTCAGTCCAGCAGAGGAGGACAAAGGGCTTAATTAGGAAAGGGAAAATAGATTATAAAAGAAAACTGGCAGGGAACATACAAACTGACTGCAAAAGGTTTTATAGATATGTGAAGAGAAAAAAGATTAGTTAAAACAAATGTAGTAGGTCCCTTGCAGTCAGAAACAGGTGAATTGATCATGGGGAACAAGGACATGGCAGACCAATTGAGTAACTACTTTGGTTCGGACTTCAGTAAGGAAGACATAAATAATCTGCCGGAAATAGCAGGGGACTGGGGGTCAAATGAGATGGAGGAACTGAGTGAAATCCAGGTTAGCCGGGAAGTAGTGTTAGGTAAATTGAATGGATTAAAGGCCGATAAATCCCCAGGGCCAGATAGGCTGCATTCCAGAGTACTTAAGGAAGTAGCCCCAGAAATAGTGGATGCATTAGTGATCATTTTTCAAAACTGTTTAGATTCTGAAGTCGTTCCTGAGGATTGGAGGGTAGCTAATGTAACCCCAATTTTTAAAAAGGGAGGGAGAGAGAAAACGAGGAATTACAAACTAGCTAGTATAACATCGGTAGTGGGCAAACTGCTAGAGTCAGTTAATAAAGATGGGATAGCAGCACATTTGGAAAGTGGTGAAATCATTGGACAAAGCAGTATGGATTTATGAAAGGTAAATCATGTCTGACGAATCCTATAGAATTTTTCAAGGATGTAACTGGTAGAGTAGATAAGGGAGAGCCAGTGGATGTGTTATATCTGGACTTTCAGAAGGCTTTCGACAAGGTCCCACATAAGAGATTAGTATGCAAACTTAAAGCACATGGTATTGGGGGTTCAGTATTGATGTGGTTAGAAAACTGGCAGGCAGAAAGGAAGCAAAGAGTTGCCGATTAATCTACAACCCTGAACATCTTTGAAATGTTGGAGGAAACCGAGCACCCGAAGTAAAAACACACGCAGGTCAAGGGGAGAACGTACAAACTCCACACAGACAGCACCCGTAGTCAGGATCGTACCCGGGTCTCTGGCGGTGAGGCAGCAACCGTACCGCTGCGCTACTGTGCGAAGCAGAATTATATAACGGTTTCCTCCACCATAAATGCACCCAATATGTGTTATTAATGGGTGACTAATGTCTACATATAGATTGGGTGAATCAAATGGGCAGGGGTGCTGAGGAAGAGGATTTCTTGGAATGTATGCGGGATAGTTTTCTAAACCAACATGTAGAGGAACCAATGAGAGAGCAGGCTATTCTAGACTGGATATTGAGTAATGAGGAAGGGTTAGTTAGCAGTCTTGTGTAGGCATGACTGACCATAATATGGTTGAGTTCTTCATTAGGATGGAGAGTGACATAATTAATTCAGAAACAAGGGTTTTGAACTTAAAGAAAGGTAACTTTGAGGGTATGAGACATGAATTGGCCAAGATAGACTGGCAATTCATTCTTAAAGGGTTGACGGTGGATAGGCAATGGAAGGCATTTAAATACTGCATGGATGAACCACAACAATTGTTCATACCAGTTTGGCAAAATAATAAATCAGGGAAGGTAGGTATTCGTGGATAACATGGGAAATCAGGGATAGTATCAAAACAAAAGATGAAGCATACAAATTAGCCAGAAACTAATTTGTAGCCTACCAGAGGACTGGGATAAATTCAGTCCAGCAGAGGAGGACAAAGGGCTTAATTAGGAAAGGGAAAATAGATTATAAAAGAAAACTGGCAGGGAACATACAAACTGACTGCAAAAGGTTTTATAGATATGTGAAGAGAAAAAGATTAGTTAAAACAAATGTAGTAGGTCCCTTGCAGTCAGAAACAGGTGAATTGATCATGGGGAACAAGGACATGGCAGACCAATTGAGTAACTACTTTGGTTCGGACTTCAGTAAGGAAGACATAAATAATCTGCCGGAAATAGCAGGGGACTGGGGGTCAAATGAGATGG
Organism: Okamejei kenojei; assembly: GCA_035221665.1. Classification (NCBI taxonomy): domain Eukaryota; kingdom Metazoa; phylum Chordata; class Chondrichthyes; order Rajiformes; family Rajidae; genus Okamejei; species Okamejei kenojei. The sequence continues at coordinate 277,005 of CM069169.1, forward strand.
AGGAACTGAGTGAAATCCAGGTTAGCCGGGAAGTAGTGTTAGGTAAATTGAATGGATTAAAGGCCGATAAATCCCCAGGGCCAGATAGGCTGCATTCCAGAGTACTTAAGGAAGTAGCCCCAGAAATAGTGGATGCATTAGTGATCATTTTTCAAAACTGTTTAGATTCTGAAGTCGTTCCTGAGGATTGGAGGGTAGCTAATGTAACCCCAATTTTTAAAAAGGGAGGGAGAGAGAAAACGAGGAATTACAAACTAGCTAGTATAACATCGGTAGTGGGCAAACTGCTAGAGTCAGTTAATAAAGATGGGATAGCAGCACATTTGGAAAGTGGTGAAATCATTGGACAAAGCAGTATGGATTTATGAAAGGTAAATCATGTCTGACGAATCCTATAGAATTTTTCAAGGATGTAACTGGTAGAGTAGATAAGGGAGAGCCAGTGGATGTGTTATATCTGGACTTTCAGAAGGCTTTCGACAAGGTCCCACATAAGAGATTAGTATGCAAACTTAAAGCACATGGTATTGGGGGTTCAGTATTGATGTGGTTAGAAAACTGGCAGGCAGAAAGGAAGCAAAGAGTAGGAGTAAACGGGTCCTTTTCAGGATGGTAGGCAGTGACTAGTGGGGTACCGCAAGGCTCGGTGCTGGGACCCCAGCTATTTACAATATATATTAATGATTTGGACGAGGGGATTGAATGCAACATCTCCAAGCTTGCACATGACACAAAGCTGGGGGGCAGTGTTAGTTGTGAGGAGGATGCTAGGAGGCTGCAAGGTAACTTGGATAGGTTGGGTGAGTGGGCAAATGCATGGCAGATGCAGTATAATGTGGATAAATGTGAGGTTATCCACTTTGGTGGCAAAAACAGGAAAGTAGACTATTATCTGAATGGTGGCCGATTAGGAAAAGGGGAGATGCAACGAGACCTGGGTGTCATTGAAAGTAGGCATGCAGATGCAGCAGGCTGTGAAGAAAGCGAATGGTATGTTAGCATTCATAGCAAAAGGATTCGGGTATAGGAGCAGGGAGGTTCTACTGCAGTTGTACAGGGTATTGGTGAGACCACACCTGAAGTATTGCGTACTGTTTTGGGCTCCTAATCTGAGGAAAGACATTCTTCCCATAGAGGGAGTACCGAGAAGGTTCACTAGACTGATTCCTGGGATGTCAGGAATTTCATATGAAGAAAGACTGGATAGACTTGGCTTGTACTTGCTAGAATTTAGAAGATTGAGGGGGAATCAAGGGGTTGGACAGGTTGGATGCAGGAATATTATTCCTGATGTTGGGGAAGTCCAGAACAAGGGGTCATGGTCTAAGGATAAGGGGTTTTAGGACAGAGATGAGAAAAACATTTTTCACAAGGAGAGTGGGAATCTCTGGAATATTTGCCACAGAAAGTAGTTGAGGCCTGTTCATTGGCTATATATAAGAGGAAGTTAGATGTAGCCCTTGTGGCTAAGGGGATCATGGGGTATGGAGAGAAGGCAGGTACGGGATACTGAGTTGGATGATCAGCCATGATCATATTGAATGGTTTTCATATTGCAGGCTCGAAGGGCTGAATGGCCTACTCCTGCACCTATTTTCTATATTTTCTATGTAATGTCCTGTTTGCCAGCTTGTTGAACCTCTGTTTTCCCCTCCTGCAGTGTTTAGGAGCCGTTGTTGTGGACGGAGAGATGGGGACGTAAGCGGTCATTGAGGGCGGCCATTCAGGGCTAGCCGGTGAGCCCCCCCCCCCAAATGCTCGGTGTGCGGCTGAGCTTCGAGGGCTGAGCTTCGATGGAGGACCATATGACGGGGCACAACAAGGAGAAGTGTTATGAGTGTGACGTGTGTGGCAAGGCGTTCACCAGCTCCAGACTCCTGCTGCGGCACTACCGTGTGCACTCCAGCGAGAGGCCCTTCACCTGCTCCGACTGCGGCAAAGGCTTCAAGTCGTCGCCGGACCTGAAGTTGCACAGGCGCCTGCACACCGGGAACGCCCCTTCACCTGCATCCAATGTGGCAAGGGCTTCACCAATTCCAGCAACCTGCTGTCCCACCAGCGCACCCACACTGGCGAGAGCCCCTACACCTGCACCCAGTGCGGCAAGAGCTTTACCCATTCCAGCAACCTGCGGTCCCATCAGCGCATCCACACTGGGAAGCGCCTCTTCACCTGTGCCCAGTGCGGCAAGAGCTTCACCCAGCCCACGACCCTGCTGACCCACCAGCGCACCCACACTGGGAAGCGCCCCTTCACCTGTGCCCAGTGCGGCAAGAGCTTCACACAGCCCAGCAACCTGCTGAAGCACCAGCGCAACCACATTGGCGAGCGCCCCTACACCTGCGCCCGGTGCGGCAAGGGCTTCAGCGAGTCCAGCAACCTGCTGGTGCACCAGCGCATCCACACTGGCGAGCGACCCTTCACCTGTGCCCAGTGCGGCAAGGGCTTCGCCCAGTCCAGCAGTCTGCTGGTGCACCAGCGCATCCACACCGGCGAGCGCCCCTACACCTGCGCCCAGTGCGGCAATGGCTTCACCTGCTCCAGCAACCTGGTGAGGCACCAACGCACCCACACTGGCGAGCGCCCCTACACCTGCGCACAGTGCGGCAAGGGCTTCACCCAGTCCAGCAGCCTCCTATTACACCAGCGCACCCACACCGGCGAGTGTCCCTAGACCTGTACCCAGCGTGCCAAGGACTTCACCCGATCCACCAGGCTGCTGTCCCACCAGCAGGTACACGCCAGCGACCATCCTGTCCCCAGCCCGGTGTGTGGTTAGCGCTTTGCCATGACCTCCCACGCCATCTGACCAGCGCGTGCACACCAGTGGCCAGCACTACGTCTGCCCGTACTGCGGTGAGGGGTTTGACAGCTCACGGGGGTTACGGCAGCACCGGCGGGCCCACGCCAGCGAGCAGCTGCTTCCACTGTGACATGAAGAGCGTGGGGGCTGCGGGACCACCAGTGGATGCACACCGGCCAGAGACCCTTTGTGTGCGCTGAGTGTGGCAAGGGTTTCACCTGCATGTCCAGCCTGTGGCAGCACCGGCTTCCCACAGCGGTGAGCGTTCCTTCCCCTGCCCGTCCTGTGGTAAGGGCTTCACCTGCTGGAGCACCGGCGAGTCCACATCGGCCAGCACCCCTTCACCTGCCCACTCTGAGCAAGGCCTTTGCCCGCTCCTACAGCCTGCTGGCATACCGGCACGTGGATAGGCGCTGTTTACGTAGACACAAAATGCTGGAAGGAATGGGTAACGTTTTGGGTCGTTTTTTCAGTCACCCATTCCTTCTCTCCAGAGATGTTGCCTTTCCCGCTGAGTTAATCCAGCACTTTGTATCCTTTTTTGTAAACCAGCATCTGCAGCTCCTTGTTTTTAAGCCATTTTGTTAACCATCTCTGCACCTTCCCAAAGCCTCCACATCAGTCCTGTTATGGAGTGACCAGAACTGTATGCAATACTCCAAATGCTACCTGACCAATGTCCCTTAAACATATACATTGCACATATACATTCCTCTCTCTCCCCTCTCCCCACACTTTTCCCCCACTCATACACAAATTCTCTCCACTCCACCCTCTCGTGCCCCCCTCCTCTCACACACTCCCTCGCTCACTCCCTGTCTCTCACACACTCCATCGGCACCCCTTCCCTCCAGAGCCTCTCCCAGGCAGAAATAAATGGCTTCCTCCCCTCGCACGTCTCCTCTGTCCCTCTCCCACACACCCTCTTACTGTCCCCCTCTCACACACTCCCTCTCTTTGACACACGTACCCCTCTCTTGCTGTCTCTCACACAACCTCTCTCTTGCTATCATGCACACACACTCTCTTGCTCTTTGACACATTCCCTCTCTCTTGCTCTCTCTCTACACACAAACGCTCCCCTCTCTCGCACACATACACACACTCCCTCTCTCTTGCTCTCTCTACACACAAACGCTCCCCTCTCTCGCACACATACTCTTCCTCTCTCTCATTCAAACATACCCCCTCTCTCTCTCTCTCACAAACACTCCCCCTCTCTCACACTCGCACTCTCTCTCTCACATACACATTCGCACGCACACATTCTCACACACGCTCTTTGAAACACTCTCTCCTTGTATCTTGACTAGGCGTGCATTTCACCCTACACTTACACTCAGTCAGCCAAGGCCTGCTGAATCACCCGGGTGCCAAACATTTTAACTTCCCTTCCCACTCCCACACTGATCTTTCTGTCCTAGCCCTCCTCCATTGCCAGAGTGAGGTTGTAATAGTTAGAGCTAATAGTTAAATCTAAAATTGAATCTTCTACAAAAGCATGGTCTAGTAGAACAAAAGAATGGCTCGGTGCCAAGTCTGAATGACTTTGCAAATTATATGGAACACAATATGGAGTACAGGTTGTCTTTTTAATAAAGACATTAAGATGGAAGCCTGCGTAATAACATGTGCTTCTTTCAAGGTCATGAAGAAGCTAAGACTGAAAAAAATAGTTGATGCTCCAGAGATAAATAATAACATGTTATTGGATGAGCTTGATTTGGACCCGCTTTTTCGATATTCTGAACGGCTATAGAATCTTTCAGTCATGCCATATTCAGACTTGGTTGAAGTGTTTTACTGATAAGAATAATGTATAATTGCGCTAACTTTCCTTTGTTCTGAGAGTGGAGCCCGAGTAGCACTGAGCAACGTTTGTGCTCATTGTAGATCTTGCCACTCCTGTCTGACGAATCAATTAAAGATTACCATGGTTTACCTTTAACATTTTTGTTGCTATCTGCTTTTTTAAGAAACAATCTTTGACAAGGTCACACAAGCTGGAGGAACAACAGTGTTCAGACCCAACATGTTGCCTGTCCATTCCCCTCCAAAGTGCCAGTAGAACTCAGCAGGTCAGCCATCTGTGGTGGGAAACGGATGGAAAAGTGTGCCTAATATAAGCCCTCCTTGCCCCTCACATGGAGCAGACAATCAACAGTACCAGCACCTTCTCATTCATACTGTACCCCAGTGAAAATGCAAAAGTGACCCAAGCTGCACACAGCCGACTGCTCACACTACCAGCTGGCTGCCACTGGCCCAAAAACCTAAGGGCATTTTAAAGTGGTTTTTTTTAAAGAAAATGTTGGCACATTTGTCCCTTACGTAACAAATAAAGCAAGTTTAGCCTGACCTCACAGTGAAATAGTTTAATTTGGTCAAGTTTGGTTCGTAAATTCTAAATGGAGATTTGCTGAGAAACAAAAAGCAGTCAAATTTAAAAGAGAACTAGACTAAGTGGAACCCGTTGGGTCACAGCTTCACACAGGGACCCCAGTCCCCCAACGCAATATTCCACCTCTCCACCAATTCCAATATTGCTGGCCAGTGGGGGGTGGGGGGGGGGGGGGGGGGCTTTCTTGAGCGCTAGCATTGGTGTTGTGGGCCGAAGGAGCTGGTTTCCAGACGGCTAATATGGACATTGTGGACCGAATGGATTCTTGGGCTGACAGTTCAGTAACTCAGGCTCAGTAAGTCTTAGTGACTCTCGGACAGCTCAGCTATTTCTGCCCGTTAGGTTCCCATTGTGATGAAGAACATGAAGGCATGGCAAGTGGAAAAAGGATTTATTAAAGTTTGAAATGTGAATGATTCTTAAAATATAACAACAATTTAAATGTTAAAGATGAAACTTATTGAATTATTTGTAGTTGGGTCACTTGTTGTATTCTGCTGCTCAGTGCCTGTTGTGTATTTGGATGCTTTGAACAGGCTCAGACACGGGAGTGATCTTACAAGCTACTTTATTCCAGGACGCCACCTTGAGTCTCTGCTTGCACATGCGTACCTCCACAAGACATCACAAGACACTAATTACATATGGTAATTATCACATACCTAACACTCCTCCCCCTTTAACATGCAGGCAGGTAACACCATGTCTATTACATACACTGCACTCCTCCCCTTTTAAGTCAATTTCACCTGGACGGATTATGTTCTTTTCCCACATATCATTGAATAATACCCTGTTGCACAATGATATTATACTTAAACCAAATACATTACCCTTTGCTTTATGAGTTATAATTTCCTGTTTCATGTATTTGTTTTGATTTCCTCTTTGTAGGTGGGATCTGACCCATGGCTGCAAGTTTTCATTTTCTAACAGCTTGCTCTGTTATTCAATTCCCATTCTCTGCTCTTGTTGTTTCATAGAAACAGAAACATAGAAAATAGGTGCAGGAGGAGGCCATTCGGCCCTTCGAGCCAGCACCACCATTCATTGTGATCATGGCTGATCGTCCGCTATCAATAACCCGTGCCTGCCTTCTCCCCACATCCCTTGACTCCACTAGCCCCTAGAGCTCTATCCAACTATCTCCTAAATCCATCCAGTGATTTGGCCTCCACTGCCCACTGTAGCAGAAAATTCCATAAATTCACCTCTTTGGGTAAAAAAGTTTTTTCTCACCTCAGTCTTAAATGACCTCCCCTTTATTGCAATACTGTGACCCCTGGTTCTGGACTCACCCAACATTGGGAACATTTTTCCTGCATCTCGCTTGTCCAGTCCTTTTATAATTTTATATGTTTCTATAAGATCCCCCGCTCATTCTTCTAAACTCCAGTGAATATAAACCAAGTCTTTTCAATCTTTCCTCATATGACAGTCCCGACATCCCACGGATCAATCTTGTGAACCTATGCTGCACTGCCTCAATCACAAGGATGTCCTTCCTCAAATTAGGAGACCAAAACTGTGCACAATACTCCAGATGTGATCTCACCAGAGCCCTATACAACCGCAGAAGAACCTCTTTACTCCTGTACTGAAATCCTCTTGTTATGAAGGTCAACATTCCATTAGCTTTCTTCACTGCCTGCTGTACCTGCACGGCAACTTTAATTGACAAGTGTACAAGGACACCTAGGTCTCGCTGTACCTCCCCCTTACCTAACCTAACCCCATTCAGATAATAATCTACCCCCTTGTCTTTGCTGCCAATGTGGATAACCTCACATTTACATATCTATATTTTACTTCGGAGTCACGTGAGTGACTTCGTGAAGACCCCACCAGCACGCATGCGCGGCATATCGTCGCGCGCATTCGGCAGGCTGGGGGGGGGGGAGTGCGTTCTCTCCTCGGGCTCCTTCATAACGCCAGCAGGTAAGTACTTACCTTTACTCCACAGGATGGATAAGGGCAAGAGGAAGGTGACGCTGTCGAGGAGCCGAACTTCGACCAGCCAACGGCCCTTGTCCCCGGAGCTGCAAGCAACACCGGCAGCTTCGAGGCATGTGGGGCAGGAATGCGGAAGTCGGGCGCTCCCGCTACTTTAGGGGCCGACTCACCCGAGTAGTTTACCGCCCCGGAGCTGGATGCAACTGATCCAGACTTCGAGCCCCCTTCCCCCAAGAAAAGAGGGGGGAAACAGGTACGTGGCAAGGGGCCTCGCTTTTCACAAGCGACCTCTCCCCGAGTTCCAGAAGACCCAAGGGGGCTGGGCCGGGGGACAGCTGCACGACGGGGGAGCCCTGCAAAAGTGCAATAAGTACCACTTCCAGGTAGATCCGCCGTAGTGCAGCCTGGCAACACCACTGCTGCGTTGAGTAGGCCTGCTGGAGCATATACTGCCGACAAAACACCCCGTCAGGCTGCGGTCAAGGGCGGAGGTGGCAGCAGTAGGCTCAGCTCTGGGAGCGGCCGACTATGCGCCTCCACGTCAAAAGATGGGCGTGTGGAGGTAAGCCTGCACGGACTACGGGGAGCCAGGTTCCAGGGGCCGGCGCCGATTCAACTCACCTGCCTTCATATCAGACAGGTGGGCCGCCACAGTCTGGGAGAAGACAGACTAGCGGAGAGTCCGTGCGGGAGTCGTATGATCCTACTTGCGCTGTAGGTCACGACAACCTGCCATTGAACCCTAGACAGCACCTTACGGAGGTGTGGTCCGATGGTGGAAGCCCCAGTGAGTTCGCAGGGCCTGGGGAAGTCGGCTTGTCCGCTGCACATAGCAGGGACGGTCGCATGGAGCGGTTGGAGCTCGTAGTGGAGCAACTCCTCCAGCGGGACCAGGAACGAGAAGAGCGGGACTCGCGGGCATCCACTAGCCGTGCGAGGATCCCACTCAGCGTGTCATCGTCTCCAGCCAGAAGCGTTAGTGATTGCCCAGCTGCTGTGTTTGAAGACGACCCGGGACAGCCAGTGACCGCTGAGCCAGAGCATGAGGAGGATATGCTGGATGTGGTGGGTAAGTTTGCCGCTACCACCCAGACAGGTGAACCTCTGCACCACAATTTGGCGGGCACCATTGATTACCTGACTACGTACAAACTTCAGAGTCAGGTTCTCAATGATACCTTGGAGAAAATAAAACCGCCCGAGAACTGCATCAACCTCAGTGTGCCCTTGGTTAATGCCCAGATCTGGGGACACTTGAGTACGGCCACCAGGATGCAGGATGTCCGCCTCCATGGTTCTCTCCACGGGCATAACGCCGTTTGCTAGGACCCTGGACTGGAATAATGTGTCCAGTGAACAGCAAGATGCACTGGCACTCCTATGCAACGCCCAGTATAGAAACATAGAAACATAGAGATGTATGAGATAAACTGCCTGCGTAAGAGCTCCATAAAGCCCACACTCAACCCCAAATTCGCGGGGTTGTGCCGACCATCAACCGCTCCACCGCCGCATCAGTTGTTTGGAGACCTGTCCAAACAGATGAAACCTCCGTCGGCCAGACTTCACCCATATCACCGGCAACAGCCAAACACAACCTGGAAACCACGGCTGCCGGACAGGACACAAAGGTCCTACCTACCTCCAGTTCAACAAACACAACGACCTTTTTTAGGGCAAGGCCAACAGCGGCCAGCATGGAAGATGCGGCCGCCGCCCCGTCAACCTCCACAACGGCCACCCAAAACACCGTACGTACGAAACCGCCGTTAACCATGGAGGTAAGGGGGTCTGGTTCCTCTCACGCCGTAGCATCCCCTCCTGCATGAATAGGTGGGCGATTGCGGGCTTTCTTGGACATATGAAAACTGTCACCACATTTTATTTTACAAAGTGTTCAAGGGTATGTTATAGAATTTATTGGAGGTATAAATCTCCCTACCCAGCATTCGCCTCATAGGAATTTTACTCTATCCCAAAAAGAGATGGAGGCAGGACATGCTGAAATTATACGGCTAGCAGCAAAAGGGATAATTGTCAAAACCAAGCATGAACTTATTGAGTTTGTGTCTAACATCTTCACCAGAATTAAAAAAGATGGGGGATGTCGGATTATAATAGACTTAACTGAGCTGAACACTTTTGTACAATATACCCATTTCAAAATGGATACTTTTGAAACAGCTAAGCAGATGCTTTACCCAGGGTACTTTATGGCATGCATCGATTTGAAAGATGCATACTATACGGTGCCCATCGCTGAGGCTCACAGGAAATTCCTGAAGTTTGTCTGGAAGGGTCAATTATGGGAATACAAGTCATTGCCCAATGGAATCACCACAGCCCCTAGGCTGTTTACCAAATTGGTAAAACCTATATTGGCTCTTCTCCGACAACAAAATTATATAGTAATGGCATATTTGGATGATATCCTTATAGTGGGTCAGACCCTCCAATTGGCAATTCAAGGAGTGGCTGCAACCAAGGCTCTGTTCGAGAAGCTGGGGTTTGTAATCCATCCAGACAAATCAAAACTAAGAATTATTTGGGGTTCGCCCTAGCCACCAATTTAATGACGATTACCATCCCAACCAATAAAGCTACTGCTATAATAGAAGAGTGCCACAGTCTTGCTTGCGCCAGGGTACCGACCATTCGGCAAACAGCAAAAGTTATAGGGAAATTGGTAGCTACATTCCCAGCTGCACGATTCGGACCGCTACACTACCGAAATTTACAAAGAACAAAGATCACAGCATTAAAAACAAATGCTGGGCAATTTGATCGGCCAATTCGGTTACCACCGGAAGCTAGAAACAAGCTACAATGGTGGGTTGACAATATTAAAGAGTGTCACAGACCCATCATAGTGAGCAACCCTGACGTTGTGCTACAAACTGACGCAAGCGCACAAGGCTGGGGAGCAACTGATACGATGTGGTGGCAGATGGAACTCTCATGAGTCTACATTCCTGGAGTCACACGGGATAAACTATATAGAAATGCTGGGGGCATTTCATGGACTGTGGGCTTACTGTACTAATTCACGGGATTTACATGTCCACCTTCAAATAGATAACACTACAGTGGTGGCTTACATCAATCATATGGGTGGTATCAGGTCGCTATCTTGTGATGAATTGGCTAATACAATTGGCAGTGGTGCATTGAAAGGAATATTTGGATTACTGCGACGTATTTGCCTGGGAAGCTTAATACAGTGGCGGACACCAGGTCACGAGTATTCAATGACAACATCGAGTGGATGTTGAACCCCCAAATTTTTGGAGATATTATAGCTCACTATGGGACACCAGATATTGACCTATTTGCGTCCAGGCTGAACCATCAGATACCAACGTATGTGTCGTGGGAACCAGACCCTGGGGCAATAGCAATGGATGCGTTTTCTATCCATTGGGGAAATGGTTTTGCTACGCATTTCCCCCATTCTGCCTCATCAGTCGGGTATTGCAGAAAATTAAACTAGACTCTGCAACTGGCATATTGATCATTCCCGACTGACCTACACAACCATGGTACCCGATGGTCGTTAACATTTTAAAACAACCATGGATGGCGATTGGGAAACATCCCAAATTGATTACTCACCCCATTACGGGGGTTAGTCATCCTTGCCATGGTCATTTAAACTTGTTGGCCTGCAGGTTCTGAACAGACCACTCATCCGGGCGGGCATCTCATCACGAGCCATAGAACTTATCGCCGCATCATGCCGAGAATCAACTCGGAAACAATACCTCACCCAAATCAGGAAGTGGGAGGCATTCTGTGCCCGGTCCAACAAGTCTTCCAACTCGGCAATGATACCTGATGTCCTGGAGTTTCTAGCTGGCCTCCATTTCGATGCTGGCCTCAGCTACAGTGCCATCAACAGCGCCAGGAGTGCGCTGTCCTCATACCTGGATATAGGTATCAGCTCCAACCACCTGGTGTCTAAACTAATGAGGGGAGTGTTCAACACCAACCCTCCGCGAGACCCAGATATACAGTAACGTGGGATGTGGGGATCGTGCTGACCCTACTGAGGAGCTGGTCTCCAATGAATGAGCTACCACTGAAACAGCTCACCCTCAATGTGGTGATGCTGATGGCACTGACTACAGCCCAACGAGTCCAGATGTTACCAAAACTGCGACTGGACAGCATGGTGGCCACCCCTGGTCAAATAAATCTCTTTGTCGAAGAATTATTGAAGCAGCACAGGCCAGGGGCGCATGGGCTGCAGTTGGAATTTCGGGCGTACCCTGTAGATGCCACACTCTGCATAGTCACCCATCTCCACCACTACATTCGAGTTACAGGAGTTATCAGGATGAAGGAACAGGGGCTCCTCATCAGCCACAAACCTCCGCATCATCGGGTGACTGTACAGACTATCGCCAGGTGGCTCAGGGTGGTGCTGGATGCAGCAGGAGTTGCTACTAACATTTTTAAGTCTCATTCCACCAGGGCTGCATCCACATCAGCGGCGAGGGCCATGGAGGTGCCCATGGACCACATCCTCGCCACCGCAGGCTGTGCCAGTGAAGAAACCTTTCAACGGTTCTACAACAAGCCACTGGTCGCCCCTGCGACATTCACAGAAGCTATCCTGGGAACCGCTCAGTGAATGTCTGTCCCCGAATTAGGGGTTATTTGTTTATTTGATTAATAAATTGTGTTGATTTTTCAGCCAGTTTTGACTGAACTGCATTAACAGCCTTCCTCCATCAGACTGGCGGCAGTGTGATAAGCATGGACGTTGTCCAGGGCATGAAATCACAGAGCTTTGAAATCTTCACGAAGTCACTCACGTGACTCTGAAGTAAAATAGTAAGATTAAACGAGAACTTACCAAGTTTGAAGGTTGATCTGTATTTTACGTGGTGTCGCGGTGAGGGCTTTCGTGCCCACCGCTCCCACCCTCTATCATAAGGTCAACTAGCAAGTTCTACGATTTTCATCTTACTATTTTTAGTCATGATTTGTTTCTGTGATTCCAGACCGCTGCTTTGAAGGATGCCGCGCATGCGTGCTGGCGGGGTCTTCACGAAATCCCTCACCGCGACTCCTCGTAAAATACAGATCAACCTTCAAACTTGGTAAGTTCTTGTTTAATCTTACTATTATACTGCATCTGTCACGCATCTGCCCACTCACTCAACCTGTCCAGGTCCCCTTCATGAGATTCTGCAATGCATAACCCTTTGTATATTGCTCCATGAAGGAGGCTCCATGCTGGACTATACTGAAGTGTCCTCATTGCAATCGGTCCTGCATACCTTTGGCTTGACCGACAAGCCTCTCTTCTTTAGACTTTTCTTTTAGGAGCTTTCTACTCATTGTTACACATTTATTTAACCTTTCTTTGTGTTGTTTAAGCCTTTTCTATTTGTCTTCTTAAGTTACCTTTCTGGTTCTTCATCAAGAAGTAAGATCTATATTGTCTTTGAAATACAACACTGGCTTTGATTTGTGCTCTGTTGTATAATTCAGTTTGACGAAGTGTTTCCTATATCTTTTCAGCCTTTTGTATTGTTCCAGCCTTTTCTGTTGTGCCTCTATTTGCCTTCTTAAGTCTTTCCGATACCAACTCCTACGGCGTACCGACTGCACTTTTACAGTAGCTCTCTTTTGTTTATCCCACTGCCTAACCACCATACTCTTGCAAGCAGCCTGAATGGTAATAGTTGCATCCCTCATTGACTGTTTTTGCACAAACTGGGAATGCCCAGTTGCATGCTTTGTACCATCTCTGGATGGAAATGACTGCTTGTCGCATAGCTCTGTAGCATACCATTCATCGGTAATCATGGTATGCAGCCTGCAGAGTGACTACAGCCACCTTTTGCATCAAGAAATGCTTTCTTGTAATGCACATCCTTATGAATGACTTAATATGGCATGCTGCCTTGATTTTCTCAACCAATACTCTGGCTTTAATCCTGCGGTGGAAGGCCTGAATACACACCACTGCTTTTCCCAAACTATTATAATGTCTCACTTGGACATTTCTTATGTGGCATGCTCTGTATCGTTGCTGTACAGCAATGGCAGACCAGCGTAGTTTCTTGAAATACTCACGCTGTTTATGCATCTGATAAAACGTCTGTATGACCTTGGCAGATTTGTGCATGCACCGCAATTACTTTCGAAGAACCATTCCTCGGTTGGCTGCCTGAAGCAGCACAATGCTGCTGCGTACCTTCATATAAGTTTTGCAATCACTTGCCCTATAATGGTTTTGTACCGTTATAGCTGCCAATCTCGTTGCCTTGTATTGATGGTATACTCTGTGCATTCGAAATGCTGCTTGTATTACCATTGCTGCCTTCTGTTTGTTCCGGGTCTCTCTCCCTGAATGCAGCTTGAATAGCTAGGGTTGCCCTTTGGATGGCAATTTCACTTTGCCTTTGACTTCTGTCACTTTGCATTTGCCCATTGTCCTTTTGCACTTGACCCTTGTCCCTTTGCACCTGACCTTTGTCGTTTTGCACTTAACCCTGGTCCCTTTGCACGTGACCTTTGTCCTTTTGCACTTGACCTTTGTCCTTTTGCACTTGACCTTTGTCCTTTTGCACTTGACTTCTGTCCTTTTGCACTTGATGCTGGTCCCTTTGCACTTGATCTTTGTCCATTTGCACCTGACTTTTGTCCTTTGAAGGACTCCCTACCCTCTTTAGTTCAGGCTCCTTGCCTCTGGGTGCCCTCGGAGATTTTGGCGAGAAATGAGCCATTAATACCTCCTTACACTCCTCGTACATTTTATCCGTGGGCTTTGCTGGCCGCAGTAACGTACGTAAGGTGTGATAATCCGCTCTTCCTAAGCCGCATATGAACCATGCTCTCTTCTTCGCCTCTGCAGTGATATCATTTGAAATGAATGAAGCCTCGAGGACTTCAGTCCATTTCTCAAAATTGCACCCAGAATCTAACTGGGGAATAGCCATTTGAATAGCCATGCTACCTGTTGCTAGTCAGGTGCACTATTCAGGTGCTCCTGTACAAACAAAACACTGATTACCTCAAGATAAGAAAACACATATCTCCTGTACAGACAAAACACTGACTTCTACCCTGGCCTTAATCCTTTTACATTCTAAGAGATTATCCAGCTCACTGTCTATTACAATCTAATAATAATAGCTTTATACTATTAACCAACATTTCCTGTTAATAGGCAACTAGAACATTTGAAACATATTCCTTCTATGCACACATTTACCATTCATACCAGTGACCAATGCATTACATCAAACAGTCCAGCTTTTACTGTGACAATGCATTACATTCACAGAGGGCTTTTATTGTGAGGGATTTCACTGCTGCAGCTTGTGGCCTGTGGACTCTGGTGCATCCTCGACCTCTCGAGCTGCCCCCAGCGGTACTTTTGCTGTTGGCCTCACCGGACCTCTGCTGCTGCTTTTGCTGCTCCCCCCGGGCCTCACTGTTACTGTTAAACCCCGCTGGCCACTCCGGACCTCGGCTGCTGCTTTAGCTGTCCCCCCCCCCGGGCCTCACTGTTACTGTTAAACCCCGCTGGCCACTCCGGACCTCCACTGCTGTTGCTGGCTCAGCCGTTACTGTTGCCTCCGCCGGCTCGCTGCCAAGTGGACTCCCGCTGCACCGCTGACTCGCCTGCCCGCTGTCTCCACAGCCCTCCCGGCTGCGACTGGACCCGCTGCTCGCTCGGCTAAAGGCGAGTCGCTGCCTTTCTGCTGCTGACCCCCCCCCCCGCCCGCTGCTCCAAGCGTCGGGACTGTGCCTCTCTCGTGGTCGGCTTTCCACCGCGACCGGGCTGACTCTGCTCCTGACCGGGCTGACTCTGCCCCCCTGACCGGGCTGACTCTGCCCCCCTGACCGGGCTGACTGCTCCCCTGACCGGGCTGACTCTGCCCCCCTGACCGGGCTGACTATGACTCTGCTCCCCTGACCGGGCTGACTATGACTCTGCTCCCCTGACCGGGCTGACTCTGCTCCCCTGACCGGGCTGACTCTGCTCCCCTGACCGGGCTGACTCTGCTCCCCTGACCGGGCTGACTCTGCTCCCCTGACCGGGCTGACTCTGCTCCCCTGACCGGGCTGACTGCTCCCCTTTTTTTTTTTTTGTTTTTTTTTTTGTTTTACAAATGCTTTTATTCAAACCAACAAGTACAAAACAGTAAAACGATCAGAGAATGCCTATATTGGCATTTTACAAACAAAGTTCTCAAATTAAAATATTGTCATTTTTATCAATAATGCCTTCGACCTCCAGCGGTGACCAGCGTTCACGGAAAGCCTCCACAGTCCCCGTGGACACCGCGTGTTCCCTCTCTAGGGACACGCGGGCACGGACGTAACCCCGGAAGAGGGGCAGGCAGCCGACTGCTGTGCGGCCGTCGACTGCCCGCTGCCTGGACCCGCGAATGGCCATCTTGGCCAGGCCCAGGAGCAGACCGACAGGGAGACCCCCTCCTCCCTCCCGACCCTCCCCCCTCTGCACCGGGTGCCCAAATATAAATAGTGTCGGACTAAAGTGGAGCCAAAACTTGAGGAGCAGCCCCTTCAGATACTCGAACAAGGGCTGCAACCTCTCACACTCCATGTAGACATGGAACACGGTCTCCTCCTCGCCGCAAAAGTGACAGGCGGCGGACGAGTCCGTGAACCGGCTCAAGTACCTGTTACAGGCCACGGCTTTGTGCAACACTCTCCACCCCAGGTCCCCGATGTAGAGGGGGAGGACTCCCTTATAGAGAGACCTCCACTGAGGACCTCTCCCCTCGTCAGGTGGTAACACGGACCGCCAGGGCGTGTCTGGACGGAAGACGAGGGCGAGAAAATGGAGAGTGTGCAAGAGCAACCTGTACAACACGCGCCTCTCCGCATCACGGAACGGCACGCTGGGCATCTCGGAAAGGCGGCTCATGTTGCGTGGGGCCGGCTCTCGGGGAGGGAGCCGGGCCATGGGTCCCATGAACAATTCCGATGGAGCGGGGGTAAGCTCATCCGGAATCGCTCCACGCACACGCCTCTCCTCAACACCCCCCATCACAGCCACAAAACCCCCCTCCCCCTGAGGAGCAGCGCCCTGGCTGAAGGTGACCAAATTCCTTGCTTTCAGGAGGTCACGGTAAAAGCCAGGCAACTCCCGCCGAGCGCGTCGACTCATACCTGCTACTGGGAGCTTTGAGCCCTCCTGAAGGCAGCGCCCCTGGCGGAAAAAGTACGTGGCCAGCACGTGCCATTTAGGAGGGTAGTCTGAGTAGACGTATCTCCGCAGGGTCCTCAGTCGGAGAGCCGCCACCTGGTACGAACACAGACCAGCGCCTGACCACCCTCCTCCAATGGGAGACTCAGAACCCCCGCAGAGACCCAGTGGTTCCTCTCACCCCAGAAGAAGTTGACCAATCTCCTCTGTATCCTGATTATAAATAAAGAGGACGGGACCATAGTGGCCAACCGCTACCACAGCATAGAGGCCACCAGCTGGTTTATAACTACAGCCCTGCCCCGGTAAGAGAGCACACCAAGGAGGCCTGACCAACGTCCCAGCCGAGCGACCACTTTCGCCTCCAGCTCCTGCCAGTTCGCCGGCCACGCCCCCTCAGTGGGACTCAGGTAGACCCCCAGATAGAGGAGGTGCGTGGTGCTCCACGCAAAACCTGCCATCTCCTCCGGCAGGGAGTTCACCTCCCACTGACCCACCAAGAGACCAGAACATTTCCCCCAGTTGATCTTGGCGGAGGATGCAGCTGAGAAAACCTGCTGGCACTCACGCATCCTCCGCAGGTCAACAGGGTCGGTGAACATCAAAATGACATCATCGGCGTAGGCCGAGAGAACCACCTCCATCCCCGGCCCCGGCACAACCAGGCCCGTCAACCGCCTCCGGAGAAGGCACAGGAAAGGCTCTACACAGATGGAATACAGCTGACCGGACATGGGACATCCCTGACGAACCCCCCTCCCAAAGGGAATGGGGGCCAATAAAGAGCCGTTGACCTTAACAAGGCACTCTGCAGCAGTGTATAAAAGTCGGACCCAGGACACAAAATGCGGTCCAAATCCTAACGCCTGCAGAGTCCCAAGAAGGTATTCGTGCTCCACCCTGTCGAACGCCTTCTCCTGGTCGAGGGAGAGATAGGCGACTGACTGTCCAGCCCCCTGGGACAGATGGATCAGGTCCCGGAGCAGATGGATATTGTCCTGGATGGACCGGCCCGGGACGGTGTAAGACTGGTCAGGGTGGATCACCTGGGACAGCACGGGACCCAGGCGATTCGCCAATGCCCGTGCAAAAACTTTATAGTCCGTGCTGAGGAGAGAGACTGGGCGCCAGTTCTTCAAAAGGCGGAGATCTCCCTTCTTAGGCAACAGGACAACTACTGCCCTGCGCCATGAGAAGGGCATCTCCCTGGTCGCCAGGCTCTCCCCCAGGACCTTCATATAGTCACCCCCAGGACATCCCAGAAGGCTCTAAGGTACTCCACAGTCAGTCCATCCAGCCCTGGAGACTTGCCCCCCCTGAGCTGGTGCAAGGCACCCGTCAACTCCTCCAGAGTTAGGGGATCATCCAGGTGTTCAGCCACATCATTGCACACAGCGGGTAAGCCCTCCCACAGGACCTCTTGCGCCTCCGCATTCGATGTGCCTGCCGAGAACAGAGTCCTGTAGAAAGACCGAACCGAGGCACCAATGCGCTCTGGATCCGTGACAGAGGAGCCATCATCCGCAAGCAACTCTACAAGCTGCCTGCGGGCTCCTCGCCCCTTCTCCAGAGAAAAGAAAAAGGGGGAGGCTCGGTCCAGATCGTGCAACATCTGGACTCGCGACCTAACATATGCGCCCCGGGACCTCCTAAGCTGCAAGTCCCTCAGTGCTCCCTTCTTCTCCTGGTACTCCTCCCACTCACACGAAGCCCCACCATCTGATCCAGACGAGCCTCTGAGTCGAGCAACTCCCTCTCAAGCCGTCCGATCTCGGAGTCCCGCCCTTGGTCGACCCCCTCGCATAGTCCTGACAAAAACAGACGGACGTAGGCCTTCCCCACGTCCCACCACTGCCTTAGGGAAAGGAAACGCCCCTGCCTCTCTCTCCACCTCGCCCAGAACTGCCTGAAGGAATCCTGGAATCGGCGATCCTCCAGCAGCTGGCTATTAAAATGCCAGTACGCGGACCCAGCCCGTGTGCGCGTCGGGATAAAATCCACTCGCACCAGGCAATGGTCCGAGCATGGCGCCGGCCGCATGGAGGCCGCCGAAACACAGGAGACATAGGCCTTGGACACGTATAAACGGTCAATACGGGAACCACCACCCTCAAACCTGTACGAGAAGGCGTTAGAGTCAGGATGGAAATTCCGCCAAGCATCTACCAGCTCAAAAGAATCCACCATCTCCCTTAAAGACTTTACTCCAGCCGGGTCACGCTGAACGCCAGAGCGATCTCTCACCTCGAGGGTACAATTAAAATCTCCCCCAAGGAAAACACACTCCCCACGGTCGATAGTGTTCAACAACGTGGTCACTTCCCTTGTTAAGCGCGTCTGCATTGCGCCGATCTTGGGAGCGTACACGTTAATGAAGTGTAATGGCACGCCATCCAAACGCACGGCCAGATACAGCAAACGGCCTGGTACAATGTCCTGCACTCTGAGGATCTCCGGTTGGAAAGACGGGGCCAACAGGAATGCCACTCCACTCGAATTGGAGCTGAGATGGCTCATGTAGACCCCCCCTTCCCACTCCAGGAGCCAGGTGGGTTCATCACTAGCCACAGTGTGTGTTTCCTGCAGGAAGCTCACCGCGTACCCCCCGTCCCTGAGCACTGAGAGATGGTGATACCTACGGAGAGACCCCCTGCCCCCATTGATATTAAGGCTGGCTATAGTGAGCTTCATTTTGAGTGTACACTAGATCTTTTACCAGCCCCCAGTGAAGGAGTGGAGCCTCCCCTAGCCTTCTGCCCTCTCTTTAGGGCCTTAAACAGCTCTTGGAACTGGCGCCGCTCATTCCGTATTAGCCCCGCCTCATTCCCCTTCTTCTGAAGGATGGCATAAATGGACCGCATGGGCACCCTCAGGTGCGACCAGCGGTCGACAGCCAAATCCACCTTGTTCCTACTCCCTCTCATATCCTTTAAGAACTTCCGAAGTTCCCAGACTTCGACAAGTCGTGACACAGGGCCGCGGGTGGGGCAATCCGTCAACGCACTGTCGACGGACTCCGCGTACCCCTCCTCCTCGCACTCAATGTCCGAGCCCGAGTCCGGAAGGTTGCTACTCTCAGCCACCTCGCTCACCTCTCCTTGTGAGGTGGGCGTTCCAGCCACATCACACGGTCCCTCCTCTGTCACCTTCCCACCCCCAGGATCAGTGACAGGGGCAGGTACCGGTGCCTCTGACTGCGGCAAGCTATCTGCTAACTGGCCAGTCTCCTGCACTCTCCCACCGCCCTCTGTAACCGGATTGGGAACAGTGAAGTCGGAGCAAGTCTCCGGGCCTTGCTGTAAGCGGGCCTGCCTAGAGTCCGACCGAAGGACACGATCCGAAACGACCTTGCCCTCCTCCGCGCCCAGGCTACCCGCCCCAACACTATCACCCAGAGAGGCCCCTACCCCCACCACCAGGTGAATCACCTCACTGTGACCCTCAGGGGCCGATGTTATTGAAGTCCCCCCTGCTCCCTCGACCAGTGGGACATCACACCCCTCATCTGGGCTTACAGCCTCAACGAGGAGCTCAGACTGGGGACCCTCCCCTTCACCCAAGTCCCCCTCTTCAGGCCGCCCCTGGTCATCCTCTAAGCTAGCAGACGCACTCTCTGGGGGAACAGCCCCCAAGGGTAATGTATCGCCACTCTCAGGTGTTCCCTGCACTACAGAGCATCCTCCCCCTCAGAGGAAGAGTGTCCTGGGTCCCCCACCTCAACAGGAGGGGAAGGCCCCCTTCAGGTTGCTCCTGAACTTCAGGGCCCTTCTCTATATCGGAGGACCCATGTCTCCTCCTCTTTGAACCACTGGCGTGCGGTGGCACAGTGATCTCCATTGCGGAAGCCTCTACCTCCACACTACCGTCTACTTGTTCAACCTCTCCAGCCCCCCGTTGGACCCTAAGCCCCTTATGCTTCCCTGGGCCGGGTTCAGAGGCGAGCACAATTTTATACGCTGCCAGGGGTCCCGCTTGGAGGTGGTCTTCTTCCTGGGGCCCGCCCTTCTTCTTTTTCTTGACTTTCCTCCCCTCCTGAAGCTCCCAACCCTCCCTGTCCACCCCACGCACTTCACCCGCATCCACCGCCGCAGGTAGGGGACATGGGGGTAGTGGGGGGATGGGGGGTGGAGGTAGGGGAATAGAGCCTTCACGGGCTACAGTGGTAGAACCAGCAGCCCCAGATGGGCCAGCAGTGCTCTCCCGGGCCACCGTGGTGGAAGTGGCAGCCCGGGTCCTGGGACAATTCCTGCGAAAATGCCCCACCTTTTTGCAAGCGTGACAACGCACTTGGCCGGTTCCAGTCCACAGTCCCCGTGGACACCGACGTGTATCCATCTCTCATCCTATACAACAATTTGGTGACTACCGGCTTCCTTACATGACACGCTTCCGGAACAAAAGCACGACGTGAACCCCGATAAAGGGGGGTCCAGCCGCAGCCGACTGCTTCAGTGCGGAACCGTATGGCTTTCTTGCCACAGTGCCCTAGCTGAAGGGGCCTCTGGACCCCCATGCGAATGGCCATCTTGGCCAGGCCCAGTACATGCAGACCTTGACAGGGAGACCCCCTCCTCCCTCCCTGACCCTCCCCCCTCTGCACCAAGGGGTGTCCCAAATATAAATATGTCGAACAAAGAAAGCCTAAAGTGGAGCCAAAAAGTTCATCAAATCCTCCCAGAGGCACCCAGCACAAATGCCCCTTCAGATACTCAAGCAATTGGGCTCTCACAATGTAGACATGGAACAGGAGCGGTCCTCCTCCTCGCCGCAAAAGTGACAGGCGGCGGACGAGTCCGTGAACCGGCTCAAGTACCTGTTACAGGCCACGGCTTTGTGCAACACTCTCCACCCCAGGTCCCCGATGTAGAGGGGGAGGACTCCCTTATAGAGAGACCTCCACTGAGGACCTCTCCCCTCGTCAGGTGGTAACACGGACCGCCAGGGCGTGTCTGGACGGAAGACGAGGGCGAGGAAGTGGAGAGTGTGCAAGAGCAACCTGTACAACGCACGCCTCTCCGCATCACGGAACGGCACGCTGGGCATCTCGGAAAAGGCAGCGTATGTTGCATGGGGCCGGCTCTCGGGGAGGGAGCCGGGCCATGGGTCCCATGAACAATTCCGATGGAGCGGGGGTAAGCTCATCCGAATCACTCCACGCACACCCTCTCCTCAACACCCCCCATCACAGCCACAACACCCCCCTCCCCCTGAGGAGCAGCGCCCTGGCTGAAGTGACCAAATTCCTGGCCTTCAGGAGGTCACGGTAAAAGCCAGGCAACTCCCGCCGAGCGCGTCGACTCATACCCGCTACTGGGAGCTTTGAGCCCTCCTGAAGGCAGCGCCCCTGGCGGAAAAAGTACGTGGCCAGCACGTGCCATTTAGGAGGGTAGTCTGAGTAGACGTATCTCCGCAGGGTCCTTAGTCGGAGAGCCGCCACCTGGGTACGAACACAGACCAGCGCCTGACCACCCTCCCTCCAATGGGAGACTCAGAACCCCCGCAGAGACCCAGTGGTTCCTCTCACCCCAGAAGAAGTTGACCAATCTCCTCTGTAACCTGATTATAAATAAAGAGGACGGGACCATAGTGGCCAGCCGATACCACAGCATAGAGGCCACCAGCTGGTTTATAACTACAGCCCTGCCCGGTAAGAGAGCACACCAAGGAGGCCTGACCAACGTCCCAGCCGAGCGACCACTTTCGCCTCCAGCTCCTCCCGGCCACGCCCCCTCAGTGGGACTCAGGTAGACCCCCAGATAGAGGAGGTGCGTGGTGCTCCACGCAAAACCTGCCATCTCCTCCGGCAGGGAGTCCACCTCCCACTGACCCACCAAGAGACCAGAACATTTCCCCCAGTTGATCTTGGCGGAGGATGCAGCTGAGAAAACCTGCTGGGCACTCACGCATCCTCCGCAGGTCAACAGGGTCGGTGAACATCAAAATGACATCATCGCGTAGGCCGAGAGAACCACCTCCATCTCCGCCCCGGCACAACCAGGCCGTCAACCGCCTCCGGAGAAGGCACAGGAAAGGCTCTACACAGATGGAATACAGCTGACCGGACATGGGACATCCCTGACGAACCCCCCTCCCAAAGGGAATGGGGGCCAATAAAGAGCCGTTGACCTTAACAAGGCACTCTGCAGCAGTGTATAAAAGTCGGACCCAGGACACAAAACGTGGTCCAAATCCGAACGCCTGCAGAGTCCCGAGAAGGTATTCGTGCTCCACCCTGTCGAACGCCTTCTCCTGGTCGAGGGAGAGATAGGCGACTGACTGTCCAGCCCCCTGGGACAGATGGATCAGGTCCCGGAGCAGATGGATATTGTCCTGGATGGACCGGCCCGGGACGGTGTAAGACTGGTCAGGGTGGATCACCTGGGACAGCACGGGACCCAGGCGATTCGCCAATGCCCGTGGACAAACTTTATAGTCCGTGCTGAGGTGAGAGACTGGGCGCCAGTTCTTCAAAAGGCGGAGATCGCCCTTCTTAGGCAACAGGACAACTACTGCCCTGCGCCATATAACAATTACAGCACGGAAACAGGCCCTCTCGGCCCTTCCAGTCCGTGCCGACCATTTGTTTTCCCCTAGTCCCATCTACCTGCACTCAGACCATACCCCTCCATTCCCTTCACGTCCATATACCTATCCACTTTACTCTTAAATGTTAAAATCGATCCTGCCTCCACCACTTCTGCTGGAAGCTGATTCCACACATCCACCACCCTCTGAGTAAAGAAGTTCCCCCTCACTTACCCGAAACCTCAATCGAGTCCCCCCTTAACCTTCTGCGCTTCCCCCCAGGACATCTCCCCGTCGCCAGGCTCTCCCCCAGGACCTTCATATAGTCACCCCCAGGACATCCAGAAGAGGCTCTAAGGTACTCCACAGTCAGTCCATCCAGCCCTGGAGACTTGCCCCCCCTGAGCTGGTGCAAGGCACCCGTCAACTCCTCCAGAGTTAGGGGATCATCCAGGTGTTCAGCCACATCATTGCACACAGCGGTTAAGCCCTCCCACAGGACCTCTTGCGCCTCCGCACTCGATGTGCCTGCCGAGAACAGAGTCCTGTAGAAAGACCGAACCGAGGCACCAATGCGCTCTGGATCCGTGACAGAGGAGCCATCATCCGCAAGCAACTCTACAAGCTGCCTGCGGGCTCCTCGCCCCTTCTCCAGAGAAAAGAAAAAGGGGAGGCTCGGTCCAGATCGTGCAACATCTGGACTCGCGACCTAACATACGCGCCCCGGGAACCTCCTAAGCTGCAAGTCCCTCAGTGCTCCCTTCTTCTCCTGGTACTCCTCCCACTCACACGAAGCCCCAACCAGTCTGATCCAGACGAGCCTCTGAGTCGAGCAACTCCCTCTCAAGCCGTCCGATCTACGGAGTCCCGCCCCTTGGTCGACCCCTCGCATAGTCCTGATAAAACAGACGGACGTAGGCCTTCCCCACGTCCCACCACTGCCTTAGGGAAAGGAAACGCCCCTGCCTCTCTCTCCACCTCGCCCAGAACTGCCTGAAGGAATCCTGGAATCGGCAATCCTCCAGCAGCTGGCTATTAAAATGCCAGTACGCGGACCCAGCCCGTTGCGCGTCGGGATAAAATCCACTCGCACCAGGCAATGGTCCGAGCATGGCGCCGGCCGCATGGAGGCCGCCGAAACACAGGAGACATAGGCCTTGGACACGTATAAACGGTCAATACGGGAACCACCACCCTCAAACCTGTACGAGAAGGCGTTAGAGTCAGGATGGAATTCCGCCAAGCATCTACCAGCTCAAAAGAATCCACCATCTCCCTTAATGACTTTACTCCAGCCGGTCACGCTGAACGCCAGAGCGATCTCTCACCTCGAGGGTACAATTAAAATCTCCCCCAAGGAAAACACACTCCCCACGGTCGATAGTGTTCAACAACGTGGTCACTTCCCTTGTTAAGCGCGTCTGCATTGCGCCGATCTTGGGAGCGTACACATTAATGAAGTGTAATGGCACGCCATCCAAACGCACGGCCAGATACAGCAAACGGCCTGGTACAATGTCCTGCACTCTGAGGATCTCCGGTTGGAAAGACGGGGCCAACAGGAATGCCACTCCACTCGAATTGGAGCTGAGATGGCTCATGTAGACCCCCCTTCCCACTCCAGGAGCCAGGTGGGTTCATTCACTAGCCACAGTGTGTGTTTCCTGCAGGAAGCTCACCCGCGTACCCCCCGTCCCTGAGCACTGAGAGATGGTGATACCACGGAGAGACCCCCTGCCCCCATTGATATAAGGCTGGCTATAGTGAGCTTCATTTTGAGTGTACACTGGATCTTTTACCAGCCCCCAGTGAAGGAGTGGAGCCTCCCTAGCCTTATGCCCTCTCTTTAGGGCCTTAAAAGCTCTTGGAACTGGCGCCGCTCATTCCGTATTAGCCCCGCCTCATTCCCCTTCTTCTGAAGGATGGCATAAATGGACCGCATGGGCACCCTCAGGTCCGACCAGCGGTCGACAGCCAAATCCACCTTGTTGCCTACTCCCTCTCGTATCCTTTAAGAACTTCCGAAGTTCCCTAGACTTCGACAAGTCGTGACACAGGGCCGCGGGTGGGGCAATCCGTCAACGCACTGTCGACGGACTCCGCGTACCCCTCCTCCTCGCACTCAATGTCCGAGCCCGAGTCCGGAAGGTTGCTACTCTCAGCCACCTCGCTCACCTCTCCTTGTGAGGTGGGCGTTAACAGCCACATCACACGGTCCCTCCTCTGTCACCTTCCCACCCCCCAGGATCAGTGACAGGGGCAGGTACTGGTGCCTCTGACTGCGGCAAGCTATCTGCTAATTGGCCAGTCTCCTGCACTCTCCCACCGCCCTCTGTAACCGGATTGGGTAACAGTGAAGTCGGAGCAAGTCTCCGGGCCTTGCTGTAAGCGGGCCTGCCTCTAGAGTCCGACCGAAGGACACGAAATCCGAAACGACCTTGTCCTCCTCCGCGCCCAGGCTACCCGCCCCAACACATCACCAACCACCTCCGAGAGTCCCCTTCCCCCACCACCAGGTGAAAACACCTCACTGTGACCCTCAGGGGCCGATGTTATTGAAGTCCCCCCAGCTCCCTCGACCCAGTGGGACATCACACCCCTCATCTGGGCTTACAGCCTCAACGAGGAGCTCAGACTGGGGGACCCTCCCCCTCACCCAAGTCCCCCTCTTCAGGAGGGGGCCGCCCCTGGTCATCCTCTAAGCTAGCAGACGCACTCTCTGGGGAACAACCCCCAAGGGTAATGTATCGCCACTCTCAGGTGTTTCCCTGCACTACAGAGGCATCCTCCCCCTCAGAGGAAGAGTGTCCTGGGTCCCCCACCTCAACAGGAGGGGAAGGCCCCCCTTCAGGTTGCTCCTGAACTTCAGGCCCCTTCTCCATTTCGGAGGACCCATGTCTCCTCCTCTTTGAACCACTGGCGTGCGGTGGCACAGTGATCTCCATTGCGGAAGCCTCTACCTCCACACTACCGTCTACTTTGTTCAACCTCTCCAGCCCCCGTTGGACCCTAGGCCCCTTATGCTTCCCTGGGCCGGGTTCAGAGGCGAGCACGTGTTTATTACGCTGCCAGGGGTCCCGCTTGGAGGTGGTCTTCTTCCTGGGGCCCGCCCTTCTTCTTTTTCTTGACTTTCCTCCCCACCTGAAGCTCCCAACCGTCCCTGTCCACCCCACTGCACTTCACCCGCATCCACCGCCGCAGGTAGGGGACATGGGGTGGTGGGGGGATGGGGGGTGGAGGTAGGGGAATAGAGCCTTCCGGCTACCTTGGGGGGGGGGGAGGGTAGAAAACCAGCAGCCCCAGATGGGCCAGCAGTGCTCTCCCGGGCCACCGTGGTGGAAGTGGCAGCCCGGGTCCTGGACAATTCCTGCGAAAATGCCCCACCTTTTTGCAAGCGTGACAACGCACTTGGCCCGCGTTCCAAAACACGCGATAGGAGAAATCATCCACCTCCACATCAAAACTCCCTCCGTGTCTGTCCCCTGTGCCATCTGCATATACACACGACGTTTAAACGTATATATATGCTGCCATCTCAGGATCATCAAAACCTATACAACAATTTGGTGAGCCCCGACCGCACCTCCCCCAGCTTCCTTACATGTGGGAGCAGGAGCGCATCCGGAACAAAAGTGGGAACGTTGGACAGAATGACCGGCAGCACGGGAACCCCCCCATGGTCCACCGCCGCAAAATTCCCACCCGCTGTTATGCCCCTTTCCAGGGCGAGAGCCACCGCCTGTTGAGTCTTCAGTAGAACAACCACCTTCCACTGACCACCGCGCCCGAGACTATGGCTTTCTTGCCAACAGTCTCACCCAGCGCATCTAGAAAGGCCTTGAAGGGCAGGTTGCTCTGCATGTACATTTTTACCCCATGTGTGCGCCCCATCAACTCATGGCCCTCAGTCTCGGGGACTGCCGGACCGTGCGACAGCTGCATAACTCTGAGGGGTCGCCATCTTTAGGGCGCGGCACAACACACAGTATCCGTCCTTTTTAAACCAAAGCTGTCTTTCTGCTGTTGCTGCACCTCCACTCTTTTGCAACAGTTAATGAGTCTTGTGAAGGCTTTCTTGGCAAAGCAACAGAAACAGTCTCCTCCTGATAAGATAGGAATGTCCGTGTCAATCCTCCCGCCGTCAAAAACGGAGCTTCCGGAGGCTTCTTCCCCAGGTCTCCGTCGCCTCCCCGGCTTCAACGAAATCCAAGGCACTGTTGCCGCACTTACCCAGCACACCTGGACCGGGCAAGTCGGTGCAGGAGGGAGCTTTCCGATGTCATTAACTTCAAACACCGTTCCAGACTCAGCTCCCACCAGCTCAAGTGAATCTTGGCCTTCCGCCAGCCACTGCAGCTCCTACGACTTTCCAGATACACACAGACAAACCTTACTAATTAGAGGACTCTTTGAACAAAGAAAGCCTCTGCAGCCTGACAGAGCTCTGAACTGCAAAGTCTGACTGCTTTTGTTCCTCCCCACCTTCCGAAAAGTTCATCAAATCCTCCCGGCCAGCAGCACAGCTCCGCTCCTGGCCCCGCTCTGGGAGTAGGAGTGGGGGCAGATCTGGACCGCAACGGCCGTGAGCACCAGGCCGAGCTCGGCGATCGTTTGCCTGCTTCTGCTGATGTTGGAGGTGAGACGTAGCGTCACGCCAGGGTCTTGGGCCTGTACCACTTTGGCCGTCAGTTCCGCGACAGACCGTTGGTGCACGAAGATTTCGTTCGCTACAAAAAATTAGGAGCCCCGCGCGATGTCGCGCACAACTCAATACCCCTCCAATTGCAAATTGTCCCTTGTGTGTATAGGACAGTATTAGTGCAGCTCAGACTCATGGGTTAAAGAGCCTGTCTACACACTTTAAAAATGTCATTTAAAAATGGGAAGATAGACTCAAAGTGCTGGAGTAAAGGAATAGGTGACGTTTTGGGTCGAGACCCTTCTTCAGACTTATATCAGACTTTTCAAATCTGAAGATGGATTGCTTTTATGCATTGTAAAAATGGCAATATTGTTTTTGCTTTGTTAATATTCACATACAAACACATACTGAAGCCTGCATTGTTAAGTATGTAACCGCAGTCTATTTCCCTTCAGAAGTCTTGCTGCTTTACTTCAGGGAAAGGAATGACAAAATACTTGTCTTGGTTATATGAGGTTAAGATCTAGCTTGTAGCCAGAGCAGGTCAGGGGTGGAAAAGTGGTAGAGCTTACAGTGCTTACGGCGTCAGAGACCCCGGTTCGATCCTGACTACGGGTGCTGTTTGTATGGAGTTCGTATGTTAACCATACAACAATGACAGCACGGAAACAGGCCCTCTCGGCCCTTCTAGTCCGTGCCGACCATTTGTTTTCCCCTAGTCCCATCTACCTGCACTCACACCATACCCCTCCATTCCCTTCACGTCCATATACCTATCCACTTTACTTTTACATGTTAAAATCGATCCTGCCTCCACCACTTCTGCTGGAAGCTCATTCCACACAGCCACCACCCTCTGAGTAAAGAAGTTCCCCCTCACGTTACCCCTAAACTTCTGTCCCTTAATTCTCATGTTATGCCCTCGTGTTTGAATCTTCCCTACCCTCAATGGGAAAAGCTTATCCACGTCAACTCTGTCTATCCCTTTCATCATTTTAAAGACCTCAATCAAGTCCCCCCTTAACCTTCTGCGCTCAAAAGAATAAAGACCTAACTTGTTCAACCTTTCTCTGTAACATAGTTGCTGGAACCCAGGCAACATTCTAGTAAATTCTAGTCAACATTCCCGTCCACTGACACCCTCCTCCGCCTAGCGGAGTTGGTCCTTACCCTCAATAACTTCTCTTTCGATTCCTCCCATTTCCTCCAAACACAAGGCGTAGCTATGGGCACACGCATGGGCCCCAGCTACGCTTGCCTCTTTGTTGGGTACGTCGAACAATCCTTGTTCTCGGCGTACCAGGGCCCCATCCCCGACCTCTACCTCCGTTACATCGATGACTGCTTTGGTGTCACCTCCTGCACCCACACACAACTGACTGACCATTCATTTCACCACCAACTTCCATCCGGCACTCAAATACACTTGGGACCATTTCCGACATTTCCCTACCATTCCTTTGACCTCACAATCTCTATTGCAGGTGATACACTCCTGACCGACATCCACTACAAACCCACTGACTCCCACAGCTACCTGGAACTACTCTTCCTCCCACCCTGCTTCCTGTAAGGACTCTATCCCCTATTCCCAATTCCTTCGTCTACACCGCATCTGCTCCCAGGATGAGGTGTTTCACACCAGGTCATTCACAAATGGCCTCATTCTTCAGAGAACGGGGATTTCCCCTACCCCACTATTGATGAGGCTGTCACCAGGGTCTCCTCCATACCCCGCAACACTGCCCCATCTCTCCCCCATTTTCCCCCACTCACAAACAGGCAGAGTCCCCCTGGTCCTCACCTTTCACCCCACCAGCCGGCAAATACAACTGGATAGTCCTCCGCCAGTTTCGCCACCTCCAACGTGACCCCTCCACCCGCCACATTCTTCCCATCTCCCCCCCTGTCTGCCTTCCGCAAAGACCGCTCCCTCCGCGACTCCCCTTGTCAATTCTTCCCTCCCCTCCCGCTCTACTCCTTCCCCGGGCACTTTCCCTTGGCAACCGCAAGAAATGCAACACTTGTCCCTTCATCCTCCACCTCCACTCCTTTCAGGGACCCAAGCAGTCCTTGCCAGGTCCGACAGAGGTTCACCTGCACCTCTCCTCCAACCTCATCTACTGCATCGCTGCTCCAGATGCCAGATGATCTTTTTTTATCGGTGAGACCAAGCGGAGGCTTGGCGATCGTTTCGCCGAACACCTCCGCTCGTGTCCGCAAAAAACCAACCCGACCTCCCGGTCGCTCAGCACTTCAACTCCCCCTCCCATTCCGTTATCCGACCTCTCGGTCCTGGGCCTCCTCCATGGCCAGAGTGAGCAAACCGCAAGTTGAGGAACAGCACCTCATATTCCGCTTGGGGAGTTTGCATTCCTTTGGGCTTGAACATTTGAATTTTCTCAATTCTGTTTAACACCTGCGTCTCCTCCCCCTCCCACCTCTCCCTCAGCCCTCGGGCCCTGGCATTCCCTCTATCTCTATCTCCCTCCCCCACCCTAGTCGCACTAGCTTCTCATTTTCACACCACAAACAGCTTACAATGGCTTGTTCCCTTTATCATCGATACTTTTTTGCATATCTTTCATTCATTGTTCTTTATCTCTCACATCACCGTCTATATCTCTCGTTTCCCTGATCCCTGAACCAGTCTGAAGAAGGGTCTCGACCCAAAACGTCGCCTATCTCCTTCGCTCCTTAGATTCTGCTGCACCCGCTGAGTTTCTCCAGCTTTTTGTGTAACCCTCGATTCTCCAGCATCTGCAGTTTCTTCGTCAACATTCTAGTAAATCTATGTTCTCCCCGCGACCTGCGTGAGGATATCCCCAAGAGCTTCTGTTTCCTCCCACACACCCAAGACATTCAGGTTTGTAGGGTTATTGGCTTGGTATGAATGTAAACATTGTAGGATTGTGTTAATGTGCGGGGATCGCTGTTTTGAACGGATTCAGTGGGCCGTAGGGCCTGTATCTCTAAAGTAAACTAAACTAGTTTGTAGGTTAATTGGCCTCTGTAAATTGTCCCGTGTGTGGAGAATGGATGAGAAAGCGGGATAACGTAGAACTAGTGTGAACTAGTATGATCAGCATGCACTAGGTGGGCCAATGGACCATTTTTAAAACTGCACGACAATCGCGGAAGCAGGTTAATGAAATCCAGATATGTGGATGCCAGATAGCTTGTACAATTAAGTGAAGCAAGGGAACAAATCAAAGTGGGTCTGAAAATAGCTTCTCAACCCGAAAAGTCCCCCATTCCTTTTCTCCAGAGATGCAGCCTGTCCCGCAGAGTTACGCCAGCTTTTTGTGTCTATCTTTGGTTTAAACCGAAGCAACCACAGCATCTTAACAGAACACAGCAATGCTCAAAAAGCACCCGGAGTGAAGCAGTGTTGTTTATTTGCATCTAATGGAAATAATTTGTAGCATATGTCAAACTTACAAGCCAGGTCGCAGAGGTTTCACTCAGAGATACAGCATGGCAACAGGCCCTTCGGCCCACTGGGTCCATGCTGACCATCGATCACCCCGTACACTAACATTATCCGACACATTAGGGACAAGTTGCAATTTTGCCGAAACCAATTAGCCTATGAACCTGCACGTCTTTGGAGTGTGGGAGAAAACCGGAGCACCCAGAGAAAACCTACATGGGTCATGGGGAGGACATCCAAACAGACAACACCCGTGGTCAGGATCGAACCCGGGTCTCTGGCGCTGTGAGGCAGCGACTCTACCGCTGACAGAGGCAGAAAGGAGAAGGCATGTGGTTACCTGGGCAACGTCGATCCACTTCTCGATGATTTTGCCTCGTTGCTGGGGCTTCAGCTGCAGGTCCCTCAGTATGGTGCTGACGACACACTTGGTGACGGTGTTGAACTGAGTGATGGTGGTCCGAATGGTGGGTGCGAGATGCTCATTCCCCTTCTTGTCCCGTTTTGACCAGACGCCGCCCAGGCAGTCATCTGGGACAACCTTCTTGAAAAGCTCCTGGAATTAACCATATAACCATATAACCATATAACAATTACAGCACGGAAACAGGCCCTCTCGGCCCTTCCAGTCCGTGCCGACCATTTGTTTTCCCCTAGTACCAACTACCTGCACTCAGACCATACCCCTCCATTCCCTTCACGTCCATATACCTATCCACTTTACTTTTAAATGTTAAAATCGATCCTACCTCCACCACTTCTGCTGGAAGCTCATTCCACACAGCCACCACCCTCTGATAAAGAAGTTCCCCCCACGTTACCACCCACCCGAACCCCGAAAAACGTCTGTCCCTTAATTCTCGGGGGGGGGGGGGGGGGGGGGGGGGGGGGGGGGGGGGGGGGATGGGGGGGTGTCATGGGGGGGGGGGGGGGGGGGGGGGGGGGGGGCCCTCAGTTGCATTTGAATCTTCCCCTACCCTCAATGGGAAAAAAATGTATCCACGTCAACTCTGTCTATCCTTTCATCATTTAAAGACCTCAAATCAAGTCCCCCCTTAACCTTCTGCGCTCAAGACAAAGAATAAAGACCTAAACTTGTTCAACCTTTCTCTGTAACATAGTTGCTGGAACCTGGCAACATTCTAGTAAACTCTCCTCTGTACTCTCTCTATTTTGTGGACATCCTTCCTCTATAACTAGGCGACCACAATTGTACACCATACTCCAGAATTGGTACTTTACCGAATGCCCTTGTACAATTTTAACATGACTTCCCTACTCCTATATTCAATTGCTCTGATTTATAAAGGCCAGCACCCAAAGGCTTTCTTTACCACCCTATCTACATGTGATTCCACCTTCATGGAACTATTGCACAGTTATTCCTAGATCCCTCGTTCCACAGCATTCCTCAATTCCCTTCCATTTACCATGTACTTTCCTATTTTGATTTGTCCTGCCAAGATGTATGCACTTCACACTTATCAGCATTAAACTCGCATCTGCCATCTTTCAGCCCACTTTTCCAAATGGCCCAAATCTCTCTGTAGACTTTGAAAATCTACTTCATTATCCACAACACCACCTATCTTAGTATCATCTGCATACTTACTTATCCAATTGTCCACCCCATCATCCAGATCATTGATGTACATGACAAACAACAGTGGAACCCAACACAGATCCCTGAGGCACCCCCACTGGTCACCAGGCTTCCAACCTGACAAAACAGCCATCCACCATTACTCTCTGACATCTCCCATTCAGCCACTGTTGAATCCATCTTGCTACTCTGCCATTAACACCCAAAGATTGAACCTTCTTAACCAACCTTCCATGGAGAACCTTGTCAAAGGCCTTACTGAAATCCATATAAGACAACATCCACTGCTTTACCCTCATCAATTTCCCTAGTTACCGCTTCAAAAAATTCAAGAAGGTTTTGTCAAACATGACTTTCCAGGCACAAATCCATGTTGACTGTTCCTGATCAGACCCTGTTTATCCAGATGCTTATATATATTATCTCTAAGTATCCTTTCCATTAACTTTGCCCACCACTGACGTCAAACTAATAGGTCTATAATTGCTAGGTTTATTCTTTGAACCCTTTTTAAAACAATGGAACAACATGCGCAGTACGACCAATCCTCCGGCACTATTCCCGTTTCTAATGACATTTGAAATATTTCTGTCATAGCTCCTGCTATTTCTACACTAACTTCCCTCAATGTCCTAGGGAATATCCTGTCAGGACCCTGGAGACTTATCCACTTTTTATATTTTTCAAACGTTGTCAGTACCTCCTCCCTCCTCTTTGAATCTCATAGTTTCCATAGCTACTCTACTTTTTCCCCTTAACTCACAGTTCAATATCCTTCTCCTTGGTGAATGCCGAAGAAAAGAAATTGTTCAATATCTCCCCCATCTCTTTTGGCTGTGCAGATAGCTGTCCATTCTGGTTCTCTAAATGGTCCAATTTTATCCCTCGTTATCCTTTTGCTATTAATATAGCTGTAGAAACCCTTTGGGTTTACTTTCACCTTTCTTGCCCAATTTTTACTATTTCCTTTCAACCTAACAGGGACATAAAGATTCTGTACTCTTACAATTTCCCCTTTAAATGTCCTCCATTTCTCTTCTACATCCTTCCCATGAAACAAAGTGTCCCAATTCACTCCTTTAAAATCCTTTACGCATTCCCTCAAAGTTAGCCTTTCTCCAATCAAAAATCTCCACCCTAGATCCAGTTCTGACTCTCTCCATAATTATATTGAAACTAATGATATTATGATCACTGGTCCCGAAGTGCTCACCCAAACGCATTACCTCCGTCACCTGACCTGCCTCATTTCCTAACAGGAGGTCCAGCACTGCCCTTTCTCTGGTCGATACCTCTATGCACTGCTGCAAAAAAACTATCCTGCACACATTTTACAAACTCCAAAACCATCCAGCCCATTTACAGAATGTGTTTCCCAGTCTATATTTGGAAAATTGAAATCCTCCCACGAATCCACTACCTTGTGCTTACTACTAATATCTGCTATCTCCTTACATATTTGCTCTTCCAATTCTCGCTCCCCATTTGGCGGTCTATAATACACCCCTAAAAAGTGCTTGCTACAACCGTTCCACTTCTCAGTTCCACCCAAATAGCCTCCCTAGACGAGCCCTCTAATCTATCCTGCCAAAGCACTGCTGTAATATCTTCTCTGACAAGCAATGCAACACCTCCCCCTCTGATCCCTCCAATTCTATCACACCTGAAGCAACGAAATCCTGGAATATTTAGTTTCCAAACACAGCCCTCCTGCAACCATGTTTCACTGATTGCCACAACATCATATTTCCAGGTGTCAATCCAGGCTCTAAGTTCATCCACCTTACTTACAATGCTCCTAGCATTAAAATATGCACATTTTAGAAACCCACCATCCCTTATTCTCTGTCTATTATCTTTTTCATCTTTCTCGCCTACATTTTGGATCCGAGTGCTTCCCTTCTCTGCCTCTTGCCCCACACCCTGACCCCTAGCCCCCTCTACCCGAGTCCCTCCCCCCAGCCTTTCTAGTTTAAAGTCTCCCCAGTAGCCTTTGCAAATCTCCCTGCCAGGATATTGGTCCCCCTCACAAACACATCAACTAAGTGAGTAAGGGGCGGTACTATGGTAAAGATGCTGCCTCAAAGCGCCAGAGACCCAGGTTCCATCCTGACTACGGGTACCGTCTGGATGGGGTGTGTACCTTCGCCCCGTGACTGTGTGGGTTTTCTCCAGGTGCTCTGGTTTCCTCCCATGTTCCAATCATGAACGGGTTTGTAGGTTAATTGGCTAGATGTAAATTGTCCCTAGTATGTGGGGATTACTGGTCGGTGTGTGTGCGATGGACAGAAGGGCCTGTTTCCATGCTGTATGCCTAAACTAAACTAATCTACCTCCCCCAATATGTGTTATTGGTACTGACAATGAAACAATGAAATTCCTATTTGCAGAAGTGCAAGAGGATAGATAACAATCTGAGTGGCTTCTGTAAATTGTCCCTTGCGTGTAGAATAGAACTAGTGGAAGGGGGTTGCTGGTCAGCGTGGGCTTGATATCTTGATATCTTCCAATCTTGATATCGGAATCAAGTGTGTAAAACAACACGTCTTGAAACTTTCAAATGCTGCTCTGAGATGTGAACTAACATAGTACTAACGGCACAAATAATACGAGGAAAAGACAGGAGTGCTCACTCAATAGTAATATGTGGCATTTGGAGTAATCAGACACTTTTTTCAAGATGGCATCCAACTTGGGTGACTATTTGCGTGCTGGCCACAGAAGCAGATCTACAAACTCATCTTACAATCGCCCCACACTCTTAAATCTCCACTCCTACAGCAACATTTCTAACTTTAACTATGATCTTCTTAAACTACCTATACACTGTAAATGGTTTGGTTGTAATCATGTATTGTCTTTCCGCTGACTAGATAGCATGCCACAAAAGCTTTTCTCTGCACCTCGGCACGTGACAATAAACTAAACTGAACTAATGGACCCAAATTCATCTTATGGATCCAAACAAAACGGTCATCAGAGACACACACCACCCTGGCCATGCTCCCAATTCAATCCTACCATGGGGAAGAAGGTACAGGAGCCTGTAAACCGTGACCTCCAGCTTCAGGAACAGCTCCTACACTACAACCATCCGGCTACTGAGCACAACGCACACCAAACTTCAAACAGTTGGTGCACTAGGACTCAAGGCTTTTGTTTTGTACTGGAGTCATTCAGCAAGGAAACAGACCCTTTGGCCCAACTTGCCCATGCTGACCAAGATGCCCCATCTATGTGAGCCTCATCTGCCCAAATTTGGCCCATATTCCACTAAACCTTTCCCATCCATGTACTTGTCCAAATGTCTTTTTAAATGTTATTGTACCTACCTCAACTACCTCCTCAGGCAGTTTATGCCATAGGCCCACCACCCTCTGTGTAAAAAAATTGCCCTCAGATTCCTATTAAATCTTTCCCTTCCGACCTGAAATCGGAGTCCTCTGGTTCTTGATTCCAAGTAATATTATTTTATTTAAAGTCATAGAGTCATACAGCATGGAAACAGGCCCTTCAGCCCAACAGGACCACACCAACCAACATGTCCCATCTACCTTAGTCCCATCTGCCTGCATTGGTGAGACCAATTCTGGAGTATGGTGCACAATTTTGGTCGCCTAATTATAGGAAGAATTTCAACAAAATAGAGAGAGTACAGAGGAGATTTACTAGAATGTTGCCTGGGTTCCAGCAACTATGTTACAGAAAAAGGTTGAACAAGTTAGGTCTTTATTCTTTGGAGCGCAGAAGGTTAAGGGGGGACTTTATTGAGGTCTTTAAAATGATGAAAGGGATAGACAGAGTTGACGTGGATACGTTTTTTCCCATTGAGGGTAGGGAAGTTTCAAACAAGTGGGCATGACATGAAAATTAAGGGACAGAGGTTTCGGGGTAACGTGAGGGGGAACTTCTTT
Organism: Okamejei kenojei; assembly: GCA_035221665.1. Lineage (NCBI taxonomy): Eukaryota > Metazoa > Chordata > Chondrichthyes > Rajiformes > Rajidae > Okamejei > Okamejei kenojei. The sequence goes on from CM069169.1 coordinate 313,475, forward strand.
ACTCAGAGGGTGGTGGCTGTGTGGAATCAGCTTCCAGCAGAAGTGGTGGAGGCAGGATCGATTTTAACATTTAAAAGTAAAGTGGATAGGTATATGGACGTGAAGGAAATGGAGGGGTATGGTCTGAGTGCAGGTATATGGGACTAGGGGAAAACAAATGGTCGGCACGGACTGGAAGGGCCGAGAGGGCCTGTTTCTGTGCTGTAATTGTTATATGGTTATATGGTTATTACAGTGGCTTGCAAAAGTATTCATACCCCTTGAACTTTTCCACATTTTGTCACGTTACAACCACAAACGTAAATGTATTTTATTGGGATTTTATGTGATAGACCAACACAAAATGCCGCATAATTGTGAAGTGGAAGGAAAATGATACATGGTTAACAAATTTTATTACAAATAAAAAACTGAAAAGTGTGGCGTGCAAAAGTATTCAGCCCCCCCCCCCCGAGTCAATACTTTGTAGAACCACCTTTCGCTGCAAATACTGCTGCAAGTCTTTTGGGGTATGTCTCTACCAGCTTTGCACATCCAGAGACTGACATTTTTGCCCATTGTACTTTGCAAAATAGCTCAAGCTCAGTCAGATTGGATGGAGAGCGTCTGTGAACAGCAATTTTCAAGTCTTGCCAGAGATTCTCAATTGGATTTATGTCTGGACTTTGACTGGGTCATTCTAACACATGAATATGCTTTGATCTAAACCATTCCATTGTAGCTCTGGCTGTATGTTTCGGGTCGTTGTCCTGCTGGAAGGTGAACCTCCGCCCCAGTCTCAAGTCTTTTGGAGACAGGTTTTCTTCCAAGATTGCCCTGTATTTGGCTCCATCCATCTTCCCATCAACTCTGACCAGCTTCCCTCTCCCTGCTGAAGAAAAGCATCCCCACAGCATGATGCTGCCACTAAAATGTTACACAGTGGTGATGGTGTATTCAGGGTGATGTGCAGTGTTAGTTCTCCGCCACACATAGCGTTTTGCATTTAGGCCAAAAACTTCAATTTTAGTCTCATCAGACCAGAGCACCTTCCTCCACATGTTTGCTGTGTCCCCCACATGGCTTGTGGCAAACTGTAAACGAGACTTCTTATGGCTTTGTTTCAACAATGGCTTTCTTCTTGCCACTCTTCCATAAAGGCTCGATTTGTGGAGTGCATGACAAATAGTTGTCCTGTGGACAAATTCTCCCACCTGAGCCGTGGATTTCTGCAACTTCCCCAGAGTTATCTTGGCTGCTTCTCTGATCTATGCTCTCCTTGCCCGGCCTGTCAGTTTAGGTGGACGGCCATGTCTTGGTAGGTATGCAGTTGTGCCATACTCTTTCCATTTTCGGATGATGGATTGAACAGTGCTCCGTGAGATGTTCAAAGCCTAGGATATTGTTTTATAACCTAACCAAGCTTTAAACTTCTCCACAACTTTATCCCTGACCTGTCTGGTGTGTTCCTTGGGCTTCATGAGGCCCAAGGAACATTGTTTGTTCACTAATGTTCTCTAACAAACCCCTGAGGCCTTCACAGAACAGCTGTATTTATACTGAGATTAGATTATACACAAGTGGACTCTATTTACTAACTAGCTGACTTCTGAAGGCAATTGGTTGCACTGCATATTATTATGGGTATCAGAGTAAAGGGGGCTGAATACGTTTGCACGCCACACTTTTCAGTTTTTTATTTGTAAAAAAATTTGAAAACAATGTATCATTTTCCTTCCACTTCACAATTATGCGCTTCTTTGTGTTGGTCTATCACATAAAATCCCAATAAAATACATTTACGTTTGTGGTTTTAACGTGACAAAATGTGGAAAAGTTCAAGGGTATGAATACTTTTGCAAGCCACTGTATATGGTTATATTTAGCCCATCTCCCTCTTAATCCATCCTATCCATGTACCTGTCTAATGGGATGGGCGATTTCAACCTTCACGTGGTCCACCCTGTTTCGACTAATGCAATCAACCCGGCGTGTACCAACAAATAGATGTCGTGTTTTTCATGCCACTTGATCTACAACTTTAGGCTGTGCACACCATACGCAAGACCTGTCTAATTGTTTCTTAAATGTTCCAATAGTACCAGACTCAACTACGTCCTCTGGCAGCTCATTCCATGTACCCACTACCCTTTGTGTGAAAAAGTTATCCCCATTTTCCTATTAAAACTTTATCCCTTCAATTTAAACCTATGTCCTCTGTTTCTCCATTCCCATGCCCTGGGCAAGAGGCTCTGTGCGTCTACCCGATCTATATCTCATGTGATTTTGTACACTTTATCAAGCTTTCTTTTGTTTGTTTGCTTATGCGATCTGTTGAGAATTGTGTTTACAGAGCTGTTGTTCTGCTGCAAGAAGGAATGTCATTGTTCCGTTTCAGCACACTTGCCAATTAGAACACTCTTGACTCTTGAAATCCTTGTTTACCTACAGCATCCATGTACGTTAACTGTTGTGCCACTTTATCTGACGGGAAAGAGAGGAAATCCTGTTTGTCTTCTATTCCATCTCTCTGCATATCCCCCTCTTCTCCCAGGCGGAAAGTGACGTTGCCATTGTCTGAAGAAGGGTCTCGACCTGAAACGTCATCTTTTCCACCCACCTACGGGTTATTATATACAAAGACACAGATGAGCAGGTCTGCACAACACAGAAGCAGACACAAATGCGTCAACTCACATATGTGTGTAGACACTGGCAACTTGTGGCAACACAGTGGCGCAGCCGCTAATGCCGCCGCCTTGCAGTGCCAGAGACCCCAGGTTCGATTCTGACCTCAGCTGCTCTCTGTGTGGAGTTTGTACGTTCTCCCTGTGCCCAAGTGCTCCAATTTCCACCCACATCCCTGAGACATGCGGGTTTGTAGGTTAATTGGCCGCAGTGTGTCGGGAGTGGATGAGAAAGTGTGATAACATAGAACTAGTGAGAATAGGTGATCAATGGTCAGCATGGACTCTTCAGGCTACAGGGCCTGTTTCCATGCTGCATCTCTAGCTGAAACATGGTTCAAACATCATCCTTTCAGTCTCCTTGCTAATTCAGGCTTGTTTTATTTGCCCAACAATTAATTGAGCGATAAGCCTGGTTGGGTTTCTGTCCAGGTGCTGTGGGAATGGGATAGATGACGGTGACCCACCAACCATGTACCTGGAATATTTCACCCATGTCTCGTACCCACCACATTTTCCCATCTAGTTCTCCCAGCATCAGCAAACCAGAGCAGGAACATAAAAGTGAGATTTAGTTCACAAGGCCCTCATGCTTTAACTATTTCTCACCTTAAGCAAAGGAGTCACAGTCATACAGCATTGCCCACGCTGACCAAGGCCAGATATCGCTGGTGGATAAAACATGGACCTCCGTTTAGTTTAGTTTAGGGATACATTGTGGAACAGGCCCTTCAGCCCACCGAGCCCTCACCAGCGTGTACATCCCCCATAAACTAGCACCATCCTACATACTAGGACTATGTCCCAGTACAGAGGGTACTGGCGCAGTGGTAGAGTTGCTGCCTCGCAGCGCCAGAGACTCGGGTTTGATCCTGATCACGGGTGCTGTCTGTATGGAGTTTGTACGTTCTCCCTACGACCCACGTGGGTTTTCTCCGGGTGCTCCGTTTTCCTTCCACACTCCAAAGATGTGCAGGTTTTTGGTTAGTTGGCTTGGTGCAAAATGGGAAACAAATTGTCCCTAGTGTGTGTAGGGTGGTGCTTAGGGTTGCCAACTGTCCCATATTTACCAGGATATCCTGCATGTTGGGCTAAATTGGTTTGTCCTATACGGGACCGCACTTGTCCCGTATTTGACTGCTACTACTCTGTAATCACCAGAGGGCATGCTAAGTGCACAAGAAGGCCACACCAGCACATTGTTTTCATTTTAATAACTTCCTGATATTAATCCTGGTCACCTCCAGTTGTATATTCCAATAACAAATATGAATTTATTCCCAATCAAGTTTGCCGCAATAATGGATTTTAATCAGAAAAAGATTGAGGTGTCAAAATTCCCCAAAAAAGGATTAAACGAAACAATTGGATCAATTAGTGAGTAGCCTGAAGTCTGGACTTCACCACTACATATTTTAGTCGGATCAAGCATCAACTATAGAAAGAGCTGAACAAAATACTGGAGGTTATAAGGAACAGTAGATACTGGTTAAAGAACAAGACATAGAGTACTGGAGTAACTTAACGGGTCAGGCAGCATCTCTGGAGAACATGGATAGGCAACCTTCCATATGTTATAGGAGCCGAATTTGGCCATCGGCCCATCAGGACTGCTCCACCATTCAATCATGGCTGATCTATCTTTCCTTCTGATCCCCGTTCTCCTGCCTTCTTCCCATAACACCTAACAGTCGTATAAACTGTTAGGTGTTATGATATTATGATAATATGAGGTGTTATGATATGTTAGGTGATATTCCCTAGGACATTGAGGGAAGTTAGTGTAGAAATAGCAGGAGCTATGACAGAAATATTTCAAATGTCATTAGAAACGGGAATAGTGCCAGAGGATTGGCGTACTGCGCATGTTGTTCCATTGTTTAAAAAGGGTTCAAAGAATAAACCTAGCAATTATAGACCTATTAGTTTGACGTCAGTGGTGGGCAAATTAATGGAAAGGATACTTAGAGATAATATATAGAAGCATCTGGATAAACAGGGTCTGATCAGGAACAGTCAACATGGATTTGTGCCTGGAAGGTCATGTCTGACAAAACCTTCTTGAATTTTTTGAAGCGGTAACTAGGGAAATTGATGAGGGTAAAGCAGTGGATGTTGCCTATATGGTTTCAGTAAGGCCTTTGACAAGGTTCCCCATGGAAGGTTGGTTAAGAAGGTTCAATCTTTGGGTGTTAATGGCAGAGTAGCAAGATGGATTCAACAGTGGCTGAATTGGAGATGTCAGAGAGTAATGGTGGATGGCTGTTTGTCAGGTTGGAAGCCGGTGACCAGTGGGGTGCCTCAGGGATCTGTGTTGGGTTCACTGTTGTTTGTCATGTACATCAATGATCTGGATGATGGGGTGGAAAATTGGATAAGTAAGTATGCAGATGATACTAAGATAGGTGGTGTTGTGGATAATGAAGTAGATTTTCAAAGTCTACAGAGAGATTTGGGGCATTTGGAAAAGTGGACTGAAAGATGGCAGATGGAGTTTAATGCTGTTAAGTGTGAAGTGCTATATCTTGGCAGGACAAATCAAAATAGGACGTACATGGTAAATGGTAGGGAATTGAGGAATGCTGTGGAAGAGAGGGATCTAGGAATAACTGTGCATAGTTCCCTGAAGGTGGAATCGCATGTAGATACGGTGGTAAAGAAAGCCTTTGATGTGCTGGCCTTTATAAATCAGAGCATTGAAAATAGGAGTAGGGAAGTAATGTTAAAATCGTACAAGGCATTGGTAAGACCAATTCTGGAGTATGGTGTACAATTTTGGTCGCCTAATTATAGGAAGGATGTCAACAAAATAGAGAGAGTACAGAGGAGATTTACTAGAATGTTGCCAGGGTTCCAGCAACTATGTTACAGAGAAAGGTTGAACAAGTTAGTTCTTTATTCTTTGGAGCGCAGAAGGTTAAGGGGGGACTTGATTGAGGTCTTTAAAATGATGAAAGGGATAGACAGAGTTGACGTGGATAAGCTTTTCCCATTGAGGGTAGGGAAGTTTCAAACAAGAGGGCAGACATGAGAATTAAGGGACAGAAGTTTAGGGGTAACGTGAGGGGGAACTTCTTTACTCAGAGGGTGGTGGCTGTGTAGAATGAGCTTTCAGCAGAAGTGGTGGAGGCAGGATCGATTTTAACATTTAAGAGTAAAGTGGATAGGTATATGGACGTGAAGGGAATGGAGGGGTATGGTGTGAGTGCAGGTAGATGGGACTAGGGGAAAACAAATTGTCGGCACGGACTGGAAGGGCCGAGAGGGCCTGTTTCCATGCTGTAATTGTTATATGGTTGAATCAAGAACCAGTCAATCACCGCCTTAAAAATATCCAAATATCAATTAATTCCCCAGATTCACCACTAACTGAAGGACTCTCGCTAACGTCTACGGGTGCACAGTAGAGAGCACGCTGACCAGTTGCATTGTGGCTTGGTTCGGCAACTTGAGTGCCCAGGAGCGGAAAAGACTACAAAAAGGAGTAAACACTGCCCAGTCCATCATCGGCTCTGACCTCCCTACCATCGAGGGGATCTATCGCAGTCATTGACTCAAAAAGTCTGGCAGCTTCATCAAGGACCCACACCATCCTGGCCACTAACTCATCTCCCCGCTACCTTCAGGTAGACGATACATGAGCCAGAAGACTGCTACGTCCAGGTTCAGGATTAGCTACTTCCCCACAGCCATCAGGCTTTTAAACTCAACATACAAAACTCTGAACCTAGCCCATTATCTGTTTATTTGTACTTTATCTGTTTATTTATTCATGTGTGTATATATTTATATAATGGTATATGGACACACTGATTTCTTCTGTATTATTCATGCCTACTATATTCTGTTGTGCTGAAGCAAAGCAAAAATGTCATTGTCCTATCTGGGACACATGACAATAAACTCTCTTGAATCTTGAATCTTGAAATTCCTCTTCATGTTTCTAAAGGTACGTCTTTTTATTCTGAGTATGGCTTCTGATCCTAGACTCTCCCACTGGTGGAAACATCCTCTCCACATCCACTCTATCCTGGCCTTTCACTACTCGGTGAGTTTCAATGAGGTCTCCCCCCTCATCCTTCTAAACTCCAGCGAGTGACGTTGGATCAGGACTCTTGAGACTTAATCCTATTTACCCCACTGTTATAGAGGGTGGCTAAGTGACCGTGAGTCCAAGTTGGAGCTGATTTCACTTAACTAACAAGATGCAAATCAGTTAACTTGTACTAACTGGAAAATTAGCGTGCACACTTTCGCACATCCTAACTAAATATTGCCAACTATTCAAATATGTCATGTCGGTAGTGTTAATAATTTAAATCTAACCAAGTCAATATTGATCCTTGGAGAATTAGTCAAATCCTACACTAGTTTGTAATGAATAACTTGAAATCAACAGCTGAAGAGTCAGCATTGACACGGATGTGTTAAGACTTAACATGAGACACATTTGATTCCAAAATTCACCATGTTCTTCCAGTGTTCATTCAAAGACGTCTATTTTGAACAATCAAGATAAGTCTTCCAGAGGAAGCTGCAGAAGAGGATGCTAAGATGCAATTATGACTTTTATAAGACAGTTTGACGGATGTACAGATAAGGAAGGGTTTAGAGGGCCAAGGGCATATGCAGGCAAAGCACCAAGACAAGGGTCATTGGGCTGAAAGGTCTGTTTCCGTGCTGTACAACTTTAGTTTAGTTTTAGTTTCGGGATGCAGTGCGGAAACAGGCTCTTCTGTCCACCGAGTCCGTGTCGACCAGTGATCCCCGCGCACAAGCGCGTTGAACACACAAGGAACAATTTACATTTTTTACTCAAGTGAATTGTCCTCCAATCCTGTACGTCTTTGGAGAGTGGGAGGAATTTTGAGTACCCGGGAGAAAACCCACGTGGTCACAGGGAGAACGTGCAAACTCCATACAGACAGCACCCGTAGTCAGGATTGAACCTGGATCTCTGGCGCTGTAAGGCAGCAACTCTACTGCTGCACCTATGCTTTACAGCTCTATTCAACTGGTGGCTCAGCGGTAGAGTTGCTGCCTTACAACGTCAGAGACCCGGGTTCCATCCGGATTGCAGTGTCACCTGCAAGGAGTTTGTACGTTCTCCCTGTGACCGCGTGGGTTTTCCCAGGTGCTCCGATTTCCTCCCACTCTACAGAGACGTGCAGGATTGTAGGTTAATTGGCTTTGGTAAAATTGTAAATTGTCCCTAGTGTGTAGGATAGTGCTAGTGTACGGGATCACTGGTCGGCATTGACTTGATGGGCCAAAGATTAGTTTAGTATCTCTGAACTAAACAATCTGATTTTCCTGCCATAGGCATTCAATATTATTTAATTGATGGCCAATGTATAGACTTATGAGAAATCATGCAACTCCTAATAAATTTAACATATGGGTAGTTAGCTGAAGCATATGAACTTGCCAATAAAATCCTGGCAAATTTGAGAGGAAACATTAAGCTCCAGATTTTAAATTCCTGGCCTTCCAGTTATTAATCATCTGATTATGTTATCCCACTTTTTAAGAAAGGCGGGAAAGAGAAAACAGGGAATTATAGACCAGTTAGCCTGACCTCGGTGGTGGGGAAGACGCTGGAATCAATTATAAAAGATGTAATAGCGGCATTTGGAAAGCAGTAACAGGATCAGTCCGAGTCAGCATGGATTTTTGAAGAGGAAATCATGCTCGACTAATATTATGGAATTTTCTGAGGGTGTACTAGGAAAATGACCTAATGTGCAGGAACAGCAGATGCTAGTTTACACTGAAGATAGACACAAAATGCTGGAGAAACTCAGCGGGACATGCAGATTACAACTCAGCCATATGAATATTGATTTCTCTAACTTTAAATAAACCCTTATCTTCCCTCTCTCTCCATCCCTCCCCCACCCTAGTTCTCCAACTAGCTTCACTGTCCTGTGAAACGTCACCTATCCATGTTCTCCAGAGATGCTGCCTGACCTGCTGAGTAAGTCCAGCACTCTGTGAAACGTCACCTATCCATGTTCTCCAGAGATGCTCCCTGATATTCGTCGTTTCACATTGGGACCCTTCTGGTTTGAGTGGGCTAGTGGAGTAGAGATGCCAAGACAGTTGTTGCACCACCAGTGGATATAAAAAGGTCCAGAGAGGGTAGAAGGCTGGGTAGGGGGGCGGGCGGGGGGAAGAGGTGGGGGGAGTATTTGAGACTGGAGACAGGATTGTCACTGGATGGATAGGATTGTTTCCCATAAAGAAAAGCTCGGAGGTGGCAGAAGAGCCCTATGTCCCTATGTTCCCGATGTCGGGGAATCCAGAATTAGGAGTCATAGTTTAAGAATAAGACCCGCTGAGTCACTCCACCTTTTATCTTGGTCTATTAACAAATTCAGATCTACCTTTGATCTGCTCTTGTAAGTTTGCTTGACATTCTCCTTTTTCACCGGCATTCTCAAAACTCTTTGCTTGGGTTTTTGATCCACATCGTGAAGTTCGACCTCTAGTAGCTACCAGCTTTCAATGCCTGGCAGAATGGGTATGGTACACCCACTTCAAGTTGACAGATGGAATGGAGCCAGTTTGCCAAGTTGTCAGATGGAATGGAGCCCGTCTCTCATGGTTACGGATGCTGTTCATTGTGAGGTTGCCGGCCAGGCACATTATGAGGTCACCTCTGATTATGATGGTTTACAAACTTGCGATCTTATGAATGGAAGGCAGGCCCAGAAGGGAATAAACCACTTCACCATATGACCGTCACAGTGGTTATAACCAACTGGAGTCAAATGTTAGATACAAGGAACTTAGTTCAGTTGAGTTTATTGTCACGTGTACAGAGAAAAGCTTTTTGCACGTGTTAAAAACAGTCAGCAGAAAGACAATACATGATTACAATCGAGCCATTTACAGTGTATGGATACTTGGTAAGGGACTAACGTTTAGTGCAAGATAAAGCCAGCAAAGTCCGATCAAGTAGACAATGGCTTGTTCCCTTTATCATCGATACTTTTTTGCATATCTTTCATTCATTGTTCTTTATCTCTCCACATCACCGTCTATATCTCTCGTTTCCCTGATCCCTGACCAGTCTGAAGAAGGTTCTCGACCCGAAACGTCGCCTCTCTCCTTCGCTCCTTAGATGCTGCTGCACCCGCTGAGTTTCTCCAGCTTTTTGTGTAACCCCCAAAGTCCGATCAAGGATAGTCCAAGGGTCACCAATGAGGTAGATATTAGTTCAGCACTGCTATCTGGTTGTGGTAGGATGATTCAGTTGCCTGATAACAGCTGGAAAGAGACTGTCCCTGAATCTGGAGGTGTGTGTTTTCACACTTCTGTGCCTTTATTAATTTGAGGGAGTGCAGCGTAGGTTAACCAGGTTAACACCCGGGATGGTGGGACTGACATATGATGAAAGAATGGGTCGACTGGGCTTATATTTGCTGGAATTGAGAAGGATAAGAGGGTGATAATTTTTCAAAACACTTTAGATTCTGCAGTAGTTCTTGAGGATTGGAGGGTAGCTTAGATTCTTTATGTGTCATTCAGACCTTTCGGTCTGAATGGAATTTCGTTCCCCTGCAGTCATACATATAATTTTATTTTTAAATGACAGAACACACAATAAATGCAAATTTAACATCCACCACAGTGAGTTCACCAAACACCTCCTCACTGTGATGGAAGGCAAAGTCTTAAAGTTTCTGTCTCTTCCCTCTTTGTTTCCCTCTGCACCGTGGCGATCCAGGCTTCAGATGTTGTGACCCCACTGGGTGATGGTAAGTAAGTCCCGCGGTTCAACCGAGCTCCACGAACGGGCCGGTTCAATTCTGTGGCCCGGGGTGGTCGAAGCTGCTGCCCACCAGACCAGCGGACGAAGCTGTTGTTGCGGGAGCTCATAAAAACACGTCACCAACCTGTAAGCTGCGAGCTCCGGACGATGTCGTCCACTGGGCCGGCGGCCGAGTCCACTGACCACATGGTCGTGGTCGTGGTCAGGCCGCTGCCACTGCCGCCACCACTGACACGGGACCGAGTCGGGTCACCGCTCCTGCTGCTGCCGACGCCGCCATTGCTGGAACCGCCCCAGGACCGAGTCGGGTCGCCGCTGCTGCTGCTGCCGCTGACCCCGCTGCTGGAACCGCCCCGAGACCGAGTCGGGTCGCCGCTGCTGCTGTTGCCGCCGCCGCTGCTGGAACTGCCCCGGGAACGAGTTGGGTCGCCGCTGCTGTTGCTGGAACCGCTCCAGGACCGAGTCGGATCGCCGCTGCCATTGCTGCTGGAACCGCCCTGGGACCAACCCGGACCGTTCCCACTGCTGCTGCTGCTGGAACAACTCCGGGACCGAGTAGGGTCGCCGCCGCTGTTGCAGCTGGAACCGCTCTGGTACCGAGTCGGGTCGCCGCCGCTGCTGCTGCTGGAACCAATCCGGGACTGAGTCGGGTCGCCGCTGCTGCTGCTGCCACTGCCGCCACCACCGCTGCTGTAACCGCTGCGGGACCGAGTCGTGTCGCCGCCGCTGCTGGAACCTCCCCGGGACTGAGCCGGGCCACCGCCGCCGCTGCTGGAACCGAGTCGGGTCGCTGCCACTGCTGCTGCCGCCGCCGCTGCTGTAACCGCTCCGGGACCGAGTAGGGTCGCAGCCGCCGCCGCTGGGGCAGCTCCGGGGCCCGAGGCCGCCATCTCCACCAGTAGGCCTCGGAGCAGATGGGGAGGAAGACGGGGAATACGACAGAAAAGTCACACCCCCCCCGAAGGCAGAGACCCAGACATGTTACTCCCCCCCACCCACATACACACACAGTCTACTAAAACGAAACCAACTAAAAACAGGACAAAAAAAAAACAGACGCACTGCAGGTGGGCCGCAGCTTTTAAGCCAGCTAATGTAACCCCTCCTTTTAAAAAGGGAGGGAGAGAGAAAATGGGGAATTACAGACCAATTAGTCTAACATCGGTAGTGGGAAAACTGCTAGAGTCAGTTATTAACGATGCGATAGCAGCACATTTGGAAAGTGGTGAAATCATTGGACAAAGTCAGCATGGATTTATGAAAGGCAAATCATGTCTGACGAATCTTATATATTTTTTTAAAGATGTAACTAGTAGAGTGGATAAGGGAGAACCTGTGGATGTGTTATATCTGGACTTTCAGAAGGCTTTCAACAAAGTCCCACATAAGAGATTAGTATACAAACTTAAAGCACACGGTATTGGGGGTCCAGTATTGCTGTGGATAGAGAACTTGCCGGCTGACAGGAGCAAAGAGTAGGAGTAAATGGGTCATTTTCAGAATGGCAGGCAGTGACAAGTGGGGTACCGCAAGGCTCAGTGCTGGGACCCCAGCTATTTACAATATATATTAATGATCTGGATGAAGGAATTGACTGCAACATCTCCAAGTTTGCGGATGATACGAAGCTGGGGGGCAGCATTAGCTGTGAGGAGGGTGCTAGGATGTTGCAAGGTGACTTGGATAGGTTGGGTGAGTGGGCAAATGCACGGCAGATGCATTATACTGTGGATAAATGTAAGGTTATCCACTTTGGTGGCAAAAACAGGAAAGTAGTCTATTATTTGAATGGTGGCCGATTAGGAAAAGGGGAGATGCAACGAGACCTGGATGTCATGGTACACCAGTCATGGAAAGTAGGCATGCAGGTGCAGCAGGCTGTGAAGAAAGCGAATGGTATGTTGGCATTCGTAGCAAAATGATTTGAGTACAAGAGCAGGGAGGTTCTACTGCAGTTGTACAGGGTCTTGGTGAGGCACACCTGGAGTATTGCATACAGTTTTGGTCTCCTAATCTGAGGAAAGACATTCTTGCCATAGAGGGAGTGCAGAGAAGGTTCACCAGACTGATTCCTGGGATGGCAGGACTTCCACATGAAGAAAGACTGGATAGACTCGGCTTGTACTCGCTGGAATTTAAAGATTGAGGGGGGATCTTTTGGAGACTTACAACATTCTTAAGGGTTTGGACAGGCTAGTTGCAGATAGATTGTTCCCGATGTTGGGGAAGTCCAGAACAAGGGGTCACAGTTTAAGGATAAGGGGGAAGTCTTTTAGGACTGAGATGAGAAAATCATTTTTCACACAGAGTGGTGAATCTGTGGAATTCTCTGCCACAGAAGGCAGTTGAGGCCAGTTCATTGGCTATATTTAAGAGGGAGTTAGATGTGGCCCTTGTGGCTAAAGGGATCAGGGGGTATGTAGAGAAGGCAGGTACAGGATACTGAGTTGGAAGATCAGCCATGATCGTATTGAATGGCAGTGCAGGCTCGAAGGGCCGAATGGCCTACTCCTGCACCTATTTTCTATGTTTCTATGATCTTATAGAAACATATAAAATTCTTAAATGAGTGAAGGCTAGATGCAGGAACAATATTCCCCATGTTGGGGAAGTCCAGAACCAGAGGTTACAGTTTAAGAATAAGGGGTTAGGCCATTTAGGACTCAGAAGAGGGAAAACGTTTTCACGCAGAAAATCTGTGTAATTCTCTGCCACAGAAGGCAGTGGAGGCCAATTCACTGGATGTTTTCAAAAGAGAGTTGGATGTGGCTTGTAGGGCTAACAGAATCAAGGGATATGGGGAGATAGCAGGAATGGGGTATTGATTTTGGAAGATCAGGCAAGATCATATTGAAAGGCGGTGCTGGCTCGAAGGGCTGAATGGCCTACTCCTGCACCTATTTTCTATGTTTCTACATCATGGTGAGTCCAGCACTCGTTGATGTGTGGTCTTGAAGAAGGGTCCCGCTGAGTTACTCCAGCACTCTGTTCCTTCATGGTCTGGCTGGTGTCTTGCTTATATGAAAGAGCTACATTGCCAATGCACACAAGTTCCAACTTTGCAGTTCAAGAAATGAAATAACCATATAACCATATAACAATTACAGCACGGAAACAGGCCCTCTCGGCCCTTCCAGTCCCTGCCGACCATTTGTTTTCCCCTATACGTTGATGAAACCCGAGTGATGGACAAGATAACGCTTCACAGGAGAAAGTTAAATCTACATTGAATTAAACCCCACTTGTAGAAACTAAACTAAAGGACGATGTTTCCAAACGTTATGAGCTTGATTCTATTATTCCAGAAGTGAAGGGCAGGTGGGGGAGAGTCTAAGGCAATTACACCCCTTCATTTGATCAACACAGGGGACAAGGGGCTGGCGTAATCTAATTTTACGTGAGTGACTATGTGAAGATCCCATCCAGCACGCATGCGCGACATTAGCGTTCATGCAGTGCACCCGCGACGAACGGGAGTTCAAGGCGCTCCCGCTACAATTTGAAAGTCGGGCCGACAGGTAAGTTTTACCGTGGCCGTGTGTATTTTTCTCTGTGGTCTGCTTGTTTTCCAGATAGAATGAGCAAGACCAGAGGGAAGAAATCTGCAGCTCGCCCCCGTTCGTCCTCCGTTGAGGAATGTTCTTTGAAGGGGGGGCAAGAGGCGGCAGGATTGACTACCGAGCCGAGCCCAGCACCGCTAGTGCAGCCTGAGCAGCGGGCTGGAGGTACCTGCAGCCAGAACCGGGCGGTAGTATCCGACGATTCGGATGAAGATGCCACACCGCTCGAGAGCGACACAGGCAGCCGCCTAAGCCGAATGGAACGGCTTATGGAGCAATTGCTCCAGCGAGACCTGCTGAGAGAGCAGCAGCAGACTCGCCAAGGGAGCTCAGGCACTCCCGCAGTGCCCTTTACGGCACTGGCCATTGCTTCACCTTCTTTTGAAGGCAGCATTGGCGACCAGGTCTGGGCTGGTCAAGAAGAGGGGTTGCTGGCTGAAGATGTCCGGAGTACGCAGGGTGTACAGGATCAGGAAGAGCTGCTGGGTGTGGTCAACCGTTACGTGGCCATTCCACGAGCGGGTCGGCCGTTAGAGCCGAAACTTGCAGCCAGCATTGACCACCTGTCCTCAAAACCCCTACAAGAACAGGTGGTCAATGAGGCTCTTGAACAATATACAGCCCCAGAAAATTGTACATCATTGAATGTACCAGCTGTAAACAGCCAAATTTGGGGACATTTGGGGCAGAACATCAGGAACCTGGAGTTGAAACTCCAGAAAATCCTTAAACTCCTGACTGCAGGAATAACATCATATGCTCGGTCCATTGATGGTGTGGCCATCTCCACAAATCAGCAAGACACATTAGCTCTGCTGTGCACCACTCAATATGAAATAAACATTTTACGGAAGGAAATCATCAAGCCTGCCCTCAACCCTAAATTTGCGGGACTTTGCAAAACACCGGGTTCAGAACCTCCAATTCTGCTCTTTGGGAAGGACCTTCCGAAAAAGGTGAAAGACCTAGAGGAAGAATCCAAGACCTTTGGTCTCATGAGGGCAGGCTTGGGACCGAGCAGACCTAACAAACCCAGGCGGCAGTACCCCACGGCGTCCACCAGTCGTCGACCACCATATGGGACTGGTGAAAGCTCGGGGTCCGCAACCTTTTTTAGGCCAGGGCCCAGAGCGGACCCCATGGAAAATGCGCCACCCCCAACAACAACATCAACATCAACATCAACAGCAGCCCTCTACAGCCCAGCAGACGCCTCATCGTCCAGCGAAGAGGCAGAAGAAGCACCAGTAACCATGGAGGTAGGTGGGTCTGGTTCCTCTCAGCATATGAGCAGTAGGGGCTCTATACTAACAGGGGGGAGATTGCACTTGTTTTTGGATGCATGGGAATCCATCACTAATGACAAGTATGTACTCAGCAGCATTCATGCCTATAAAATAGTAAGATTAAACGAGAACTTACCAGTTATTTTATGAGGAGTAACGATGAGGGATTACGTGAAGAAGGCCCGCCTGGCGCTGGAACGGCATACTTCAAAGCAGCGGCATGAAAAACACAGAACACAAATAGCCGGAGTAAGATAGTAAGGCTCATCATAGATTTAGAACTACCAGATGATCATTTATTTTATGAGGTGTGGGGAGTGGAGGGCACGTAATCCCTCATCGTTACTCCTCATAAAATAACGATCAAACTTCGAACTGGTAAGTTCTCGTTTAATCTTACTATTTTACTTCGGAGTCACGGAGTTTGAAGCTTTCTGTGTTTTTCGTGTCGTAGAATTTATTCCATACGACAGTACGGCTCATTTAACACAATAACGAGCGAATAACACATTTTCCCCAAACATTGCGTCAAGTTATGTGATAAATTATTTCACATTATAAAAAATGAAAATAATGCCCTTTCCATTGAAAGGCAAGTTTATCACAAATACCAATTGATATATAACCATATATTTTTCATTTGGAGAAGTGGGTTTTTTTGAGGAAGCCGCTGATTGGTGGGAAGTGGACTAGGGAAAGCAGCTGATTGGTGGGAAGTGGACTAGGGAAAGCAGCTGATTTACAGTCAGATCCCAGCAGTTTGTAGTGAGTTTATATTGTGTTGCTATTGTATCCTGTGTAAGGGGGGAGTATGAAGGCCAGGGCAGTGTACTGTTCTGGATGTCAGATGTGGGAGGTCAGGGAATCTGATAGCCCTCCAGACGTACACATCTGCGCCAGGTGTTGTCGAGATGGGGGCTCCTAAAGGATCGTATTAGGAACCTGGAGCAGCAGCTCGACGACCTCCGTCTGGTCAGGGAGAGTGAGGAGGTAATAGAGAGGAGCTACAGGGAGGTAGTCACTCCCAGTCCACAGGAGGCAGACAAGTGGGTCACGGTTAGGAAGGGCAAGGGGCAGAGGCAGGGGCTAGAGAGTACCCCTGTAACCGTACAACTGGAAAAATAGGTACTCGGGTTTGAGTACGATTGGAGGGGGACAGCCTAGCTGGGGGCAACAACAGCGGCCGGGCCTCCGGCACAGAGACCGGCCCTGATGCTCAGAAGGGTAGCAAAAAGAGGAGGGGCAATTGTAATAGGGGACTCTATAGTTAGGGGGTCGGATAGGCGATTCTGTGGACGCAGTCGGGAGACCGGATGGTAGTTTTGCCTCCCTGGTGCCAGGGTCTCGCATGTGTCAGAACGTGTCCAAAAGATTCTGATAAGGGAGGGAGAGGAGCCTGATGTTGTGGTACACATAGGTACCAATGACATAGGCAGAAAAAGTGACGAGGTCCTGAAGGGAGAATTTAGGGAGTTGGGGGGAAAGTTAAAGAGAAGGACCAAAAGGGTAACGATTTCAGGATTACTGCCTGGCCCGCGTGACAGTGAGAGTAGGAATAAAATGAGGTGGAGGATAAATGCGTGGCTGAGGGACTGGTACAGTGGGCAGCGATTCAAGTTTCTTGATCACTGGGACCTCTTTTGGGGAAGGCATGATCTGTACGCAGAGGACGGGTTGCACTTGAACCCGAAGGGGACCAATATCCTGGCAGGGAGATTTGCAAAGGCTACTGGGAGACTTTAAACTAGAAAGGCTGGGGGAGGGACTCGGGTAGAGGGGACTAGGGGACAGGGTGTGGGGCAAGAGGCAGGGAAGGGAAGCACTCGGACCCAAAATGTAGGCGAGAAAGATGAAAAAGATAATAGACAGAGAATAAACGATGGTGGGTGTATAAAATGTGCATATTTTAATGCTAGGAGCATTGTAAGTAAGGTGGATGAACTTAGAGCCTGGATTGACACCTGGAAATATGATGTTGTGGCAATCAGTGAAACATGGTTGCAGGAGGGCTGTGATTGGAAACTAAATATTCCAGGATTTTGTTGCTTCCGGGGTGATAGAATTGGAGGGACCAGAGGTGGAGGTGTTGCATTGCTTGTCAGAGAGGATATTACAGCAGTGCTTTGGCAGGATAGATTAGAGGGTTCGTCTAGGGAGGCTATTTGGGTGGAACTGAGAAGTGGGAACGGTGTAGCAACACTTTTAGGGGTGTACTATAGACCGCCAAATGGGGAGCGAGAATTGGAAGAGCAAATATGTAAGGAGATAGCAGATATTAGTAGTAAGCACAAGGTAGTGATTGTGGGAGATTTCAATTTCCCAAAAATAGACTGGGAAACACATTCTGTAAATGGGCTGGATGGTTTGGAGTTTGTAAAATGTGTGCATGATAGTTTTGTGCAGCAGTACATAGAGGTACCGACCAGGGAAGGGGCAGTGCTGGACCTCCTGTTAGGAAATGAGGCAGGACAGGTGACGGAGGTATGCGTTGGTGAGCACTTCGGGACCAGTGATCACAATACCATTAGTTTCAATATAATTATGGAGCGAGTCAGAACAGGACCTAGAGTGGAGATTTTTGATTGGAGAAAGGCTAACTTTGAGGGAATGCGTGAGGATTTTAAAGGAGTGAATTGGGACACTTTGTTTCATGGGAAGGATGTAGAAGAGAAATGGAGGACATTTAAAGGGGAAATTGTAAGAGTACAGAATCTTTATGTCCCTGTTAGGTTGAAAGGAAATATTAAAAATTGGAAAGAGCCATGGTTTTCAAGGGAAATTAGACACTTGTTTCGAAAAAAGAGAGATATCTACAATGATTATAGGAGGCATGGAGTAAATGAGGTGCTAGAGGAATATAAAGAATGTAAAAAGAATCTTAAGAAAGAAATTAGGAAGGCTAAAAGAAGATATGAGGTTGCTTTGGCAAGAAAGGTGAAAGTAAATCCAAAGGGTTTCTACAGCTATATTAATAGCAAAAGGATAACGAGGGACAGCTATGGACAGCTATCTGCAGAGCCAAAAGAGATGGGGGAGATATTGAACAATTTCTTTTCTTCGGTATTCACCAAGGAGAAGGATATTGAACTCTGTGAGGTATGGGAAAAAAGTAGAGTAGCTGTGGAAACTATGAGATTCAAAGAGGAGGAAGTACTGACACTTTTGAAAAATATAAAGGTGGATAAGTCTCCAGGTCCTGACAGGATATTCCCTAGGACATTGAGGGAAGTTAGTGTAGAAATAGCAGGAGCTATGACAGAAATATTTCAAATGTCATTAGAAACAGGAATAGTGCCGGAGGATTGGCGTACTGCGCATGTTGTTCCATTGTTTAAAAAGGGTTCAAAGAATAAACCTAGCAATTATAGACCTATTAGTTTGACGTCAGTTGTGGGCAAATTAATGGAAAGGATACTTAGAGATACTATATATAAGCATCTGGATAAACAGGGTCTGATCAGGAACAGTCAACATGGATTTGTGCCTGGAAGGTCATGTTTGACAAACCTTCTTGAATTTTTTGAAGCGGTAACTAGGGAAATTGATGAGGGTAAAGCAGTGGATGTTGTCTATATGGATTTCAGTAAGGCCTTTGACAAGGTTCCCCATGGAAGGTTGGTTCAGAAGGTTCAATCTTTGGGTGTTAATGGCGGAGTAGCAAGATGGATTCAACAGTGGCTGAATGGGAGATGTCAGAGAGTAATGGTGGATGGCTGTTTGTCAGGTTGGAAGCCGGTGACCAGTGGGGTGCCTCAGGATCTGTGTTGGGTCCACTGTTGTTTGTCATGTACATCAATGATCTGGATGATGGGGTGGAAAATTGGATAAGTAAGTATGCAGATGATACTAAGATAGGTGGTATTGTGGATAATTAAGTAGATTCTCAAAGTCTACAGAGAGATTTGGGCCATTTGGAAAAGTGGGCTGAAAGATGGCAGATGGAGTTTAATGCTGATAAGTGTGAAGTGCTACATCTTGGCAGGACAAATCAAAATAGGACGTACATGGTAAATGGTAGGGAATTGAGGAATGCTGTGGAACAGAGGGATCTAGGAATAACTGTGCATAGTTCCCTGAAGGTGGAATCGCATGTAGATAGGGTGGTAAAGAAAGCCTTTGGTGTGCTGGCCTTTATAAATCAGAGCATTGAATATAGGAGTGGGGAAGTAATGTTAAAATTGTACAAGGCATTGGTAAGACCAATTCTGGAGTATGGTGTACAATTTTGGTCGCCTAGTTATAGGAAGGATGTCAACAAAATAGAGAGAGTACAGAGGAGATTTACTAGAATGTTGCCAGGGTTCCAGCAACTATGTTACAGAGAAAGGTTGAACAAGTTAGGTCTTTATTCTTTGTTTTTTTTTTGTTTTTGTTTTTTTATTTTTTTTTTTATTATAGAAACAAAGTAATTACAAAGTACACTCTTATACGACGATAAAAAATACATGTTATATAAACCATATAACAATTACAGCACGGAAACAGGCCCTCTCGGCCCTTCCAGTCCGTGCCGACCATTTGTTTTCCTCTAGTCCCATCTACCTGCACTCAGACCATACCCCTCCATTCCCTTCACGTCCATATACCTATCCACTTTACTCTTAAATGTTAAAATCGATCCTGCCTCCACCACTTCTGCTGGAAGCTGATTCCACACAGCCACCACCCTCTGAGTAAAGAAGTTCCCCCTCACGTTACCCCGAAACCTCTGTCCCTTAATTCTCATGTCATGCCCTCTTGTTTGAAACTTCCCTACCCTCAATGGGAAAAACGTATCCACGTCAACTCTCTATATATTTTTATGGCATGACAAAGCAACAATTATAGAGAACCGAACATTGCGTGTCTAAATCTGACACCATGACTGGTTCCTTTTTACTTTAACAGTAATCTACAGCCTCCTGCGGCCTTGCATCTTTGCTCGAGTGGCTCATCCCGTGCCATTCCTGTGAATGTATTTTCCTCATTAGCAGAGTGACTTTCCACCTTTCAGTGTCTAGTTCCTACTGAATGTATCCAATTTTTAACCATCTAGAAATATATTCCTCTATAACCATCAGTTTTACTGAACCCAATGTGGTTTTTGTGTGTAATAAGCAGTCTCATTGCCACAGAGACTCTTACCTACTGCAACATTTTCATCAATGTTCACACACACACACACACACACACACACACACACACACACACACACACACACACACACACACACACACACACACACACACACACACACACACACACACACACACACACACACACACACACACACACACACACACACACACACACACACACAACTTAAAGCCGGCAGGATATGCTTATAGGTTTACCTTGGTTTCAGGTCTTCTTGGTGTGCTTTGTTTGGTAGATTCATAAACATCTATGATAATGCAATCTGTATCCACATGCAATTATAACATAACATTTGCAATGTTTGCACTCTTATATTGATACTAAAGTTATCAGCATTATTATTTTCAATGTTTTAAGTTTTTTGAATCATAGATAGAGTTAGAGTCCATTTCTTAAGGCAATTCAAGATTATTTATCTCCTGCCTTTATATTTTTTACAATTTTGGACAGATTATATATACATATACACATATATATATATATCATATCTATATATATATACACACACATATATATATATATATATATTTATTAACATTTACATATATATCCCTTTCCA
The DNA here is from genome assembly GCA_035221665.1 of Okamejei kenojei. NCBI lineage: Eukaryota > Metazoa > Chordata > Chondrichthyes > Rajiformes > Rajidae > Okamejei > Okamejei kenojei. The sequence goes on from CM069169.1 coordinate 334,459, forward strand.
TATTGGGATATTATGAATGCATCTGATAACTTCTTGGTTAATATATTGTCCGTTTATAAGACGGTAACACTCTGAGCCCTATTATTGGCTCTATCAATTAGATACTTAGAAAATGCAATCCACAAGGAATTCACATATATCTAATATGATAAAATAACTTTACTGTATATACAGACCTCCAATTTCTTATAACAAAATATTGTTTTTTAGACTTATTTCTGCAAATTGCAGGTATAACACTTCTTTATAACATAATTATTTTATTGATGTGTTGTTATATTGGTTAACATTCATAGACTTCTTTGACCATCAGCTGTTGTGATGGTCTGGTCAACCTGTAGATAGTCAAATTCAATATTTTCATGTCATGGAGGTTTTTGTACAACAATAAATTACTGCAGGGTTTCTCAAACCTGGAGATCCCAGTGGGTGCAGCAGCATCCAAAGAGCGAAGGGAGACAGGCAACGACCTAGGTCGAGACCCCTTTTTTGACTTCAATAAATTGCTGCCACTATGAATCATCACTAGTAGTTCAAAATCACACAATATTTATGAAACCATAAAGGACCCGTATTAGGCCACCAAAATGCCTCTGGCAGTGTCCCGCTTCATTTTCATCAGACACTGCCCTATTAAACAAAAAATGAGGAACACAAAGAAATCTTTTCCTCATGTAATTGGGAGAAAAGCATCCACCTTCACTGTTCTTGGTTTACCCACAAGAAATATTCAAAAGATCGGTGATTTAATCTGTATGCAATCAGATTAATCGTATCGTAAGTAATCCATATTAATGACAATATGTTTTTTCTCCCAAATTTGTTGTCTTCTGATACCATTGTCTCTTCCTTAGAGATAAACAGGTGGACTAAACTTTAAAATATGCTACATCTGTTTACTTAGATAATCCCATGATTGTTATTTGACTTATCTTGTTTACAAGAAACATTTGAAAGATCAGTGATTTAATCTGTATACAACCAGATTAATCATAAGTAATGCAAAATAATGACAATATGTTTTTCTCCCAAATTTGACCATTGTTAACATATGCCACAGCGTGGTATTGTTCATCTTGATACGACATGGACAGTTCCATAATAAAACAATTGATCTTTTTTAATCCATAACTCCTTATACTTCAACAATTAATACGAATGTTTGGAAAATTTCTTAGGACAAACCATTTATGTTCGCCTGGTATTATTGTCTGCAGTCCGAACAAGAGACATATCAATTATTGTTATAAGAATAGATAATACTCTTATCTTTACCCAAACATTCACAGAAGCTGTACATCATCTGTAACACTTGCTTCAGTTTGCAACAGCTGTTAATCTTATAGTTGAAGCAGCTTATGAACCTTTTTTACATTACTTTAATAATGATAAACGTATCATTTGATATTTTGCATAAGCCTCTTCACAAGGCATACATATTCTTATAAGCTTCTGTATTCCTTCTTTTGGAACTTTATTTATTTTTTACCTAACCTAATGGAGGGACAAAGTATGTCAACAACAATTAGACATATTTGTATCATGGAACAATTTTCCCCCTCTCTTTTGGTGCTTGAATTACTTCTAAATTCAGAATAGTAATTTATAAATATTTTATTAATGCCTAAGCATATGCTTTATGTAATGGGTCAGGTCCTTACCTTCCACCAGGTTTGTAATGGCAGGCACTAATTTGCAGCTGCTCTTATCTCTTCCAATTTAAATGTAATCAAGATAACCGATGACCATGACCTCATTAGTGCAAGTGCTGATCTTTTATCAGTATAATTGTTCCTTCAGTGTTCGGTTTAACAGCCTTGAACTGATTGATTGTTTGGACAATGTTTTAACTTGCACAGCTTGACCCACTTTAATTAATTTCAAGCACCTGTAATATTGATTAACACTTTGTTAATCACAACAGTTTTTTCCATGTTTCTAGATGTTTCCATTTTCTTACACTATGAAAGTGTAAATATAATGATGTTTTGTATGGTTTATACCATGAAATCTTTACACTGAGGTAATTTTATAATATACATGTACGTACCCCTTCTTATTAAAAATTACTTTTGAGTGCAAACCTGAAATCAATTTTTAAAGTTTTCTTATACAGGTGAACCAATCCTTCCTTAGTTATATTAAGTTAACAATCATAATACACCTGTAATCCCCCATAATTGGAGATTTCATGAACTTATTTTATAACCAGATGTTTGCACCTCTTCAACGTACTTCAAGCCTTCTTTTCCCCAATTATATAGGTTTAGATAAGGCTATGTTTGGATTATACCACTTCTGCCTTTGTTTTGATCCATTATCAAATCTTTCATTGGATCATAGTTTTTTCACCGCAAGTTAAAAGATCTTTGCCTTTGTTTGACCCATTATCAAAATTTTCCATTGGATCACAGTTTTTCTCCCCAAAGTTTAAAGATCAGTAGTCTGTTCTTTTGTAATTAATATATTTGATTTATCATAAGGCAGGTTTATTCTATAATAATCAGGAGTTTAATATATCCTGATTTGTATTGATCTGCAAACCTATAGTGCAGATTATATACATCGGTAAATTATATACATTTCTTCCTATTGAGCTCCACAACTGATGGCAATTTATTTTATTTTGAAAGTATTACTTATTTGCACCATTTTGAAATACTTTGAAATTGTATTTCTTATATCTCATATTATTTGAGACATGGATATTATAAACGGATTTACCGTTGATATTTTAATAAAACATAAAAGTTTTATCGTATTCTTGAAGTTGGTGAGATACCATATAATTAATGTTGGCAGCTAGGTTTTCTTCCATAGCCTCACCACTTCTTTTAGATATAGCAAAATCTTTTGCTATCTCAGGCACATCTGGCCTCACTTTTTTATTTGTGGTGTGCATTCATAATTCACATCACCACTTGCAGGTGTACTTTCTCCATATCGCAAATTTTATTAACTTTTTAAATTACAGCCTTTCTGACTTTTAAAATGTCCTGCCAAAAGATTGTGGAGCATTTTACCCTCTCTACCGTATTTTTAACGGTACCAGTATTGGAACCGGCCCCGTAATTAATCTCTCGTCCCGATCGCTGGGTATTCCCCTGGGACGTTCTTTTCAAAACTCTGTTGTTTTAACAGAGTATTTCTGTTCAATTTAAACTTTTACTTTGTTTTTAAAATCCTTTAAAATCCTGGTTTCCACCAGGCACGGAGTTTTCCAGTCCTAAAAAACATAAAAGTTTTATCGTATTCTTGAAGTTGGTGAGATACCATATAATTAATGTTGGCAGCTAGGTTTTCTTCCATAGCCTCACCACTTCTTTTAGATATAGCAAAATCTTTTGCTATCTCAGGCACATCTGGCCTCACTTTTTTATTTGTGGTGTGCATTCATAATTCACATCACCACTTGCAGGTGTACTTTCTCCATATCGCAAATTTTATTAACTTTTTAAATTACAGCCTTTCTGACTTTTAAAATGTCCTGCCAAAAGATTGTGGAGCATTTTACCCTCTCTACCGTATTTTTAACGGTACCAGTATCGGAACCGGCCCCGTAATTAATCTCTCGTCCCGATCGCTGGGTATTCCCCTGGGACGTTCTTTTCAAAACTCTGTTGTTTTAACAGAGTATTTCTGTTCAAATTAAACTTTTACTTTGTTTTTAAAATCCTTTAAAATCCTGGTTTCCACCAGGCACGGAGTTTTCCAGTCCTAAAAAAAAATTTTTCAACTGCACTTACCTGCCGGTTCCGAACCTACCGCTGTCGAGGAGCTGTCTGTGCAGCTCCTGCTTCTGCCGTCAGCGTCGACGTAATGCCGTTCCAGCGCCAGGCGGGCCTTCTTCACGTAGTCACTCACGTGACTCCGAAGTAAAATTGACTTTGTTCATGGAAACATTCCGCCAGTTCAGCATATACCCCAAAGGGTATTCACCCTCTCAGTCAAAGAGAAACAAGAGGGTCAAGCTGAACTGATGAGGCTACTAGCAAAAGGTGTCATTGAAAGAACAAAACATGAACCTTTGGAATTTGTGTCTAATATTTTCACTAAAATCAAAAAAGATGGTGGATGTCGCATCATCATTGACTTAACTACTTTAAACAAGTCTGTTAGGTATATACATTTCAAGATGGAAACTTTTGAAACAGCCAGACTATTGGTTTCTAGAGGGTACTTTCTAGCAAGCATTGATTTAAAAGATGCCTACTACTCAGTACCCATACACAAGGAGCATCGTAAATACTTAAAGTTTATCTGGATGAAACAGCTATGGCAATTTAAAGTCTTACCAAATGGGCTAACCTTCGCTCCAAGGTTGTTCACTAAAATCTTAAAACCCGCCTTGGCATTATTGAGGAAACAAAAGCATATAGTCATGGCGTACTTAGACGACATTCTAATAGTAGGGGAAACCTTGGAGACAGCCATTTCGGCAGTAGCAGCCACCAAACGTTTGTTTGAAATTTTGGGGTTTGTCATACATCCAGATAAATCCAATTTTACAACCATTCAAATGGATGCCAGTGCTTTGGGCTGGGGAGCAACTAACATGCAATCCAGCACAGGGGGCAGATGGACTAATTTTGAATCATCTTGCCTACAGACACGGGGTATCAACTACTTAGAAATGTTGGGTGCGTTTTATGGGTTAAAAGCATATTCATCTAATACGCATCATGCACATGTCCGGTTGCAATTAGATAATACCACGGTGGTGGCTTATATCAACCACATGGGTGGTGTTAAGTCGATATCGTGTGACAATTTGGACAACCTAATCTGGCAATGGTGTGTCGAAAGACATATTTGGTTATCAGCAACTTACCTACCAGGTAAGCAAAATACAGTGGCAGACACCAGGTCACGCAAATTCAATGATAACATCGAATGGATGTTAAATCCCAAAATATTTGCTGAAATTACAAAGCAATATGGCACACCAGATATCGATCTATTTGCATCCAGGCTGAATCACCAGGTACCAACGTATGTCGCTTGGGAACCAGACCCTGAGGCAGCAGCAGTTGATGCATTCTCGCTGCATTGGGGGAAAATGTTCTTTTATGCTTTTCCTCCCTTCTGCCTCATCAGTCGGGTATTACGCAAGATTCAACTGGATTCCGCTTCAGGAATCTTGATAATACCCGACTGGCCTACACAGCCATGGTTCCCAGTGGCCCTCGACATGGCTGTTGAAACACTGTTGGAATTCCCCAGCAGTCGAGAATTATTAATCCACCCAGTGTCAGGCATTAGTCACCCGTGCCATGACAGAGTCAATCTCCTGGCTTGCAGATTCTAAAAAGACCTCTACTGGGCCTGGGACTGTCTGAGGACGCCATCAACATGATGACCGCATCCCACCGGGAGTCCACCAGGAGACAATACCTGACCAACATCAGAAAATGGGAACAGTATTGCTCCAAAACAGGAACTACCTACACAACAGCAACAGCTACCAGTGTTGTGGAGTTCCTGGTTGGATTACATCGGAAAGGACTCAGCTACAGCGCCATCAATACAGCCAGGAGTGCGTTGTCAGCTTATTTGGTTCCAGCAGCAGGACAACAGGCTTTGGGATCCCATCCAGTAGTGGTCAAATCATGAGGGGCATTTTTAACACTAATTCCCCCAGACCTAGGTACACACAGATCTGGGATGTCAGCATTGTGCTGACATACCTTAGGGGACGGCCACCACCCAGGTCACTCACGCTGGAACAACTTACTCTGAAATCAGTCATGCTCATGGCACTAGTGTCAGCTCAAAGGGTACAGTCCCTCCACCTTCTGAGGCTGGACAGCATGACAGTCATTGGACTGTTTCACATTTCATATTCAGGGACTGGTCAAACAAACTAGACCAGGTACCACGCCTCCAGTCATGGAGTTCCGGGCATATTCATCTGACCCACGGCTGTGTGCCAAGATCCATCTCGCCAATTACATAGACACAACATACAACTTAAGAGGGAGAGAAAAAGCCTTATGGATAAGCCACAAGAGGCCTCATGGTCAGGTGACGAGCCAAACCATTTCAAGGTGGCTCAAGCAGGTGCTTAAGTCCGCGGGAGTCAATACTCATGTTTACAAATCTCACTCCACCAGGGCTGCATCTACGTCGGCGGCTAGGCGAATGGATGTGCCTATGGACCATATTCTGGCCAGAGCAGGATGGTCCTCGGAAAGAACTTTCCAAAGGTTTTATAATAAGCCGCTGGCGGAACCTGCTACATTTGCAGACAGAATTTTAGAGTCTGCAGCTAATATTTAATTTAAGCCGGGGGAGCTCTCTGTTTTTTGTTGTCATTAATAAACCTTTATTGTTCACAAACAGGTTATTGTTGATTGTAATAACATACTTCCTCCCTCTAAGGTCTTCAGACAGTGAGTGAAGCATGAGCTGGTACACGGTTCGGATTCACAGAGCTTTGAAGTCTTCACGTAGTCACTCACGTGACTCCGAAGTAAAATAGTAAGATTAAATGAGAACTTGCCAGTTCGAAGTTTGATCTGTATTTTATGAGGAGTTTCGATGAAGGATTACGTGCCGTCCGCTCCCACCCTCTATTATACAGATCAACTGGTAATTAAGTTCTTATTTTTTCTTTACTATATTTATTTCAATTGTTGTGTTTTTTCTGTGAATCCACACCGCTGCTTTGAAGAAATGTCGCGCATGCATGCTGGACGGGGTCTTCACGTAATCCCTCATCGTAACTCCTCATAAAATACAGATCAAACTTCGAACTGGCAAGTTCTCATTTAATCTTACTATTAGATCTGTCAAGATATAAAAGGCAACCAATATTAAATCTCAAGTGTTTTCATTTTGAGATACAGTGTGGCAACGGGCCACACTGTATCTCACTTTGGCCCACCGAGTCCACGCCGACCAGCATTCACCTGTACACCCGCACTATTTTACACACTGGGGACTTTGTACCTAAGCCAATTAACCTACAAACCTGCACGTCTTTGAAGTGTGGGAGGAAACTGAAGCACCCGTAGAAAACCCACGCGGGTCACGGGGAGAACTTACAAACTCTATACAGACAGCACCTGGGTCTCCGGCGCTGTGAGGCAGCAACTCTACCGCTGCACCACCCGACCTTGTTGGGGAAAAATACTTAAAAAGCAGCAGAATATTTTTGACATTTACCAAATGAGAGTTGTCCATAGTCAAAGAGTGTGTAGTTTGTTCCTGGCACAAAAATACTTATGCTTTATCAGTTTCACACTTAACCTAAAGACTCCACTGTTGGAATGCAATTCAATATTTGACAAATGTGAACACCTTAACAGACAGATATAAAGCACACAGAGGGATTACTGGAGTGCATTTTCCATTTGTAGTCCCTGAGAAATCAGTGCCAGTGCGTTGTTCTGATGTTCTAAGCCATACCAATCCAGATATGATTGAATGACAGAGAGGACTTGATGTGGCAAATGGAGAAGGACCATCTCATTGGGATTTAAAGTTTGCAGAGGGGTAACATACAACTCCCTTAGAATTGATCGGCATGGTAGCGCAGCGATAGACTAAGAGTTGCTGCCTTACAGTGCCAGAGACCCGGGTTTGATCCTGCAAAGGATGATGCGTACAAAGTAGCCAGAAAAAGCAGCATACCAGAGGACTGGGAGAAATTCAGAGACCAGCAGAGGAGAACAAAGGGCTTAATTAGGAAAGGAAAAATAGATTATGAAAGAAAACTGGCAGGGAACATAAAAACTGACTGCAAAAGTTTTTATAGATATGTGAAGAGAAAGAGGTTAGTTAAAACAAATGTAGGTCCCTTGCAGTCAGAAACAGGTGAGTTGATCATGGGGAACAAGGATATGGCGGACCAATTGAATAACTACTTTGGTTCCGTCTTCACTAAGGAAGACATAAAATAATCTGCCGGAAATAGCAGGGGACTGTGGGTCAAAGGAGGAATTGAGTGAAATCCAGGTCAGTCGGGAAGTCGTGTTGGGTAAATTGAATAGATTAAAGGCCGATAAATCCCCAGGGCCAGATAGGCTGCATCCCAGAGTACTTAAGGAAGTAGCTCAGGAAATAGTGGATGCATTAGTGATAATCTTTCAAAACTCTTTAGATTCTGGAGTAGTTCTTGAGGATTGGCGGGTAGCAAATGTAACCCCTCTTTTTAAGAAGGGAGGGAGAGAGAAAACGGGGAATTACAGACCAGTTAGTCTAACATCGGTAGTGGGGAAACTGCTAGAGTCAGTTATTAAAGATGGGATAGCAGCACATTTGGAAAGTGGTGAAATCATTGGACTAAGTCAGCATGGATTTACGAAAGGTAAATCATGTCTGACGAATCTTGTGGAATTTTTCGAGGATGTAACTAGTAGCGTGGATAAGGGAGAACCAGTGGATGTGGTATATCTGGACTTCCAGAAGGCTTTCGACAAGGTCCCACATAAGAGATTAGTATACAAACTTAAAGCATACGGTATTAGGGGTTCAGTATTGATGTGGATAGAGAACTGGCTGGCAAACAGGAAGCAAAGAGTAGGAGTAAACGGGTCTTTTCACAATGGCAGGCAGTGACTAGTGGGGTACCGCAGGGCTCAGTGCTGGGACCCCAGCTATTTACAATATATATTAATGATCTGGATGAGGGAATTGAAGGCAATATCTCCAAGTTTGCGGATGACACTAAGCTGGGGGGCAGTGTTAGCTGTGAGGAGGATGCTAGGAGACTGCAAGGTGACTTGGATAGGCTGGGGTGAGTGGGCAAATGTTTGGCAGATGCAGTATAATGTGGATAAATGTGAGGTTATCCACTTTGGTGGCAAAAACAGGAAAGCAGACTATTATTTAAATGGTGGCCGATTAGGAAAAGGGGAGATGCAGCGAGACCTGGGTGTCATGGTACACCAGTCATTGAAAGTAGGCATGCAGGTGCAGCAGGCAGTGAAAAAGCGAATGGTATGTTAGCTTTCATAGCAAAAGGATTTGAGTACAGGAGCAGGGAGGTTCTACTTCAGTTGTACAGGGTCTTGGTGAGACCACACCTGGAGTATTGCGTACAGTTTTGGTCTCCAAATCTGAGGAAGGACATTATTGCCATAGAGGGAGTGCAGAGAAGGTTCACCAGACTGATTCCTGGGATGTCAGGACTGTCTTATGAAGAAAGACTGGATAGACTCGGTTTATACTCTCTGGAATTTAGGAGATTGAGAGGGGATCTTATAGAAACTTACAAAATTCTTAAGGGGTTGGACAGGCTAGATGCAGGAAGATTGTTCCCGATGTTGGGGAAGTCCAGGACAAGGGGTCATAGCTTAAGGATAAGGGGGAAATCCTTTAAGACCGAGATGAGAAAGACTTTTTTCACACAGAGAGTGGTGAGTCTCTGGAAATCTGCCACAGAGGGTAGTTGAGGCCAGTTCATTGGCTATATTTAAGAGTGAGTTGGATGTGGCCCTTGTGGCTAAGGGGATCAGAGGGTATGGCGAGAAGGCAGGTACGGGATACTGAGTTGGATGATCAGCCATGATCATATTGAATGGCGGTGCAGGCTCAAAGGGCTGAATGGCCTACTCCTGCACCTAATTTCTATGTTTCTATGTTTCTATGACTACGCCTGCTTGTAGTTTGTACGTTCTCCCTGTGACACGCGTGGTTTTCCTTCAGGTGCTCTGGTTTCCTCCCACATTCTAGAGATGCGCTGGTTTGTAGGTTAATTGACATCTGTAAATTGCCCCTCGTGTGAAGGATATAGGATATGGGAGATCGTTTGTTGGTGTGGACTCGGTGGGCGAAAGGGCCTGTTTTCATCTTAAACAATCTATTGCCGTTACCTCGTTGGTCTCAGTTTAATATTGCTTGTGAAAGTCAGCAAAGTGATTTGAAGGATGAACTCACTGAAATGTTTTATGAAATGGAAAAGAAGATGGACAAAAAACTTGAAAAGGTTAAAAAAGACTTTCATAATAGGATTAATCCTATTGTGGATGTACAGGAACACCAGATGGCTGGTATAAAGAACCTTGAACAAAAAGCTGAGACAAGTGCTTTGACTACAGCAAAGCTGATTACAGAAAATGAACGTCTAATGAGCCTGCTGACTAAAACAACAGAGAAATGCACTGAGCTAGAAGGACATCAGAGAAGACAAAATCTCCGAATTGCAGGGATTCCTGAAGGTCGAGAGAAAAACGACGGTCCTCGAGAATTCACTGCTAAATTACTTAAAGATGTTCTATCTCTGGAAGAAATGCCTTTACTAGCTCGTGCCCATAGAGTCAGCAGACGTCAGACCAGACCAAACGCCCCTCCAAGACAAATGATTATAAAGGTACAATATGACTTTGTTCTGGATGAGATTTTGCGAAAAGCTTCAAGAATCAAAGACCTGACATTTGAAGGGACAGAGGATTAGTATCTATCGAGACTACCCACCAGAGGTCGCTAGGAAACGGAAAGCATTTAATGAAGCCAAAAGTCTTATGAGGGGAGTAGAAAACCTGAGATACGGTTTGAATTATTCAGCTATTTTAAGAGTTACTTATAACAACGCGGAACACTTTTTAAAAACTCCAGCAGCAGCATTGGAATTTGCCCAGCAGCTCAAGACCTGAAAAGTATCTACAAGTAAATATACTGACTCTTACTACTTTTAGAGATCCAACACAGACTTCTAACATCCTGTGAGATCCTACAAGATAATATTGGACTAGATGGAATGGACAATGTCGAACGGAATGGACAGGAATAAAACTGGATTGGAAAGCGTTAACTGGATATTGATAATTAGTCCTAACATATAACTAACATAAATAAATAACATATACATTAAAATCACAACGCGGTTTTATTATTAGTATTATTTTTATCAATTAAGATTGTTCATTATTGTTAATCACTATTACTAATAATTAACAACTAATGTTCCTTTATTGAATAGAGTTAATTGTATACCATTTTTCTTTTTTATATAGCCTTTATATCTTTTATGTTTAATATTACTTAGATTTCTAAATTATCTCTAGATATAGATACGTTTATATGATGAATCCTACTCCTTTCCCTTTTTTTTTCCTTTCTATTGTCTCCCCTTTTTCTTTTTCCCTTAATATTATACCCCCGCTAAAATATTACTATGGAATAATAATTCCCTAAATCTTGGAGCTGACCGAGTTAATAACATCAATGACGGAAGTCATTAGATGGATAGCCATGTTAGTATGGCTAGCACAAACTACACCTACTCTAGATGTAGTTCTTTCCACCTTTAAACACAACACTAATTTCTTAAACTATCCTTTATTCTTCTTTTATACCTATTGTATTTTTCAGTTTGAATGGAGTAACACATTGGACAAATGGAGATATATTCGTGAGGGACACAAACGAGATTTAAAATTTATCTATTCAGAGTTCGGGTGTAAGATTGGGTCTGTCGCGCTGATCCTTAGACTCTATTGTAGATCTCTACAAACTTAAAATGCAAGACTTAAAAAAAATACGGGGAATGAGGGATTAACGTTTTGTAGTTGGAATGTTAAAGGCATTAACGAACCGATAAAGAGAGGAAAAGTATTGGCACATTTAAAGGCAAGCAAAGCTGATGTAATCTACATTCAAGAAACTCACTTAAAAAAAGATGCGGAAAACAGGTTGAAAGCTAAATGGATAGATAAAATATATCATTCTTCTTTTACGCATAAATCAAGAGGTGTAGCAATATTATTTCGTAAAGGTACTTTATTTAAACATACATCAACCATAGCTGATAAAGATGGCAGATACATCATTGTGATAGGAGAATTAAATACAGAAAAAATGATTTTTGTTAACATATATGGACCAAATTTTGATAGCCCATTGTTTTTTAAGAAAGTATTTAACAATATTCCGGAATTAACACAATATAATTTGATAATAGGAGGAGATTATAACTGTACACTAGACCCCTACTTAGACAGATCTACAAAACAAAGAAAAACTAAATCACATTCTAGTGATTTATTAAACACATATATACAAACGACTAATATTAAAGATGTTTGGAGAACAGAAAACCCTACGGGACGAGAATACTCTTTTTACTCGCCAGTACATAAAACTTATTCAAGAATAGATTATTTCTTGGTGGATGCAAAACTCATTTCACTTACTTATGAATCTAAATATCATAATATTATAATCTCAGATCATGCGCCATTAACATTTAAAATTAAAATAAATGGCAAAACAGAAAATTCAGGACAGTGGAAACTTAACCCACAAATTTTAAAAAATAAAACCACTCAGGAATATATCATAACTCAAATTAAGATTTTCTTTGAAATAAATGATCAACCAGAAATATCTAGCTCCTTATTATGGGAAACATTTAAAGCATATCTTCGGGGAATCATGATTTCTTCACAAGCATTCCATAACAAAAAGATTTGGAAAGAACAACAAGATTTGGAAAGGGAGATTAAACAATTAGATATACAGAATGCAACAAAACCAGATATAATATTACATAATAAAATTGTAGCATTGAAATATAAATTAAATAAAATATATACAGATCAAGTTATAAAATTTTATCAACATACTAAACAATTACAGTTTGAATTTGGGGACAAAACCCCAAAAATTATTGGCTCGACAATTAAGGAAAATTGAAGCGGAAAAAATCATACATAGGATCAAATCACAAAATGGTGAATTATTAATACAACCTAAAGATATTAATGAAAGATTTATGCAATATTATAAAAACTTATACACTGCTAAAGCAACAGTAAATAAAACAGAAATGGATGCATTCTTAAAAAAAATGTAACCTGAAAGGATTGTATTTACAAAATAGAGAATTATTAAATGCTGATATTTCAATAAAAGAAATCCAAGAATCTATTAGATCATTAAAAAATGGTAAAACACCGGGACCCGATGGTATAGGCTCAGGAATTTTATAAAATGTTTCATGACTATATGGTTCCGCGTCTGAAATCATTATATGAACAGATATACACACAACAGAAATTACCAGATACGTTGAATGAATCTATTGTAACACTTATACCTAAAATAAATAAAGACTTGGATGAACCAGGATCATATAGAGCAATAGCTCTATTAAATACAGATCAAAAGATACTAACAAAAATATTAGCACAAAGACTGAGTTCAGTCGTTAACGAATTAATTCACCCCGATCAAACAGGATTTATACCAAAAAGATATTCTTCATACAATCTAAGACGGTTATTCAATATTATATATTCGAAAAGAAGTGATAAAGAAGATTTAGTAGTCATTTCGCTTGATGCAGAAAAAGCTTTTGACCAAGTGGAATGGCCTTATCTATTTTCGGTGATGGAAGCTTTTAAACTGGGAGAGAAATTTACTAATTGGATTAAATTGCTATATGCAAATGCAATAGCTAGAATAACAACAAACCGAATGTTATCAACTAAATTTAGTTTATCTAGAGGTTGTAGACAAGGTTGTCCTCTATCACCTTTATTGTTTGCGTTAGCAATAGAACCTCTTGCCCAGAGGGTGAGATTACACCCGGAAATACATGGATATGATACTAGAGATACTAAGAATAAAATCTCCTTATATGCGGATGATGTATTACTTTACATCACTGAGCCAGAAATAAGTATCCGAAATTTGTTAAAACTAATAACGGAATTTGGATCACTCTCAGGATACAGTATCAATTGGAATAAAAGTGAACTTATGCCAATAACGCTGAATAATTTACATATATTACACCAATTCCCTTTCAAGATAACAAATGAAAATATTAAATATCTTGGGATTTTTGTTACAAAAAGATTTGATTCTTTATTTAAATTTAATTTCCCTCCATTACTGAATAAATTAAATAAGAATATTTTATATTGGAAAAGCTTACCTATTTCAATGATAGGTAAAATTAATGCATTAAAAATGATTTTTCTCCCACAATTATTATACTTATTTCAATTAATTCCGATATATCTTCCTAAAGATTTTTTCAAAAAAGTAGATTCTCTAATTACTAACTTTATCTGGGATTATAAGAGCCATAGAATAAGTAAAAAACATTTATGTAAACCCAAAATAAATGGAGGATTAGCATTACCAAATCTTATGTTCTATTACTGGGCAGTTAATATTAAAAATATGAATTTTTGGTTAGAAGAAATAGATAATAAACCAAATTGGTTAAAATATGGAAAAAGAAGACTGTTCTCCATTTGAAATTAGCTCTATAATATTTGCTAACACTAACGTAGCTAAGAAAGTTTATAGTGAAAATCCGATAATAGAAAATGGAATCCGCATCTGAAAACAAATAAAGAAAACACTAAAACTAAAATTCATACCACTAGGTCTTACCATTGCCAATAATTTACGTTTAAACCTTCAATGTTGGATAAAGCTTTTTTACAATGGAATATTATAAATCAGAGCATTGAATATAGGAGTAGGGAAGTAATGTTAAAATTGTACAAGGCATTGGTAAGACCAATTCTGGAGTATGGTGTACAATTTTGGTCGCCTAGTTATAGGAAGGATGTCAACAAAATAGAGAGAGTACAGAGGAGATTTACTAGAATGTTGCCAGGGTTCCAGCAACTATGTTACAGAGTTGAACAAGTTAGGTCTTTATTCTTTGGAGCGCAGAAGGTTAAGGGGGGACTTGATTGAGGTCTTTAAAATGATGAAAGGGATAGACAGAGTTGACGTGGATAAGCTTTTCCCATTGAGGGTAAGGAAGATTCAAACAAGAGGACATGACATGAGAATTAAGGGACAGAAATTTAGGGGTAACGTGAGGGGGAACTTCTTTACTCAGAGGGTGGTGGCTGTGTGGAATGAGCTTCCAGCAGAGGTGGTGGAGGCAGGATCGATTTTAACATTTAAAAGTAAAGTGGATAGGTATATGGACGTGAAGGGAATGGAGGGGTATGGTCTGAGTGCAGGTAGATGGGACTAGGGGAAAACAAATGGTCGGCACGGACTGGAAGGGCCGAGAGGGCCTGTCTCCGTGCTGTAATTGTTATATGGTTATATGGTTAAAGGAATTTCTAAGATAGGTGATCTTTATAAGGAAAACTCTTTTCTTTCATTTCAAGAGTTACAACAAACTTATGGACTACATAATAAAGAATATTTTAGATATTTACAAATTAGAAACTATGTTTCTGCAAATACACAAGAATTTAGAAATAGAAAGACAGAAATTTTAGATGAATGCTTGAATAAACATCCAAATACGGAAAAAATGATATCATATATATACAATATTTTATTGGAAAGTGATATCCCATTAACAGAAACATATAGAGAGTCTTGGGAAAATGAATTTGGCCAAATTATAAGACCAGAAATATGGGGTGAAAGTCTACAACATATACATCATTGCTCGTTAAATGTTAAACATTCCCTTATACAATTTAAAATATTACATAGATTACATTACTCTAAATCTAAATTACATAATATTTTCCCAAAAATATCTCCTACATGTGATAAATGCCAAATCTCAGAAGCAAATTTGTCACATTCATTTACTAACTGTATAAAAATTGTAGAATATTGGAACGAAATATTTAAGATAATTTCGAATGTTGTCAATATAAGTATGACCCCTGATCCAAAGTTAATAATACTTGGAATACTTGAAACTGACCAACTAATAACAATGAACCAAAGAATTTTTATCGACTATTGTCTAATAATTGGGAAAAAATTAATATTAAAATTTTGGAAAGGCCCTGCATTCCCAACAATCAAAATGTGGAATACAGAAATGTCGGAGACACTCCATTTGGAGAGACTGAGGCTCGTCCTTATGGATAGGTTAGACCTCTTCAAAGGGATTTGGTGTCCATATATTAAATATTTACAGGGTGATAACGGTTCGGCGCGAGGACTTGACTGAGGCCTGAATATTTGAATGGATGAAGAAATATATATAATAAATCATGAATATATCTCCAAGTACGGACTAATGAGGAATATTTTACTCTCCATCAAACTTTTCTCACTCGTTACTCTATTTTCTATTTTCTTATATCTATATAAAAAATTAGAAAATAGTATAGAAACACATTATCTTAAATTCTTAATATCAGTATGAATATAAATATCATTAACTTCATGAAAATATTATTAGTATCTTATATTTTCAATTATATAAAACTGTGTATTTTCAATTATATAATAATTTTAAATTTAAAATCAATGATAATACAAATATTGTTAACATTATGAAAATATAATGAATATTATAAAAGTTTTACTAGTATTATGTATTATTAATTACATAAAATTTGGTCTTATATTTAAAAATCTGAGATAATACAAATATTATTAACAGTATGAGTATATTGCTAATACTATAAATGCATTATTAGTACCATGTATTCTTAATTATATAAAATATACAACCTTGAAATTTATAATTAATAATAATACAAATAATATTAATAGTATGAATTTATCATTAATATCACGTATTTTCATTATAGTAAAATAATGTACTCTGTTATTATTTTGTTTCTATAATAAATAAAATAAAAAAAATAAATAAAAAAAAGAAAGTCAGCAAAGTGCAAGATTCTTTCTATAGCCCTCAGACCAGTGAGCCCATGTGCTCATATCTTAACCAGACACTCAGAACCTTTTTTAGTTTAGTTTAGAGATACGGCACAAAATCAGGCCCTTCAGCCCACATCAACCAGCGATACCCGTGCATTAAACTACCCCGCAAACACTAGGGACAATTTACATTTATACCAAATTAACCTACAAACCTGCATGTCTTTGGATTGTGGGAGGAAACTGAAGATCTCTACTGAAAAAATAAACTGAAAAACCTACCTTCAAGGGGAAAACATACAAATCTGTACTGACAGCACCCGTAGTCAGGATCGAACCCGGGTCTCTGGCACTGCAAGCTGTGTAAGCCAGGAACTCTACTGCTGCGCCACCGTGCCAACCCCTTTTTCCCAAGACAGAGATAGAATACTAGAGGGCTTAGCTTTAACAAGTGGGGCAAAGTTTAAAGATGTGTGGAGCAAGTTATAAGAGGCTAGAGTGCACATTGACTGTGTTGCAAGGGGTGGTGGAGGCAGATACAACAGTGGCATTTAATAAGTTTTTGGATAACCATATAACCATATAACAATTACAGCACAGAAACAGGCCATCTCGGCCTTTCTAGTCCGTGCTGAACACTTATTCTCCCCTAGTCCCATCTACCTGCACTCAGACCATAACCCTCCTTTCATTTCCCGTCCATATACCTATCCAATTTATTTTTAAATGATAAAATCGAACCTGCCTCCACTACTTCCACTGGAAGCTCATTCCACACAGCTACCACTCTGAGTTAAGAAGTTCCCCCTCATGTTACCCCTAAACTTCTGTCCCTTAATTCTGAAATCATGTCCTCTTGTTTGAATCTTCCCTACTCTCAATGGAAAAAGCTTATCCACGTCAAATCTGTCTATCCTATCATCATTTTAAAGACCTCTATCAAGTCCCCCCTTAACCTTCTGCGCTCCAAAGAATAAAGAACTAACTTGTTTAACCTTTTTCTGTAACTTAGGTGCTGAAACCCAGGCAACATTCTCGTAAATCTCCTCTGTACTCTCTATTTTGTTGACATCTTTCCTATAATTTGGCGACCAAAATTGTACACTATACTCCAGAATTGGCCTCATCAATACCTTGTACAATTTTAACATTACATCCCAACTTCTATACTCAATGCTCTGATTTATAAAGGCCAGCACACCAAAGGCTTTCTTTACCACCCTATCTACATGTGATTCCACCTTCAGGAAACTATGCACACTTATTGCTAGATCCCTCAGTTCAACTGCATTCCTCAATTCGCTACCATTTACCATGTACGTCCTATTTTGATTTGTCCTTCCAAGATGTAGCACCTCACACTTATCAGTATTAAACTCCATCTGCCATCTTTCTGCCTACTCTTTCAAATGGCCTAAATCCCTCTGTAGACTTTGAAAATCTACTTCATTATCCACAACATCACCTATCTTAGTATCATCTGCATACTTACTAATCCAAATTACCACCCCATCATTCAGATCATTGATGTACATGACAAACAACAGTAGACCCAACACAGATCCCTGAGGCACCCGACTAGTCACCAGCCTCCAACCTGACAAACAGCCATTCACCATTACTTTCTGGTATCTTCCATTCAGCCACTGTTGAATCCATCTTGCTACTCTACTATTAATACCCAACAATTGAACCAACTTAACCAACCTTTCACGTGGAACCTTGTCAAAGGCCTTACTGAAGTCCATATAGACAACATCCACCGCTTTACCCTAATCAATTTCCCTAGTAACCTCTTCAAAACATTCAAGAAGATGTCAAACATGACCTTCCAGGCACAAATCCATGTTGACTGTTCCTAATCAGACCCTGTTTATGCAGATGATTATATATATTATCTCTAGGTTTCCTTTCCATCTCCCCCACCATTCTATAATTGGAGGGGGAGAAGGATAAATTGGAGGTGTCAGTGTTACAGTTGACTAAAGGGCACTATGGAGCCATGAGGGAGGAGCTGGCCAAAGTTCACTGGAAAGATACCATAGCAGGGAAGACAGTGGAACAACAATGGCAGGTATTTCTAGGAATAATACAGAAGGTAGGGGATCAGTTCATTCCAAAGAGGAAGAAAGATTTCAAGGGGAGTAAGAGGCGACTGTGGCTGACAAGGGACGTCAGGGACAGTATAAAAATAAAAGAGAAGTACAACGTAGCAAAGATATGCGTGATGCAAGAGGATTGGGTAATGTTTAAAGAGCAACAGAATATAATTAAAAAGACAATACGTGGAGAAAAGATGAGGTACGAAGGTAAGCTAGCCAAGAATATAAAGGAGGATAGTAAAAGCTTCTTTAGGTTTGCGAAGAGGAAAAAATTAGTTAAGACAAAAGTTGGACCCTTGAAGACTGAAAAGGATGAATGTTATTATGGAGAACATGGAAATGGCAGATGGGTTGAACAGGTACTTTGGATCAGTCTTCACTAAGGAGGACACAATAATCTTCCTAATGTACTAGTGGCCAAAGGATCTGGGGTGATGGAGGAACTGAAGGGAATCCACATTAGGCAGGAAATGGGGTTGGGTAGACTGATGGGTCTGAAGGCAGATAAATCCCCAGGGCTTGATGGTCTGCATCCCAGGGTGCTTAAGGAAACGGGTCTAGAAATCATGGACGCATTGGAGATCGTTTTCCAATGTTCTATAGATTCAGGATGAGTTCCTCTGGATTGGAGATTAGCTAATGTTATTCCACTTTTTAAGGCGGGAGAGAGAAAACAGGGAATTATCGACCAGTTAACCTGACATTGGTGGTGGGAAAGATGCTGGTCAATTATGAAAGATGAAATTGCGGCACATTTAGATAGCAGTAACAGGATCGGTCCGAGTCAGCTTGGATCTACGAAGGGGTTGACTAATCTTCTGGAATTTTTTGAGGATGTAACTTGGAAAATGGACAATGGACAGCCAGTGGATGTAGTGTACCTGGAATTCCAGAAAGCATTTGATATGGTCCCACGTAGGAGATTAGTGGGCAAAATTAGGGCACATGGTATTGGGGGTAGAGTGCTGCCATGGATAGAAAATTGGTTGGCAGACAGGAAACAAAGAGTAGGGATTAACGGTGACTAGTGGGGTACCGCACGGCTCGGTGCTGGGACCACAGCTATTTCCAATATACATTAATGATTTGTATGAAGGAATTCAAAGTAACATTAGCAAATTTGCAGATGACACAAAGCTGGGTGGCAGTGTGAACTGTGAGGATGATGCTATGGGAATGCAAGGTGACTTGGACCGGTTGGAGGAGTGGGCAGATGCATGGCAGATGAAGTTTAATGCGGATAAATGTGAGGTTATCCACTTTGGTATCAAAAACAGGAAGGCAGATTACTATCTAAATGGTGTCAAGTTGGGAAAAGGGGAAGTACAAGGGAATCTGGGGGTCCTTGTTCATCAGTCCATGAAAGTAAGCATGCAGGTACAGCAGGCAGTGAAGAAAGCGAATGGTATGTTGGCCTTCATAACAAGAAGAGTTGAGTATAGGAGCAAAGCGGTCCTTCTGCAGTTGTATAGGGCCCTAGTGAGACCACACCTTGAGTATTATGTGCAGTTTTGATCCCCTAATTAGAGGACATTCTTGCTATTGATGGAGTGCAGCGTAGGTTTATAAGGTTAATTCCCGGGATGGCGGGACTGTCATGTGCTGAGAGAATGGAGCGGCTGGGCTTGTACACTCTGGAGTTTAGGATGAGAGGGCATCTTATTGAAACATATGAGATTGTTAAGGGATTGGACACGCTGGAGGCAGGAAACGTTCCCGATGTTGGTGACTGAAATTAGAGCACAGGTGACTAAAATTAGAGCACATGGTATCTGGTGACTAAAATTAGAGCACATGGTATTGGGGGTAGGGCGTTGACATGGATAGAAAATTGGTTGGCAGACCGGAAGCAAAGAGTAGGAGTGAACGGTTCCTTTTCAGAATGGCAGGCAGTGGCGAGTGGAGTGCGGCAAGGCTCCGTGTTGGGGCCGCAACTGTTTACCCTATATATTAATGATTTGGAAGAGGGAATTAGGAGCAACACTAGCAAGTTTGCGGATGACACAAGGCTGGGTGGCAGTGTGAACTGTGAAGAGGATGTTAGGAGGTTGCAGAGTGACCTGGACAGGTTGAGTGAGTGGGCAGATGCGTGGCAGATGCAGTATAATATAGATAAATGTGAGGTTATCCACTTTGGTGGCAAAAACAAGGGGGCAGATTATTATCTCAATGGGGTTAGATTAGGTAAGGGGGAGGTGCAGCGAGACCTGGGCATCCTTGTACACCAGTCACTGAAAGTTGGCTTGCAGGTACAGCAGGCAGTGAAGAAAGCTAATAGAATATTGGCCTTCAGAACAAGAAGATTTCAGTATAAGTGTAAAGAGGATCTTCTGCAGTTGTATGGGGCTTTGGTGAGACCGCATCTGGAGTATTGTGTACAGTTGTAGTCTCCTAATTTGAGGAAGGACATACTTGTGATTGAGGCAGTGCAGCGTATGTTCACAAGATTGCTCTGAGTGATTGGAATTAACGACAATGTCCTTCATAAAGACTGGTGGGTCATGCACAGGGCATTCTTCAATGAAAAATGTCTCGCAGGCTTCACAAACTAAAACGGAAAATGCAAAATAAGAACAAATCAGGGTGTTGTTGTTATTGATTAATGTTAAAAGAAACATTAGTTAATGAGCTAAATCAATTCTGTGCTCTTTAATTGGATTGTTCCACCATTGCCTTGGCTAGCAATGTACTGTGCCATCACTACAATGCTCCCAATGAAATATGGTTGCTCTGAAGAAATAGACTGGTTACTTTGCACATGCAAAGGTAATCGTCATCACGGAGCTCCCTTTCTTCCGTGTAAATTATCCTCTCTTATTTCTTAGAAAGAAAGCCAAAAATAATCTAATTGCATGTTTCAAGTCTGATAAGTGGTTAAACTGTAAAATATGGAAGTTAGTTACATAATATGCAACATTCTATGAATTGAACTTGATTGACATGGTGGTAGGTCATTATCTCATCTCAATTATTTACTGTAATGTACAGGAAGTCACTAATTTTGAGTTTCACTTTTACAAACAGAATTACCTGTTGCTCGTTTGATTCTTTTAACCAACACTGTGTCTTACTTAATTTCCTCAGTGGCTCCTCCCAAATCTTTTATGACCAGTAATGAGACAATTTGGTGCAAACTGTGAATCGTAAGGACACAAATAAATTATAACCATATAACAATGACAGCACGGAAACAGGCCCTCTCGGCCCTTCCAGTCCGTGCCGACCATTTGTTTTCCCCTAGTCCCATCTACCTGCACTCAGACCATACCCCTCCATTCCCTTCACGTCCATATACCTATCCACTTTACTCTTAAATGTTAAAATCGATCCTGCCTCCACCATTTCTGCTGGAAGCTCATTCCACACAGCCACCACCCTCTGAGTAAATAAGTTCCCCCTCACGTTACCCCGAAACTTCTGTCCCTTAATTCTCATGTCATGCCCTCTTGTTTGAATCTTCCCTACCCTCAATGGGAAAAACGTATCCACGTTAACTCTGTCTATCCGTTTCATCATTTTAAAGACCTCAATCAAGTCCCCCCTTAACCTTCTGTGCTCCAAAGAATAAAGACCTAACTTGATCAACCTCTCTCTGTAACATAGTTGCTGGAACCCTGGCAACATTCTTGTAAATCTCCTCTGTACTCTCTCTATTTTGTTGACATCCTTCCTATAACTAGGCGACCAAAATTGTACACCATACTCCAGAATTGGTCTTACCAATGCCTTGTACAATTTTAACATTACTTCCCTACTCCTATATTCAATGCTCTGATTTATAAAGGCCAGAACACCAAAGGCTTTCTTTACCACCCTATCTACATGCGATTCCACCTTCAGGGAACTATGCACAGTTATTCCTAGATCCCTCTGTTCCACAGCATTCCACAATTCCCTACCATTTACCATGTACGTCCTATTTTGATTTGTCATGCCAAGATGTAGCACTTCACACTTTACAGCATTAAACTCCATCTGCCATCTTTCAGCCCACTTTTCCAAATGGCCCAAATCTCTCTGTAGACTTTGAAAATCTGCTTCATTATCCACAACACCATCTATCTTAGTATCATCTGCATACTTACTTATCCAATTTTCCACCCCATCATCCAGATCATTGATGTACATGACAAACAACAGTGGACCCAACACAGATCCCTGAGGCACCCCACTGGTCACCGGCTTCCAACCTGACAAACAGCCATCCACCATTACTCTCTGACATCTCCCATTCAGCCACTGTTGAATCCATCTTGCTACTCCGCCATTAACACCCAAAGATTGAACCTTCTTAACCAACCTTCCATGGGAAACCTTGTCAAAGGCCTTACTGAAATCCATATAGACAACATCCACTGCTTTACCCTCATCAATTTCCCTAGTTACCGCTTCAAAAAATTCAAGAAGGTTTGTCAAACATGACCTTCCAGGCACAAATCCATGTTGACTGTTCCTGATCAGATCCTGTTTATCCAGATGCTTCTATATATTATCTCTAAGTATCCTTTCCATTAATTTGCCCACCACTGACGTCAAACTAATAGGTCTATAATTGCTAGGTTTCTTCTTTGAACCCTTTTTAAATAATGGAACAACATGCGCAATACGCCAATCCTCCGGCACTATTCCCGTTTCTAATGACATTTGAAATATTTCTGTCATAACTCCTGCTATTTCTACACTAACTTCTCTCAATGTCCTAGGGAATATCCTGTCAGGACCTGGAGACTTATCCACTTTTATATTTTTCAAAAGTGTCAGTACTTCCTCCTCTTTGAATCTCATAGTTTCCATAGCTACTCTACTTTTTCCGCTTAACTCACAGAGTTCAATATCCTTCTCCTTGGTGAATACCGAAGAAAAGAAAATAAATTGTTTCCACTTCTTGATTATTTCCACCAGGGGCGCCGAACGATAGTAGCCTCACCAACAGTCTGTCTGTCTTTTCATCGTTTTTCGTTATTTTTAGTCAGTTTTAAAAGTATGTGTTAATGTTCCCTGGTTTATTTTAGGTGGGGGTGGGGAAGGAGGTGGGGGTAAAACAATTTTTCAATCTCCAGTCGCTCTGCGGCCTAACACCACGGGCGAAGCACTTGCTATCGGAGCCGATCCCTTGCCTGGGATCGACGCTCCAAATGCAGCCTGCAGATTTCACCATCGAGGAGCTCACAGTCTCGGGTAGAGACCGATGTCGAGAAAGCCCAGTCGCAGAAGGTTTCGACCAGCCCCGACCCGGAGTCAGATCACCCTGCGTGGCGGAGCTGAGATTCCCCCCCAATGCAGGAGCTTGATCGCCCCGATGCGGAGGGCCCGTCCACTGGCTATGGGAGCCAAGATCGCCCATCAACAGAAGGCTCGTGGCCCCCGAAGGCGGGAGAACAAAGAAGGGAAGAGATTGAACATTTTTTCGCCTTCCATCACAGTGAGGAATGTGGAGGAGTCACTGTGATGGATGTTTATGGTAAAATGTATTTTCTGTGTTCTGTTGCTTTTTATTGCTATGACTTTATGGCAAATGAAATGTTGCAAAACATACTTGGCTAATAAAGTATGATTATGATAATTTCTTCCATCGTATTATTAACTGGGATACTCAACTAAATTACTAATAAAAGCAGTCACTGCCCAGTGTGCAATATTTCAGTGATCTCTCACCTTTCATACTCTACTCTGAAAGGAAGTTTGATATTGTCAGCAAATGTAGGAAAATGTGGGAACAATACACATATATTTGTGAATGTTAGTGTAGGATCCACTGAATCCCAGGACAGAAAGCAAAGAACAACCGATACTTAGCTGAGCCAGACACCATGTGTCACATTTATTCCAGAAGCCCCTCTTACATACATTCTCAACAATCATAAGCAGTGTGTACATAAGGCCCATTAGAGCCTCTGACCTTATAGTCGTTATTGAGCTCTTGTGGCTGGACCTTTTCGTGAGGCTGTTGGTGAGTCGCCAGTGGTGATAGGCTGCATGCAGAACCAACGTGGGCATGAATGAGCCACATTAGCTCCTGATTCCAACAGCATGATGAAGATTTTTCTAAAAGGCAGTCATTTCGATCTGGTAGAAAATTAAATGTTAATGTAGAGCCACTCTGTTGATTCATAAAAGTGTATTCTCATGTCCTTTATCCTGGGAATAATTTTTGCTCTTACTTTTATGCCAGACTTTCTTTCGGTATTCTTGCCATTTTCATTCTTAAAAGGAGACCTAAAGATTCTGACTCCTTTGGGAAAAAAAGTGCCTCATCGGTGCTGCTTTGGAAAAATACAGACTGTATCTCAATAGTTTGGCAATTCTGGATATATTTAATGTAGTTGAGAAAAATTGGATCAGCATATCACAAAAGTGAAAATTAGGAAAAGTAAATTTGCACTTCATAAATAACACTTTGGGAAAAATGTATTAAATTTAACAAGTATCCCACCATTCCAAAGATAATCATAAAATCTCTCTTACAACAGATTCCATAGGCTAACAGCCAAACTGATTCGAATCAACTATATTTGAAAAACTGTATTTAATATTTCAAACAAATTTAAATTACATTTTGGATTTTTTGTCAGATATTTAGGTGTCCAATCCTGAATCGTTAGATACGCATACTTGGGTTTGATGCCTTCTGCTCCAATTTGTCTTGAATTCTGGCTTTGGTACATTCAATCCTGTGAAAAATAAAACATGCTCATCTTCTGTTATGGCCAACTTCATTAAACTTATCCGTGCAAAATATATGTGGATAAATCGCTTTGCAATGTTTTCATTATAACTATTTCCTTCAGAGTATTCATGCTATTATTCAATTGATCATGTCTACTTGACGACGACAGAAAACATCCTTAAAATTATTTTTCAGATTTAAAGAAAAATCGACCAGCATGAAGAATATAATGGATGACTATGTGTATATTTCCAGGTCAGAAATTGCAATGACCAATCTTTCAGTTTCACTCATTTCTGTGGCAAGTGAAATAGATCAAAATCCTTCTTTCCATTCCTCCAGGTTTAATGTAATGGACAATAGACAATAGACAATAGGTGCAGGAGTAGGCCATACGGCCCTTCAAGCCTGCACCGCCATTCAATATGATCATGGCTGATGATCCACAATCAGTACACCGTTCCTGCTTTCTCCCCATATCCCCTGATTCCGTTATCTTTAAGAGCCCTATCTTGCTCTTTCTTGAAAGTTTCCAGAGAAGCGGCTTCCACTGAGGCAGAGAATTCCGCAGACTCACAATTCTCAGTGTGAAAAAGTGTTTCCTCATCTCTGTTCTAAATGGCTTACCCCTTAGTCTTAAACTGTGGCCCCTGGTTCTGGACTCCCCCAACATCGGGAACATGTTTCCTACCTCTGGCGTGCCCAAACCCTTAATAATCTTATGTTTCAATAAGATTATTAATGTTTCATTCTTCTAAATTCCAGTGTATACATGCCCAGCCGCTCCATTCTCTCAGCAAACGACAGTCCCACTATCCCGGGAATTAACCTTGTGCACATAGGCTGCACTCTCTCAATAGCAAGAATGTCCTTCCTCAAATTTGAAGACCTAAACTGCATACAATGCTCCAGGTGTGGTCTCACTTGGGCCCTGTACAACTGCAGAAGGACCTCTTTGCTCCTCTTGTTATGAAGGCCAACATACCATGAGCTTTCTTCAATGCTTGCTATACCTGCGTGCTTACTCTCATTGAATGATGAACAAGGACCCCCCAGATCCCATTGTACTGCCCCTTTCCCCAACTTGACACCATTTAGATAATAATGGCCCATTCTTGCTGCCTGTACTGAGAGTGACACTTTGTGCCATGGATTTAATAATGAAAAACCAGGGCAATCCTCCTCTTCATCAATGGGAACATTGACCTGTGTCCAATTTCTGATTTCAGGACTGTGAGCAGTTGCAACATTAAAACGTATAACTGGGCCGCAATGTCTATGGGTTTGTGCTATCCATGGACACCATCTTCTGAATGACATCAAGGTTTGATGTTGGTTGGAATTTTTGAATGTTGGTAAGGAACCTCACCAGGAGGAAATAGTAATTAGAAGCAAAACTGTACATATCCTGCTGCCAATAATCTGGGACTAATCCACCCTAGGGAGCGGTGTCCAGTTGGGTATGGCTGACCTGCCTACATCTGTCCGTTCTTTCACTTTTTAAAAATGTTTAGTATGCTAAAAAGTGTTGCTTGGAGGTCTATTCTTTTTATGTGTGGGAGTGGAGGGGGGGAGGGGGAAACTGTATTTCTCAGTCCCTACCTGGTTGGAGAGGCAGGCTTTCCTCCGAGCAGCATCTCGACCGGTCCTCGCGGCCTACCATTGGGGTCTGGTGCGGCGTTTCCTGATGGGACTGGCCAGAACCTCGGCTTTGGCGGCGGCACAGCGCTGGAGCGCTATCGCGGAGCGGGCGATGACTTGCCCGGGTCGCCGCGCTGAAGCTCCAGAATGCTGAGTCCGCCAATGAAACGTCGCGATGCTGCGGGTCTGTGGAGCGGCCAGCCGTGGGCGGCGGCGCTGACTTTAACAGCGGGAGCCTGGGATTTCTCGCAGAGATCGCCAGTGGTGGAGCTCCTTCCAGCGTGGCCTGTTGGCTTCGAAAGCCACAGTCTCCGGTAAGGAAACGGCTGTTCCAGGCATCCCAAGCCACTGCAAGGGTTCTCCCGATGCCGTAGCACCATCAACTGGCGAGAAGGGCATGAAACATCGGGCCCCATAGCGGCGACTGCTGAGGCCTTAATAGGCCAGACTGTGGGTGGACAAGGGGGTGGGCAAGTGGACTTTGTGCCTTCCCTCACAGTGGGAACCATTGTGGGGGGATGTTTTTATGTTAAATTCGTCTTTAATGCTGGGTTGTATTCTTATTAGTGTGCTGCAATGTCAACTTGAATTTCACTATACCAACTGGTGTATATGACAATAAATGAACCTTTGAACCTTTGACTAATCACAAGTCTGCTGGGTGTGCTCATTTCATCAAAAGTGGCAATACAAATCTTACAGGTTGACACATCCTGACTTTGCAGGGCATTAATATATCAGGCAGGAGTTTATGTCTTGGGACCTTTCCAAATTTCCAATGACCAGCAGGTATGCACATAAAAATGAGGGCAGGAACAGATACAACAACATTTAATTCTAAACATTATCTTCCAGACATTTGTTTATTGCAGAGCTGGCATTTCCTGTTCTTTCCATATTGCCCCTTGTATGACATGGAGCAGAATGTGGAGTATATTGTTCTTCCATTGCATGCAACCTTTATGGTGTAGAGGCCACAGGTTTGGGATATGTTATAGAAGTCTTACCACAAAAACTCCAGTGCATTATGGAGATAATTAACAGAGCATTTCAATGAAAGGGGCGCGAGAGAAAACAGGGAATTACAGACCAGTTAGCCTGACTTCGGTGGTGGGAAAGATGCTGGAGTCAATTATTAAAGGGGTAATAATGAGGCATTTGGATTGCAGTAAAAGGATTAGTCCAAGTCAACATGGATTTTTGAAAGGGAAATCATGCTTGACTAATCTTCTAGAACTTTTTGAGGATGTGACAAGTAAAATCGATGAAGGGGTGCCAGTGGATGTAGTGTATCTAGACTTTCAGAAAGCCTTTGATAAGGTCCCGCACGGGAGACTGGTGACTAAAATTAGAGCACATGGTATTGGGGGTAGGGTGTTGACATGGATAGAAAATTGGTTGACAGACAGGAAGCAAAGAGTAGGAGTGAACGGGTCCTTTTCAGAATGGCAGGCAGTGGCGAGTGGAGTGCCGTAAGGCTCGGTGTTGGGGCCGCAACTGTTTACCATATATATTAATGATGTGGGAGAGGGAACTAGGAGCAACACTAGCAAGTTTGTGGATGACACAAAGCTGGGTTGCTGTGTGAACTGTGAAGGGGATGTTAGGAGGTTGCAGGGTGACTTGGACAGGTTGAGTGAGTGGGCAGTTACAGTATATTTTACTTCGGAGTCACGTGAGTGACTACGTGAAAAAGGCCATACCCACGCATGCCCGTCATTATGTCTGACGCATTGCGCACCGGCTGACTGGCAGGCGCGCGGCTTCTGCCAGCGGTAAGTTTTAAACCTGGAAGGTAAGTTTTAACTTATTTCTAGGGATGTTTTTTGTTTTGCAGGACAGAGTTTGCCTGCTGGATTCTGGGCGAAGTTGGACGGGCCGCAGGAAACCGGTTACGGACCGTGGGGAAATCCTGGTCCGGACCGCGGAATCGCGGGTAGCCGGCGGGTTTGCTCCCAAGTCGCTAACAAGGAAGTCAGCAACACCCAGGGGTTAGACTGGCAGCAAGCTGGTCTAGCTACCACAGTGTCGGACAATGGGGGTCAGCAACCCCCAGACCGCTTAGGTCTTCCAAGATAAAGCGGTTAGACTGGCAGTACACCGGTCTCACTACCCCTGTTGCGCACTATGGGGTCAGCAGCCCCAGACCGCTTAGGTCTTCCTAGACAAAGCGGTCAGACTGGCAGTAAGCTGGTCACGCTACTCCAGTTGTGGACAATGGGGTCAACAGCCCCAGACAGCTTAGGTCTTCCCAAAAAAAGTGGTTAGACTGGCAGTAAGCCGGTCTCACTACCCCAATCTCTGTCAATGGGGTCAGCAGCTCACAGACCACTTAGGGCTTCCTGGATAGGGGTTAGACTGGCAGTAAGCCGGTCTCGCGACCCCAGTTGCTGACAATGGGGTCAGCAGCTCCCAGACCGCTAAGGTCTCTACAAATAAGGGGGAAAACTGGCAGTAAGTTGGTCTCGAGACCTAGTCACTAACTATGGGGCCAGCAACTCACAGACCGCTATGGTTCCCCCAGGAAAGGCGTTAAACGACGCCTGCGGGCCAGGAGGTTCCCCACTCCTTCTATGGATAGCGTCTGTGAACGCCTAACACACACCTGGAGCACCTGATGGAGAGGTTGCTCCAGAAAGATATGCTCCAGAAGAGAGCTATCTGAGCCAGGGTATTATGAAAAACCTGCTGGCAGCAGGACCTGTGTCAGGGCTGCACAATGTCTACCTCTCTGAGGAGGGGAGCATCAGGGGTCAGTTTTCGCTCTGGCCCAGAGTCATCTTCTGATATAGGTCCGAGAGGCCATGTCAGCGCAGGTATCCTCAGGGGCCTGCGGCAGCACCTGTGTCAGGGCTGTCTACGAGTTTCCCTCTCGGTGGAGGGGAGTGCAAGGACATACTCGCAGGGGAAGAGGCAGAAAACCTGGAAGGGGCCAGATTCCCTCTCACTACAACTGCCGGCAGTGAACAGAGCTATTAAATGAAACCATCGTATCGGCGATGACACCCCACACGGCAGTAGGCAGTTCACTGAAGTTGATGGGCACTTGAAAGCTGGGCCAAGCTGGTCTCAGGAATATGGAAATCAGGGGCCTTTGGGCTTACCATATTAACCATGGACGTAGGTGGGTCTGGTTCTTTCGAAACATGGGGTAAGTGAACCATTTACAAGTTGGTAATATTTACACTTGTTTTGTACAAAGGAAAATGATAACATGTGATGGGTAATTATTACACAGTATACAAGGGTACCAAGCATGGCTTGGAATTGGGGCCAGAGTTATCTTTCGAGGCAGGCTCAGGATTACGGCAAATATTGCCTTCCGCGACAATATCAGTAATATGGCCAGAGTTGTCTTTCAAGGCAGGCTCAGAATTACAGCCGGAGGAGTTTTAGGGCAGGCCAGTAGTATGGCCAGAGTTGCATTCAAGGCAGGCACGGAATGATGGCAGGCATGGCCTGTTCCTTGTGAAAGATGTCGGTTCATATTTCATTTACTCCCATATGCAAGATAGCTTTTCAGTATATGGAATTTCTCTACTGTCTAACTACTAGTTTCCTTAGGATCTTTATGGCATGCATCGATCTCAAAGATGCATACTATTTAGGTCCCATTCACAGGAGATCACCGGGAACATTTGAAATTGATCTGGAGGATATTTCTTACGCTGCATTTTGCTTAAATCAACTGTTTTCAGCCATTAAGTCAAATTTAAGTTGATACCAACTGGAAGTTATTGTTTATCGGATTTACCTTTAACTATTAATTACCTGTGATTCCACCCTGGGGCAACAGATTGGAATCAATTGAATCCTGTAACAACCTTGTTATCAAGCAGTCTTCTATTTATTAAGCATAATTGGCTTTAGCAGCTGTGTTTCAGCTGTGCAATTGGGCCTTGCATTATTAGAATGTTCAACGTGCAAGTAGTAACCTCTCAAGTGCCATATAGGTCATTGTTAACAGACCTATGCTATTATCAGCTGAAGCTACCAAAGTCACAATAGTGGTCGAACTATATTCAGCATTGCTCCTGTAGTTTTCGTCACATAATCTTCAGTTATATTACTTATGGATTCTAGAGCTCAAAGATGTAAAATCACAAATGCCATCTCTAGTAACGATGGGATTTGCATGAATCACCATTTCTTCAGTTATTGATATCAACTACCTATAGACACTAGGTGCATACAATGGGTTAAAGGGTTATTGTGTGAATATGCAAAACCTGCATGCTCAGTCCAAGTTGATACACTGTGGAGGTGGCATATGTTAGTCACATGGATGCAATAAAGTCAAAGTATCCTGTCATAATGTACCCAACCTTTTTGGCGCTGGTATATCATCGTGCAAAATCTGTGACAACACTGTATGGATGTTGGATGACAAAGCATTTTAGGATCTATGGCTCGATGGCACCCAATATCGAGATGTTTGCATTCTTGCTACACGGGGGAGGAATGTTCTTTTATGTGGTTTCTCCATTTTGCCTCATCAATCGGGGCTTGCAATAATTCAGCAAGATCCGCATTCAGGGTTCTCGTACTGTCTGACTGGCCTACGCAGCCATGGTTTCCGCAAATGTTGGTAATGATATGGAACCTTATGTGGGGTTCTAAACATAAAACTTTGCTGGTTCAGCCTAGGATTCGATGAACCAGCCTCTACATGATTAATCAATTGATTGCTTTACAGAATCTGAGAAGACCGCTCCTGCGGCTTGGGCTGTCAGACTGATCCATGTTTGTCTCACTGCAGAGTGCAGGGATAGCACCGAAAAAGCAGTACTTTGCCTCTTCAGGAGATGGAAAAACATTTTTATGTTAAATGTTGTTACATATAATACGGCACGGACACTGACATCTTAGAGTTCATTTTCTATGGGTCTTTGACAATAAATTAAGTTATATTCCCATTAACTGTACCCAATGTGCTTCTCATCATAGTTGCTGCAGCAAGTGGGACCCGCTCTCTCAGGTTTCACCCTCTGGTGTCCAGTATTTAGAATATCATTAACATAAATTATCCCAGACCCAAGTACACGGAAGTATGGGATATTGACATTGTGTTAACATTTATTCACCATGGGGCTCCAGCTATATCTCTATCTTTGGTTCGGCTCTCATAGGTAGATTATTCTCTGGCGCTGCCCACAGCGCGCAGGTCCAGTCATTATATAAATTGCGAATGGACAGGATCGTTACGCCTGCATTATCATAATTCATATTTACATACCCCATGCACCTTCGGTTACATGTGGTCACACATTTACATTATTACGTCAATGTCATCTCGAGCCTTAGAGGCTCTGATACAAGTTCAGACCATCTCCAGGTGGTTATGCGAGGGTTTGGCTTATACAGGAGTAGATACTGGTTTCTAATCTCACTCCAGGGATGCTACAACACCAGTAGCAAGGGTTATGTGCGGTCCTCTGGATCACATCCTGTCAACTGCAGGATGGTCTAATGAACGAGATATCCAACATTTTATTTTAACCCATTGCCAGACCAGGGGTATATGCCAACTCTATTTAGATTCAATTTTATAGTTCCCCTAGGGTGAGAGGGGTTGCTGTTATTGTTTGTTCATTTATCAGCATCAGCATGTTTTAAAATCTATGTCATGTATGTATGCATTATGAATGTTTCCCTTATCTATGGTCAACTGATGCAGTCGTGCTTGTGTGGACTCGTTTTTCCACGGCATTAAATCACAGAGCTTCAAAATATTCACATAGTAACTCACTTGACTCCGAAGTAAAATAGTAAGATTAAACGAGAACTTACCAGTTTGAAGTTTGATTGTTAATTTATGAGGAGTTACGATAAGGGATTACGTGCCCTCTGCTCCCTACCTTCGTAACATAACGATCTTTCTGTAAGTTCTAGTCAACTCTAATCTTACTATTTTAGTTCAACAACTCTTTTTCTGTGATTTCACACCGCTGCTTTGAAGATTGACGCGCATGCATGGGGACGCCCTTCTTCACGTAATCCCTCACCGTAACTCCTTATAAAATAACGATCAAACTTCAAACTGGTAAGTTCTCGTTTAATCATACGAATATAGATAAATGTGAGGTTATCCACTTTGGCAGCAAAAACAAGGGGGCAGATTATTATCTCAACGGGGTTAGGTTAGGGGGAGGTACAGCAAGACCCGGGTGTCCTTGTACACCAGTTACTGAAAGTTGGCGGGCAGGTACATCAGACAGTGAAGAAAGCTAATGGAATGTTGGCCTTCATAACAAGAGGATTTCAGTGCTCTGGTGAGACCACATCTGGAGTATTGTGTCCCGTTTTGGTCTCCTAATTTGAGGAAGGACATCCTTGTGATTGAGGCAGTGCAGCGTAGGTTCACAAGATTGATCCCTGGGATGGCAGGACTGTCATATAAGGAAAGATTAAAAAGACTAGGCTTGTATTCACTGGAGTTTAGAAGGATGAGGGGGAATCTTATAGAAACATATAAAATGATAAAAGGACTGGACATGCTAGATGGAGGAAAAATGTTTCCAATGTTGGGCGAGTCCAGAACCAGGGGCCACAGTCTTAAAATAACAGGGAAGCCATTTAAGACTGAGGTGAGAAAGTTGAGAAACAAGAGAGTTGTGAATTTGTGTAATTCCCTACCACAGAGGGCAGTGGAGGCCAAGTGTCTGGATGGATTTAAGAGAGAGTTAGATAGGAGCTCTAGGGGCTTGTGGAATCAAGGGATATGGGGAGAAGGCAGGCACGGGTTATTGATTGGGGACAATAAGGCATGATCACAATGAATGGTGTTGCTGGCCTGAAGGGCCGAATGGCCTCCTCCTGCACCTATTTTCTTTTTTTTTTTTTTTTTTTTTTTTTTTTTTTTTTTTTTTTTTTTATTGTAGAAACAATATATACCGAGTACACTCTTATACGACAGTGAGAGTTGTATAATATACAAAATTATATAATATTGATTATCGATTAATACTGTTTATGTTAATTGTAATATTATCCATTATACATTTCGTGGTTATTTATTTTATATAATTGGGAGTATATGTAGTATATTCCTAAAATAAGCAATACACTCAGATTTCTCATATCATAGATATTCTTCTAATTACCAAATACAAATCCCCGCTAATATAACTACATAATACCCAATCTTAAACAAAGTTTTATGATATTCATAATGTTATCAAAATATTAAGAATGTTTGTATTATTGTTAACTTTATATTTCATAATTATTGTATAGTTGAAAATACATAATTTTATATAATTACCAATTTAAGACATCTATAATCTTTTCATACGAATAAAAATAAGTGTGTACATATTAAAAATTTATATAATATGTTTCTATATTTTTTTCCTTAATTAAAGATAGGAAGATAGAGAAAGAGAATAGAAAATAGAAAAGAAAATGTGAAAAGTTTGATGGAGATTGAAGTATTACTAAATAATCCATTCTTGGAGATACATTCATGATTTATTATATGTATTTCTTCATCCATTCAGATATTCAGGCCTCAGTCAAGTCCCTGCGCCGAACCATTGTGACCCTGTAGATATTTAATATAGGGAGACCATATCCTCTTGAAGAGATCTAACCTGTCCATAAGGACAAGTCTCAATCTCTCCAAGTGAAGTGTCTCCGTCATTTCTGTATTCCACATTTTAATTGTTGGGGATACAGGGCCTTTCCAAAATTTTAATATTAATTTTTTCCCAATTATTAAAGAATAGTCGATAAAAGTTCTTTGATTCCTTGTAATTATTTGTTCCGTTTCCGGTATTCCAAGTATGATTAACTTTGGGTCAGGAATCATAGTAATATTAATAACATTCGAGACTATCTTAAATATTTCATTCCAATATTCTAGAATCTTCGTACAATTAGTAAATGAATGTGACAAAGTTGCTTCTAAGATTTGACATTTATCACATATAGGTGATAGTTTTGGAAATATATTATGTAATTTAGATTTAGAATAATGTAATCTATGTAAAATTTTAAACTGTATAAGAGCATGTTTAGCATTTAAAGAACAGTAATGTATGTGTTGTAAGCTTTCTTCCCATATTTCTGGGCTTATTATTTGACTTAATTCATTTTCCCAACGCTGTCTATGTATTTCCGATGATGGAATATCACTTTCCAACAAAATATTGTAAATGTATGATATCATTTTTTCTGTATTTGGATGTTTATTCAAGCATTCATCTAAAATTTCACTCTTTCTATTTCTGAGTTCTTGTGTATTTGCAGAGATATAGTTTCTGATTTGTAAATATCTGAAATATTCATTATTATGAAGCCCGTAGGTTTGTTGTAATTCTTGAAATGAAAGAAAAGAATTTTCCTTATAAAGATCCCCTATATTTAAAATTCCTTTATTTTTCCATTGTATAAAAGCCTTATCCATCGTTGACGGTTTAAACGTAAAATTGTTGGCAATTGTAAGACCTAGCGGTATAAATTTTAGTTTTAGTGTTTTCTTTATTTGTTTCCAAATACGTATTCCACTTTCTATTATCAAATTTTCACTATAAATTTTCTTAGGTACATTAATATTAGCAAATATTATAGAGCTAATTTCAAATGGAAAACAGTCTTCTCTTTCCATTTTTAACCAATTTGGTTTATTATCTGTTTCTCCTAACCAGAAATTCATATTTTTAATATTAACTGCCCAATAATAAAACATAAAATTTGGTAAAGCTAAACCCCCGTTTATTTTAGCTTTACATAAATGTTTTTTATTTATTCTATGATTCTTATAATCCCAGATAAAGTTAGTGACTATTGAATCTACTTTTTTTTAAAAAAAATTTTTAGAGAGATATATCGGGATTGATTGAAATAAATATAATAATTGTGGGAGGAAAATCATTTTTATTGCGTTTATTTTACCTAACATTGAGATAGGTAAGCTTTTCCAGTATAAGATATTTTTATTTAATTTATTCAATAATAACGGGAAATTAGACTTAAATAAAGAGTCAAATCTTTTTGTAACAAAAATACCAAGATATTTAATATTTTCATTTGTTATATTAAAAGGAAATTGTTGTAATATCTGTAAGTTATTCATGGTTATTGGCATAAGTTCACTTTTATTCCAATTGATACTGTATCCTGAAATTAAACCAAATTCCGTTATTAGTTTTAACAAATTACGGATACTTATTTCCGGTTTAGTAATATAAAGTAATATATCGTCCGCATATAACGAGATTTTATTCTTAGTATCTTTAGTATCATATCCATATATTTCTGGGTGCAATCTTACCCTTTGAGCAAGAGGTTCGATTGCTAACGCAAACAGTAATGGTGATAAAGGACAGCCTTGTCTACAACCTCGAGATAAACTAAACTTAGTTGATAACATATGGTTTGTTATTATTCTAGCTGTTGGGTTTGCATATAATAATTTAATCCAAGTAGTAAACTTATCACCAAGCTTAAAGGCTTCCATCACCGAAAATAGATAAGGCCATTCCACCTGGTCAAAAGCTTTTTTCTGCATCCAACGAGATGACTACTAAGTCTTTTTTATCACTTCTTTTCGAATATATGATATTAAATAACCGTCTTAGATTATATGAAGAATATCTTTTAGGTATAAATCCTGTTTGATCAGGATGAATTAATTCGTTAACAATTTTGCTTAATAGAAACATAGAAACATTGGTGCAGGAGTAGGCCATTCAGCCCTTCGAGCCTGCACCGCCATTCAATATGAGGCTGATGCAATCTTTGTGCAAGAATCTTTGTTAAAATTTTTTGATCCGTATTTAATAAAGCAATTGCTCTATATGATCCTGGGTCATCCAAATCTTTATTTATTTTGGGTATAAGTGTTATAATAGATTCGTTCAATGTATCTGGTAATTTCTCTTGTGTATATATCTGTTCATATAATGATTTTAAATATGGGACCATTTGGTCATGAAAACTTTTATAAAATTCCGAGCCTATACCATCTGGTCCTGGAGTTTTACCATTTTTTAAAGATTTAATAGATTCTTGGATTTCTTTTATTGAAATATCGGCATTTAATAGTTCTCTATTTTGTAAATCTAATTCTTTTAAGTTACATACATTTAAAAAGGCATCTATTTCTGTTTTATTTACTGTCGTGTTACCAGTATACAAATTTTTATAATATTGCATAAATCTTTCATTAATATCCTTGGGTTGTATTAATAATTCACCGTTTTGTGATTTAATCCTATGTATAATTTTTTCAGCTTCAATTTTCCTTAATTGTCGAGCCAATAGTTTTTGTGGTTTGTCTCCAAATTCAAACAACAATTGTTTAGTATATTGGTAATATTTTAAAACTTGATCAGTATATATTTTATTTAATTTATACTTCAATGCTACAATTTTATTATGTATTATTATATCTGATTTTGTTGCATTCTGTATATCTAATTGTTTAATCTCCCTTTCTAAGTTGTTGTTCCTTCCGAATCTTCTTATTATGGAATGCTTGTGAAGAAATCATAATTCCTCGAAGATATGCTTTAAATGTTTCCCATAATAAAGAGCGAGATATTTCTGGTTGATCATTTATTTCAAAAAACATCTTAATCTGAGTTATAATGTATTCCTGAGTGGTTTTATTTTTTAATTTGTGGATTAAGTTTCCATTGTCCTAGATTTTCTGTTTTACCATTTATTTTAATTTTAAATGTTAATGGTGCATGATCTGAAATTATAATATTATGATATTTGGATTCGTAAGTAAGTGAAATAAGCTTTGCATCTACCAGAAAGTAATCTATTCTTGAATAAGTTTTATGTACTGGCGAGTAGAAGGAATATTCTCGACCAGTAGGATTTTCTGTTCTCCAGACATCTTTAATGTTAGTCGTTTGGATGTATGCGTTTAATAAATCACTAGTATGCGATTTAATTTTCCTTTGTTTTGAAGATCTATCTAAATAAGGGTCTAATGTACAATTAAAATCTCCTCCAATTATCAAATTGTAATGTGTTAATTCCGGAATATTATTAAGTACTTTCTTAAAGAATAAAGGACTATCAAAATTTGGTCCATAGATGTTAACAAAAATCATTTTTTCCTTATTTATTTCTCCTATTACAATAATGTATCTGCCATCTTTATCAGATATAGTAGATGTATGCTTAAATAAAGTACCTTTACGAAATAATATTGCTACGCCTCTTGATTTATGCGTAAAGGAAGAGTGATATATTTTATCTATCCATTTAGCTTTCAGCCTATTTTCAGCGTCTTTCTTTAGGTGAGTTTCTTGGATATGAAATTACATCAGCTTTCATTGCCTTTAAGTGTGTCAATATTTTTCCTCTTTTTATTGGTTCATTGATACCTTTAACATTCCAACTGCAAAAGGTTAATCCCTCGTTCCCCATATTTCTTTTTAAATCCTGCATTTTAGGTTTGTGGGAATCTAAAATAGGGTCCAAGGGTCCGCGCAGTAGACCTAACCTTACACCCGAACACCGAATAGATGAATTTTAGATCTCTTTTATGTACTTCACGAATATATCTCCATTGTTCCAGTGTATAGCTCCATTCAAACTGAAAGATATAGTAAACATAAAAGAATAGTGAAGAATAGGTAAAAAGCTTAGTAGAGTGCATAAAGAGTAGAAAAACTACAAATAAAATATTTGTAGTTTGTGAAAGCCAAACTATATTGGCTATTAATCTAAAGGCTTCCGGCATTGATGTTATTAATTTAGCCAGCTCCTAATTTTAAGGAATTATTATTCCATGATAATATTTTAACGGGGATATAATATTAAAGAAATGAAAAGGAGTGATATTAATCATCATAAAAGTATATATATCTAAAATTAGTTTAAAAATCTAATTATAAAGCCACAGATAAAGAGTTTTTTTTAAATACAAAAAATAGAAATCATTATTAAAAAAGGAAAAAAAAAACATTAAGGGGAGGGTATCTCCAAATGTAACAAGACATAAAATATTAATTATTAGTAGTATTAATTAGCAATAGTGAACAGTCTTGGTTAATAACAGTCATAGTAATAATAAAACCGCGTTATAATTTTAGTATGTGTGTTATTTGTTTGTGTTAGTTATATATTATGAGTAATTGTCAATGTTCGGTGAGCTTCTTCCAATCCGGGAAAACATTTCGTTCCATACGACATTGTCCGTTCCTTCTAATTTCTTCTAATTCCATATTGTCGTATAAAGTCTCATAGAATGTTAAGAGACCGTACTAGGTCTTTAAAAATAGTAAAAGACAGTATATTTGCTTGTAGATGGTTTTCAAGTGTCAAACTGCTTTGCAAATTCCATTGCTTCTGTTGGAGTCTTGAAAAAGTGTTCCACGCTGTTGTAAGTAACTCTTAGGATGGCTGGGTAATTCAGACCGTATCTCAAGTTTTCTACACCCCTCATAAGGTTTTTGGCTTCGTTAAACGCTTTTCGTTTTCTGGCGACCTCTGGGGGATAGTCTCGATAGATACCTATTTTCTATGTTTCTATATTTCTCGTGCATTGAATTCAGAGACCGAGATCACCAGGGATTCATGACTGTGAGTGTTCAAGAAGAAGCCAATAGAATTATGTTATCAAAGAACAGGAATGTTTAATATCCTTAGATATATTGTCAAAGTACACCCATGGAGTGACAGAGTGGTGGAGCCATTGAGTGTGGCAGCCTCGCCAGCAGCAGTCTGTTCTTTCACTTTTTGCTTATTTTTAATCTGTCAAAAAGTCTCTTATTTGCAGGTCCTTTCGTCCTTTTTTATGTGGGGGGGTGGGGGGTGGGGGGGTTTGAGAGGGGAAACCGTTTCCCATTCACTTCCTGGTCGAGAATGCATCTTTTCTCCGAGCCGCATCTTTGCCCCCTCTCGCGGCCTACCACCTGGATTGGCGCAGCCTTTCCTGCCGGAGACCTGCCAGAGCTTCAGGAGCGGCGCAGCACTGAATTACCTTTGTGGAGCGGCCGATGCCTTCCCAGGGATTACCATGTTGGAGCTCCAGAATGTTGGGCCTGCCGACTTTAACACCGTGGAGCTGTGGTCTGCGGAGCATACAGCCGCGGGCAGCGCTGACTTTAACATTGTGGAGTCCTGGGATCCTTTGCCAGTGTTGGAGCTCTGCCCAGCTTAGCCTTTGGACTTCGGAAGCTGCGGTCCCCAGTAAGTAGCCGATACGGAACTCGAAGCCGCTGAGTGATCTTCCGTTCCGACACCGGCGCTCTGATCATGCCGGCGAGAGGGCCGGAACATTGGGCCGCCGTAGCAGCGGAGGGCTTAATAACCCCGACCATGGGTGAACAAGAGGAAGATGACTAAACTTTGTTGCCTACCCTCACAATGGGAAATGCTGATTCCGCTATGGGGAATGTTCATCTTAAATTCTATAGTGTTGTTGTAGCGGCACCTAGTGGTTAGGCCACTCTTGCTATGCGAATCCTCGGTAGTCATGGGAATGAGTCACGTGTTATTGGGGTGTGCCCTAGTATATAAGAACTGACCTTCCCTCTCTCGCCGCCTCTTCTGCTTCCTCTGATTTCATGAGTGTGTCTTGCCACCTCAGGAGGAGATCAACTGAGCCCACGAGGCAACAGCCTCTCAGCAACAATGACTTATGTTACAGTGCTAAACATGCATGTATATCTAACCTACAATACCTGAATAAAGAATCTATTTGTGCCTCTACATTGGTGACCCAACGTTTCTAAACGGATATTTTTGGATTTCAAATTGGTGGTGACCTGATGTCTGCAGCCGACAGCCCAGCCCAGCCCAGCACTATGGTACTTAAAGCTACGTATGCTGCCATCAACTCTGCGCTGCAACCGGATGTTGTCTTGGGCCCTGCCGCCGTGGCCGGGCCACTTGATTCTCGCCTATGCCTGGTCTACCTGATCCACCCGCCGCGTCCCTGGCCCACCACAGCAGCTAGCGGCGCAGCAGTCTCGGCCCTCACTTTCCCTCCTGCAGGACCTGCCCGGAGCTGCCAACCGAGGCTGACAGGCCGTGGCTGCCATCGCTCCCCCACGAGCTGCTGCGCGCCGGGGCTGAGAGGCTGCGCCTGCCATTGTTTCCTCACCGATAGAGCGGGCCTACCAAGGCCTAGACTCCTGATAGGGTGGGCCTACCTGGGGCGGCTGCCCGAATACATCCTCACCGACATGCCTACCGTTAAAGCGGGCCTACCAAGGTCTAGACACCCGATAGAGTGGGCCTACCTGGGGTGGCTTACCGAAGATGTCCTTCTCCTTGTGCAGCGAGAATTTAGCCACAGCGACTACAAAAATTGCTGCTCCAGCGACTTTAAAAATGGCGATCGTGGCCAGCCTGAAGTAACGCATGACCCGTCGACTGCCGACAACAACGTCACGTCTGGTCCAGTGGTGACGCTGGAGCCCAACCGCCGTCAACGGCACCACCTCTGGTTGAGTGGCTACTCTGCAGCTCAACTACCATCAGCAGCGCTACCTTTGGTCGAGTGGCATCTACTGTAGTATCATTTGCTGTAGTTTTCTTTTTCCAATTTACTCTAATGCCTTAGCTTAACATTGCAGATCCCCTGTTGGTTGACATGACTGGTTGATCCCTCGTCCGTCCTGCGGTTTTGTGTTGGTCTTCTGGCACCCCGGAGTGTCGACTGTGCCCACTGACCCCACAGCAAGAGCCGCCTTCGATCTTGCTTCCGCACCACTTTTCGATGTCTGCCCTCACGGCCTGCCTCCGGTAATGGGCGGGATCCTGTAGCGGCACCTAGCAAATCTTCCTATTCCACTCCTCGGCAGTCACTGGAATGAGTCACGTGCTATAGAGGTGCGCCCTAGTATATACGAACTGACCTGCCCTCTCTTACTCTGACTTCATGAGTGTGTCCTGCCACCTCAGCAGGTCAACCGAGCCCACAGCCTCTCAGCAACAACAACGACTATTATGTTAGAGTGCTAAACATGCACGTATGTCTAACCTACAATGCCTGAATAAAGAATCCATTTATTCATGACATTTTTGCCTCTGTATTGTGTTTATTTTATTTTATTTGTGTGGCTTTATGGTAACTCAAATTTCACTGCACCAATAAATGGAAGTTGAACTTGAAATGGAAGGATCTAACCAAGGACCAAGTCTCGGAAAGCACATATCAATTTAGTTTTCATGTGAGGAAAAACAACTTGTGTCAGTATGCATCATGGGAAAAGGGCAAAAAAGGTATATAATATTTTGTACAAACTAATGGCTAGTATGGCTTCATAATTCCACTTCATGTCCTTATAACCACCCTTTTCCCAGTCAATTATTTCATCAAACTCTTCATTGGGGAAAATAGGCAGCAATGTCATCAAAATGGTCAGCATCCTGGAGAAAACAAACATTGTACCTGATACACTTTGGTGCATAATCTGCATTCATCAGAGATTAATTCAAAAACAGATTTTAAAATATAATTTTTTATTTAATACAGGACAATTCCAGGATTAAAAAAATCAAAACTTAAAATTAAAGGGTAATTTCTTCAGGATAGAAAAGAGATATTTCTTCATTCAGAATAGAGCGAGATTTTTTTTCTAGGGTTGAAATAAATCAGCTTTTAATTGCATTCCAGCAAAACTCAAAACATTATTGATTCCAAGCCGCATCTTCACCCCCCCAGCCTACCATCTGGATTGGTGCGGCCTTTCCTGTAATGTACACAACACTATATAATTTAACATGAACATCCCTCTCAGTGGAATCAATGTTTTCCACTGTGAGTATAAGCAATAAAGTTCAGTCATCTTCCTCTTGTTCACCCGTGGTTGGGGCCTTTGAGAACTCTACCATTGCCGCTACGGCGGCCCGATGTTCAGGCCCTCTTGCCAGGATGATCAGAGACCGGTGTCAGAACGGAAGAACTCTCAGTGGCTTTGGAGTTCCGAATCGGCCACTTCTTCCAAAGTCACAGGCTGAGCTGGGCAGAGCTCCAACAGTGGTAAAGTATCCCAGGAATCTGCGATGTTAAAGTCAGCGCCGCCCGCGGCTGGAAGCTCCACAGACCTCAGCTCCATGGTGTTAAATTTCACAGGCCCAACATTCCTGAGCTCCAATACGGGGATCCCCGGTAAGGCATCGTCCGCTCCACAAAGGTAGTTCAGTTGCACCACTGCACCAATTGGTGTATGTGACAATAAATGTAACTTGAACTTGAAATGGTAGGATCTAACCAAGGACCTGGTCTCAGAAAGCATACATCAAGGACCTGGTCTCAGAAAGCACATATTAATTTAGTTTTCATGTGGAAAAAACTTGCATGATGAGAAAAGGGCAAAA
This sequence comes from Okamejei kenojei, assembly GCA_035221665.1. Classification (NCBI taxonomy): domain Eukaryota; kingdom Metazoa; phylum Chordata; class Chondrichthyes; order Rajiformes; family Rajidae; genus Okamejei; species Okamejei kenojei. The sequence continues at coordinate 377,722 of CM069169.1, forward strand.
AAGGTATATATGTTGTACAAACCAATGGCAAGCATGTCTTCATAATTCCGCTCCACATTCTTATAACGGCGCTTCTCCCAGTCAATTATTTCTTCAAACTGTTCATTGGGAAAATAGCCAGCAATGACATCGAAATGGTCAGCATCCTGGAAAAACAAACATTGTACCTGATACACTAATCTGTAGTCATCATACATTCAAAAACAGATTTTAAAAAATCATTTTTTTATTCAATACAGGAGAATTCCAGGATTTAAAAAATCACAACTAAAAATTAAAGGTCAACTTCTTCAGGATAAAAATTAGATATTTCTTCCCTCAGAATATAGTGAGTTTTTTTAATAGATTGAAATAAATCAGCTTTTAATTGCATTCCAGCAAGATCAAAACATGATTGATTCCAAGAAGTAAACTGCTGCAAAACCAATGTAAAAATGAATAAATTGTCAGAGATATTCAGAAGACCAGGCAGCATCTGTGGAGGTAGAAGCTGTGTGAATGTTACAGGTTAATATTCTTTCCTCGCAGCTGGGGAAAGTTGTCAGATGGAGACAAACTAGAAGGATGGTGTGAATGGCCTCAGTCCCAGATCAATATTAATGCCAGTGATCCACTCCAGAGACAAGGAACTCATCCACTCCTCACTGACACCAATCTCTGGGGCTGTGATGGTGTGAGATTAAAGTAGCAGCAGCATCTTCCGTTCCAGGCCCCGGAGAGAGAGGACATGTATTTATTTATTTATTGATGAGGCATCTTCTGCCCGCACGCTCTCCATGTCAAAGCTCCCTGGAGTCTCTCTCTGTCAACCTGAGCCCCGCCTGTGTCCCACACATGGTCGCCACTGTGTGTGTGTCTCCTTCTGCAGCTCCTCCTGAATCACATACACACTCACTTCTCCTCACCTCACCTACACACCCACTAAACCCTTCCATCACTGAAGCGTCGCCCCGACTAAACACCACGACCAAACTGCTCCTCACACCCAGACCTCGACTCGACTAGCCTCGACTAAACCCCACGACTCGCTTCAACCAACCAAAGCTGACAACGAAACGTCGCCACGACTAAACCCCACGTCACTGAGACCAGCCTCACTCCCGCCTCCAGTAACCGCCCGACCACCTCCAGTAACCGACCGCCCGCCCGCCCCCAGTAACTGCCCGCCCCCAGTAACCGCCCGCAGTAACCGCCTGCCCCCAGTAACCGCCCGCCTCCAGTAACCGCCCGCCTCCAGTAACCGCCCGCCTCCAGTAACCGCCCGCCTCCAGTAACCGCCCGCCCGCCGCCAGTAACTGCCGCCTCAACCTCTTCTTCTTCTTATAGGATTCCACCAGTGTAGACGCTGCTGAGCGTATTACTGCCCTCCACAGGTCAAAGTTTGAACTAAATTCTTACATACAGTCCTGTAACATGCTGGAATTGAAGAACAGCTCTGGATATCAGCTGATGTTTCTCACTGTGTCCAAACAAAGATAAAACAGAAAAAGCCTCAACTCCAAGTCCTGTCAGTCTAGCAAACAATGCCTTTCTTTCTACCCTATACTTTTTACATTCTAGGAAAACATGCTTAACTGTCTCCTTACTCCCACATTCACACAAGCCTGAAACATGTTTCCCTACAATGCACAAACAGTAATTTAACCCACAATGTCCAAACCTCAATCTACACAGTCTAACTGAGTCCCTACGGGACAGAGATGTACAGAAACATATTTTTCTAACTTCAGCTTGTACAGAAAAGTAGTGTCTACCCCCGACTTCCTTTTTCCATCCTCTCTGCCATTCTTTTGTTAAGCCCTTTTTAATTATTTCTCTCAGTTCCACTCTCCCCAATGATACATGGATATCTATTTCTCTTCTTAAACTCTCCTTTGCTATGAGGTCCACCTGCTCATTCCCCCTCACCCCAGCATGCCCGGGAACCCAGCAAAAAGTGATGTTACACACAAACCCAATTCTAGAAAACACGCTCAAGATTTCATTTAGAATGTCAGGACGAGCGTTAGATTCCCCTACTCTTAAAGTTTCAAGAGCAGCTGCAGAATCAGAACAGATAATGACTTCTCTAAAACTGGCTTCCTCAATCCACCATAGAGCCCATTGAATTGCCATTAATTCAGTCGTGAGAACAGAGCTTCCATCAGAAATGCGTCGGCCAATCTTCAACCCAAGCTGCTCCACATACACTCCAAACCCAGCTCTCCCACTAACTGGATCTTTAGATCAATCTGTAAAAACAATCAAAGTGCTCTCACTGATTGAATTAAGATATTCCACTATTCTTGGAGTCACCTCGCGCTTATCTTTTTCCTGAAGAAAAGCAAGCTCAATAAACAGTTCAGGAAGAACCCAATAGGGCACAGGTAACCATATTGTATGTTCTATAATACCCCCTTGTTCCAAACCCAGCTTCCTAGCCCACTGATTTATAATGACAAAAAATGTGTTATATTTGTTACCATCATCAACCTCTTGCAACAAACACCTTGCTGGGAAGGTAGCATTACACCCACAAAGTTTAGCCCAGTAATGTAACCCTAGCTTAATGCGCCTTAACCATAAGGCCATTTCTCCCATTTCAACAATCAGGGCAGGGACTGGGGAAGTTCTGAAGGCTCCACAGCAAAGCCTCAAAGCCTTTGCCTGCAACACACCTAGCCTAGCCAGAACAGTTTTAGACGCAGACCCATACACAAAACACCCGTAGTCAAGAGAAGGTCTGATCATGGCCTGATAAATTAGCAGCATTGTCTCCCTGTTAGCCCCCCACTCACACCCAACCAGACTTCTCATAACATTCAGAACTTTTTTCACATTTCAACACAATTTTACCTACATGCACAGCCCAAGTCAAACGCTCTTCAAACCAAACACCCAAAAACTTAAAAACCTTTACCTTCTCCAATAGAGACCCATCCATACGTTTTTACCCATTGAGGGTAGGGAAGATTCAAACAAGAGGCATGACATGAAAATTAAGGGACAGAGGTTTCGGGGTAACGTGAGGGGGAACTTCTTTACTCAGAGGGTGGTGGCTGTGTGGAATCAGCTTCCAGCAGAAGTGGTGGAGGCAGGATCAATTTTAACATTTAAGAGTAAAGTGGATAGGTATATGGACGTGAAGGGAATGGAGGGGTATGGTCTGAGTGCGGGTAGATGGGACTAGGGGAAAACAAATGGTCGGCACGGACTGGAAGGGCCGAGAGGGCCTGTTTCCGTGCTGTAATTGTTATATGGTTATATGGTTATATGGTTATATACAGCCCTATCTTAAGTAACTTTCTTTTAAAACCAAATACCATATATTTAGAATTAGAGGCAGAGATTTTAAAGCCCCATGTGTTCCCCCATTCCTCTATAGACACTAACACTCTTTGAATCTGTTTTAAAACAAACTCTACATTACGACCTCTTTTCCAGATGGCCCCGTCATCTGCAAACAAAGACAGACCAAATCCTCTCTCTAATTTACAAAATATGTCGTTTATCATGATGTTAAATAAAACTGACTGATAACACTTCCCTGCGGGGTTCCATTCTCTATCTCTACAGTCTCTGATCTGACACTACCAACCATTACTTGTATTGTTCTATTCAATAAAAACTCCTTAATCCAGTTGAACATTCGTCCCCCGACTCCAAAGTCAAAAATTTAAATAATTAATCCCTCCTTCCACAAAGAATCATATGCCTTCTCAATATCAAGGAATACACTCACTACTATGTCCTTGCTTCTAAATGCCCTTTTAATATCCTGATCCAAAACTGGTACAGACTCCATTGTAGACCTTCCATTCCTAAAACCATTCTGTACATCAACAAATAGTCCTCTGGTTTCTAAAAAATAAACTAGTCTGTTGGTTACCATCCTCTCCATAATTTTACAGAGCACTGCTGTGAGCTCTGTAGGTCGATATGAACTAGGGTCAGATGCCTCTTTGCCTGGTTTTAATATAGGGACTACGACTGCATGTTTCCATTCCTTTAGCAAATAATCCTCTGCCCACACAGCTAAGATTTCATCAAGTACAATATCATCCAGATGTTTAAATAACTCATACGACAACCTATCTCTCCCCGGGGAGGTATTTGCCCTGGACGTAATTGCATCCTTCAACTCTTTTATGGTAAAAAACAGATTAAAGGTATTATCATTTACTAAACTCCTCTCCAGCTTCCACTGATTAACTGCCATCAGCTTGATTCTCTTTCTACACCTCTCCACTCCCATGCTATCTGATCTATGCACTGCTTGAAAACTGTCAACACGCATGTCTGCTTTTTCCTTATTGGAAACTGCTACCACCTCATCCTTCTGCCACACTGGTAACAAACTCCTTTTATATACTCCTGACATTCTACGCACAGCTTACTACAAATGCCTTACTGGAGTTTCAGGGCCTAACGTACCACAAAACGTCCTCCAACTATTCCTCTTTGAATCCTTTACAACTCGTCTTGCTACTGCCCTTAGCCGCTTGAACTCCATTGCATTGACCAAAATTGGATACTTTCTTAATTTTCGATAGGCTATATTCCTATTCCTTACAGCTTCATCACATTCTTTATTCCACCAAGGAACAGACATACAGGACCTAGATTCCTGTTTCACAGGAATAGTACAACAAGCTGCCTCATGAATCATGAGTCTAACGGAAGTATTCCAACTATCTACAGAACCCTCACTATTAACCTCTCCAACTAAACTTTGAGCCGTCTCTTGGAATATATCCCATTTGGCCTGAGAAAAGTTATATCTAGGAACTTTCTTTTCCACTTCTATCCTCAAATCCCTACCAAACCTACATAAAATTGGATAATGATCACTACCCAGTGTATAACCATATAACCATATAACCATATAACAATTACAGCACGGAAACAGGCCCTCTCGGCCCTTCCAGTCCGTGCCGACCATTTGTTTTCCCCTAGTCCCATCTACCTGCACTCAGACCATACCCCTCCATTCCCTTCACGTCCATATACCTATCCACTTTACTCTTAAATGTTAAAATCGATCCTGCCTCCACCACTTCTGCTGGAAGCTGATTCCACACAGCCACCACCCTCTGAGTAAAGAAGTTCCCCCTCATGTTACCCCGAAACCTCTGTCCCTTAATTCTCATGTCAATCCATTATCCATTATCCAGTATATCTATCCATTACATCCCATTCACCAATTCTTGCTGTTAGATGAAGCAATTGATCAATCTAGGTGGCTGCAGGTGTTTCTCACAATATTATACCTAGACGGCCTTCCATCATTTAACAATACCAACTCACACTTATCTAGAAATTCTTCAACAATAACACCATTTTTATCCCTGTGATCACTACCCCATAAAGGATTATGCGCATTAAAATATCCAATCCTTATAACGGGACACATTACCTTCTCCATTATCTCATCAAAATCTGACAATATCAAGGGTTGACAGGGGTTATAATAATTTATCACAGTAACCATATAACCATATAACAATTACAGCATGGAAACAGGCCCTCTCGGCCCTTCCAGTCCGTGCCGACCATTTGTTTTCCTCAATAGAATAGAACAGTAATAGAATTCTGACTGCTCCAAACCTCCACAGCCAAAACCTCAAGATTAGAATTAATGTCAACCTTCCTATACTGCAACCCAGTCATAACAAAAGTTGCACAACCCCCACCTGATCTATCAGACCTATCTAATCGCACACAATCATAACCTTGGATTACAAAATCTAGACAGGGCTTTAACCATGTCTCTTGGATACATATTAATTCTGGTGCTTCTTTAAATTCATCAACAAATCTCTTTAATTCTTGACCATTTCCAATCAGACACCGGGTGTTCCATTGAAGTATATAAAACATTATGATGTTAATGAGGATCATCATTATCCACATTACTGACATACTCCATGCTACTAGCTCTCGACAACTGGGACGTCTCCATACACTGACTCTCCGTCATGTATTGATGCAACTTTTCTGGCAACTGCTTTACACTAAGGAACCTTTCAGCTGCCCCCACCACTAACTTGAGGATATCTGACCGGTTAGCTGCTTTCTTAGCTGCTACCAACACATCAGAAACAAAAGACAGAAATGACTCCTTATTAAAAATCAACATGTCAGATGGAAAAGCCGATGGCAAGTTTGGCACAGTGATCTGGCTTCCTAGCACCACTCTATTCCCAGCGCTCACATCTCCACATTCTCTAGCCACTCTTTGAACTGCCTCTGCATATGACACGTTGTTCTGATCCTTCACTTCCTCCACTCGCTTCGCCTGAACAACACGCTCACAACCATGAAACCATTCTGCATGATCCCCATCACAGTTAGGGCACTTAGGATCCTCTGCCTTGCAATTTTGTAATGCATGATCTCCACCGCACTTTGTGCACTTTCTTTTACCCCAACAAGACCCAGCAACACATCCAAACCGCTGACAGTTATAGCAGCGCAACGGTGGTTTAATGTACTCCCTCACTTGATATGCCATACTCCCAAGAAACACTCTCTGAGGCAGTACTCCATCTTTGAACGTAAGCAGGACCAGAGGGTCCCCGACTCCATTCCTACTCTTAAATCTCACAACATCAATTACCTGGGCCCCCTTAACATTTTCTAAAATCTCCTTCTCAGACAAGCCAGCATACATCCCATACACCACTCCCTTTATTCCCAGCTGTCTTCCTCTAGGGACCAAACTCTCCATCTTGACCATCAATTTCCCCACACCCCTAGCATCATTAAACTGTTTTCTGTCTTTGCAACAAACTCTTAACATCCCATTATACAGAATCTTGGCCTGAAAATCCTTGCCTATCTGGCTCTCCAAAGCAGTCATAATTTGTAATGGATTCACTGCTCCAAATCCTGCATCTCCTTGATTTGTTCCTTTAACTTTAAACAACACAGCGAATTCTTCAATAATTCTAATTCTCCCAACTTTATTTCCACTCTTTCACTCAATGCCTCTCTCTTAGAGCCCCCCCCCCCTTTTCCCTTCCCTACAGTCTGCCACCCACCACCCTTAGCCCCACCATTCCCTGAAGCCATGGGCCTCTAGAACCCCTCCTTACTTAACACTAATCTAATTCTACTAATCCTACTACTAATGAAAGTAATGGGAAAAAAAACTCCCCCCCCCCCCCCCCCCCCCCCTCCCCCCTCCCCCCCTCCCCCTCCCCCTCCCCCTCCCCCTCCCGAGCGAACCAGCTTAACCCACCCCGCGGGGCTCATGTTGTCGACCTCCCCGTGGTGAGCCCTGTCAACTGACTTCAGTCAGGCGAACGACAACAAACGGAGACAGCAGCAGCGCCGTAGCTTGGCGCCAACCCGAAGCATGCGCCCTTTTTAGGGCGGGCACCTACGGATGTCGAACCGGATGGCATCACCCTGCTGCGGACTTCTGTTGCCTCAAACGCAAGAAGAAGAAGAAGACCCACCCCGCCTCGACCTCGCTCCCGCTCCCGCCCATTTATAGACCCGGCCCTTGGCGGGGGCTGGGCTTGCACACAACGTCAACGTCAGCGCGTGTGCGCCCCTCCCCCCCTCCACAGGCTCTCTCGGGCAGTGCGCCTCCGCCGCTCTGCACTCTCGGCCCCGCCCCTCGGTTGGGGGGAGGTGGAGTGGGGCTACAAATAGCGGGTACTCTCCGGGGCCTGGGAACGGGGAAGATGCTGCTGCTCCTCCTCCTCCTCCTCCTCCTCCTCCTCCTCAAACCAGGAATCGGTGTCAGTGAGAAGTGGGCTCTGGAGAGGATCACTGACATTAATATTGATCTGGGAGGCCATCAGCCCATCTCCCTCATCCTTATTGTTGTCTGTCTCCATCTGACAACGTTCCCCAGCTTTGAGGAAAGAATATTAACCTGAAAAAAGAATATTAACCTGAACCATTCTCCAAGTTTCTGCCTCCACAGATGCTGCCTGGCTTGCGGATTATCTCCAACAATGTATTTTTTTTTTTCCATTTGTGGTTTTGCAGCAGGCACTGGGTGCTGCTCGCCTGCTCCTGACTTCAGTGTGGGGGAAGCCCATGACAGTCACTGTCTTCATTGCCACAAATGTGGACACTGATGCCTGTTGGCTGGAAGCTGCAATCTTGTATCTTGACAGGCAACATTTTGGGTCTGGACCTTTCAGGCAGATCATGCCTGACCTGCACTTTAAATGCAGTTGCCTATCTTACTGTGATATGGTTTTTTACTTCTTAGAATCAATTATATGTTGATCGAGCTCGAATGCAATTAACAGCTGATTTTTTTCAACCCTTGAAAAATGTTCTGAGTGACGAAATATCTAATTTCTATGCTGAAGAAATTACCCTTTATTTTAAGTTGTTGACACTTTTTCCTGGAGTTGTCTTGTATTAAATAAACAATTGATATTTTAAAATCTGTTTTGGAATTAATATCTGATGATTACACATTATGCAGCAAAGTGTATCAGGTAAAATGTTTAGTTGTCCAGGATGCTGACAAGTTCAAAGACACGCACACACACACTGGCAAAGACTGGCCACTAGGATGTTCTGCTATCATCACTTCTTCAAGCTCAAAGTTGAGCCGCCAGGGTGAAATCTACACTGTCAGCACAGCTTCAGGCAAATGTGAACTACAGAAAGAAGCCTGTGATCACTACAACTCCTCCTTCGAAGATCACAGGACTAAGCTGTTGAGACAAGCACGAGATCACCAGCATCTTGCCTTACAACGCCAGAGACCCAGGTTCGATCCCGAATATGGGTGCTTGTCTGTTCGGAGTTTGTACATTCTTCTCGTGTGTTTTCCCTGAGATCTATGGTTTCCTCCCACACCAGTTTGCAGGTTAATTGGCTTCGTATGAATGTAAATTGTCCCCAGTGTGTGTATTATAGTTTTGACGCTGTATCTCTAAACTAAAATGAAAAACTACACTCTTTACTTGTGCCTTCAACCTCCCAAAGTGCAACACATCACACTTGCTCGATTTAAACTCTGTCCAAGCAGTCATTCCAGGTACGTCAGAGGTTCACCTGCACCTCCTCCAACCTCAACTATTGAAACGCTGCTCTAGATGTCAGCTGATCTATATCGGTGAGACCAAGCGTAGGCTTGGCGATCGCTTCGCCGAACAACTCCGCTCAGTCCGCAATAACTAACCTGATCTCTCGGTGGCTCAGCACTTCAACTCTCCCTCCCAGTCCGAATCTGACCTTTCTGTCCTGGGCCTCCTCCATGGCCAGAGTGAGGACCACTGGAAATTGGCGGAGCAGCACCTAATATATTGCTTTGCAGTTTGTACCCCAGCGGCATGAACATTGACGTCTCCAATTTCAGGTAGCCCTTACTGTCTCCTCTCCTTCTTAGCTCTCTCTCAGCCCTCTTACTCGTCCTCTTCCTTTCTTCTACCCCCCCCCCACATTAGTCTGAAGAAGGGTTTTGGCCTGAAATGTTGCCTATTTCCTTCACTCCATAGATGCTGCCGCACTCAATATAGGGGAAATAGCAGGGGGTTGTGGGTCAAATGAGATGGAGGAACTGAGTGAAATCCAGGTTAGCCGGAAAGTGGTGTTAGGAAAATTGAATGGATTAAAGGCCGATAAATCCCCTGGGTCAGATAGGCTGCATCCCAGGGTACTTAAGGAAGTAGCCCCAGAAATAGTGCATGCCTTAGTGATATTTTTTCAAAACTCTTTAGATTCTGGAGTAGTTCCTGAGGATTGGAATGTAGCTAATGTAACCCCATTTTTTTTTAAAAAGGGAGTGAGAGAGCAAATGGGGAATTACAGACCAGTTAGTCTAACATCGATAGTGGGGAAACTACTAGAGTCAGTTATTAAAGATGGGATAACAGCGCATTTGGAAAGTGGTGAAATCATTGGACAAAGTCAGCATGGATTTACGAAAGATAAATCATGTCTGACAAATCTTATTGAATTTTTTGAGGATGTAACTAGTAGAGTGGATAAGGGAGAAGCAGTGGATGTGTTATATCTGGACTTTCAGAAGGCTTTCAACAAGGTCCCACACAAGAGATTAGTATACAAACTTAAAGCACATGGTATTGGCAGTTCAGTATTGATGTGGATAGAGAACTGGCTGGCAGTCAGGAAGCAAAGAGTGGGAGTGAACGGTCCTTTTCAAGATGGCATGCAGTGACTAGTGGGGTGCCGCAAGGCTCAGTGATGGGACCCCAGCTATTTACAATATATATTAATGATTTGGACGAGGGAATTGAATGCAACATCTCGAAGTTTGCGGATGGCATGAAGCTGGGTGGCAGTGTTAGCTGTGAGGAGGATGCTAGGAGGCTGCAAGGTGACTTGGATTGGCTGGGTGAGTGGGCAAATGCATGGCAGATGCAGTATAATGTGGATAAATGTGAGGTTATCCACTTTGGTTATAAAAACAGGAAAGCAGACTATTATTTGAATGGTGGTTGATTAGGAAAAGGGGAGATGCTGGGTGTCATGGTACACCAGTCATTGAAAGTAGGCATGCAGGTGCAGCAGGCAATGAAGAAAGCGAATAGTATGTTAGCATTCATAGCAAATGGATTTGAGTATAGGAGTAGAACAGGGTTTTGGTGAGACCACACCTGGAGTATTGTATACAATTTTGGAAACTTTATAGAAACGTACAAAATCCTCAAGGGGTTGGGCAGGCTAGATGCAGGAAGATTGTACCCGATGTTGGGGAAGTCCAGGACAAGGGGTCACAGTTTAAGGATAAGGGGAAAATCTTTTAGGACCGAGATGAGAAAAACATTTTTCACACAGAGAGTGGTGAATCTCTGGAATTCTCTGGCACAGAAGGTAGTTGAGGCCAGTTTGTTGGCTATATTTAAAAGGGAGTTAGATGTGGTCCTTGTGGCTAAAGAGATCAGGGGGTATGGAGGGAAGGCTGGTACAGGATACCAAGTTGGATGATCAGCCATGATCGTATTGAATGGTGGTGCAGGCCCGAAGGGCCGAATGGCCTACTCTTGCACTTATTTTCTATGTTTCTATGTTTCTATGTTTCAAGATTTGAATTGCCGTTGCCTTTTACGTCTTGAATTTTTGCTGCTTTTAGCGTCCTGAATTTCCATGGCTTTTCATGTCTTGAATTTTTGTGGCTTTTCACGTCTTGAATTTTCGTGGCATGTCATGACCCGAAACGTCACACATTCCTTCTCGCCAGAGATGCTGCCTCTCCCGCTGAGTTACTCCAGCATTTTGTGTCAATCATCGGTTTAAACCAGCATCTGCAGTTGCATCCAACACTGTTAATAATTTAGTTTAGTTTAGAGATACAGCGCGGAAACAGGCCCACCGAGTCAGCACTGACCAATGATCACCGCACATTATCACTATTAATAGGTTGAAGGCCAAGGGCAAAGTCAGTAACACCGCCATCATGGAGCATCTGAATGGCGATGACTGCGTCATTGCAGCACACTCTGCAGAAGACCTCCAGGGCATCTTGAATGCCTTTGCCAAAGCATACAGAGCCATGGGCCTAGACCCAGGTCCCACATCAACCTCCACCAAAGCAGCCATCTAAATGTGGACGACACCACTCTTGAAAACGTTCACCACTTCCCCTACCTTAGCTGCATTCTTTCCTCAAAAGCTGATATCGACTCTGAGGTCAACCATCGCCTGAGTTGTGCCAGCGGACCCTACGCCAGAATCGGGAGAAGAGTCTTTGCAGAGCGAGACCTAAAGGCTCAAACAAAACTGCTAGTCTACAGAGCCGTTGTCCTCTCCACCCTGTTGTATGGAGTTGAGTAATGGACCACCTACAGCAGGCACCCGAGAGCTCTGGAACAATATCATCAAAGTTCCTTACGAAAAATTCTGAGGATCAGCTGGGAGGACAAACACACCAACATCTGCATTTTGGAGGAAGACAACATGACCAGTATCACCACCACAATAATGCAGCACCAACTTTGATGGACTGGCCAAATCATCCGCATGTTCAACACACGTCTCCCTAAACAAATCCTGTACTCTCAACTGAAGGAAGGTCGGCGATTACCTGGCAGGCCAAAGAAAAGTTTCAAGGACAACACCAAGAACAGTCTGAAGAAATTCCACATTGCATCAAGCAACTGGGAATGCATTGCACTAGACATGCACTCCTGGAGGAGGTCCGTGCAGGAATGAGCTGCACTTCATAAAATGGAACTACGCCGTGTCGCAGAGACAAAGCGACAGCACCGTAAGGAGAGAGAGAGAAGGGGGCTCGACAACTACCAACCGCTGCCAGTCTCCACTGCCCACGTTGCACCAAGGTGTGTGGATCATGGATCGGTGTTTACAGAAGTCTGCAGACCCACAAGTGGACAACCCTAAGGAGAGGACAGTCATACTCGTTTTGAGTGACCGCCGATGATCACACAAGAGAAACTGTTATGCCAAGCCAATTTATGTATATAATGTAAATAAATGAGCTGGACATCAATGTTGATTGGTTAAGTTTAATTTCGAGATACAGCTAATTTCGGGCCTATTTTGGCCTCTGCAGTCGCCTTTAAGGAGGTCTGATCTTCCAGGCCCTTCTCGCCAGATGATGGTGCTCCGGTGACGGGAGAATCCTCGCAGCGGCATGGGAAACCAGGAACAGCCATTTTCTTACCAGAGACCCCGGCTTCCGAAGCCGACAGGCCGCGCTGGATGGAGCTCCACTGCTGGCGATCTTGGCGAGAGATCCCAGGCTCCCAATGTTAAAGTTTGCGCCGCCGCCCGCGGCTGGCCGCCCCACAGACCCACAGCTCCGCGATGTGTCATCGCCGGTCCCAGCATACCGGAGTCCCAACATGTGACCCGGGCAAGGCATCGCCCGCTCCTCGATAGCGCTCCAGCGCTGTGCCGCCACTGAAGCCGAGGTTCTGGCCAGTCCCCTCAGGAATCGCCACTCCAAGCCCGCTGGTATGGTGCGAGGATGGGTCGAAGGTGCTGCTCGGAGAAAAACCGTCTCTCCGACCAGGTAGGGACCCTGAAAAGCAGTTTCCCCCCCCCCCCCCCCCCCCCCCCCCCCCCCCACCCACCAAACACATAAATAAAAGACTAGAGCTCCACAAACAAAACTACCACTAAAAATAAAAAAGGTGAAATAATGGACATCTATCTGCAGGCTGGGCAGCCATACCCATACAGGACGGCGCCCGCTGTATTGTTCCTTTACAGGTGCTCTCCCCTAAATCTACCCTAAATTTACTGATGTCTTTCTGACTGCACCATTTAAAGGTGTCCTCCCCTAATTCACCATTTACAGATGCCCGCCTAATTCACCATTTAAAGGTGCCCTCCCCCTCCCATTTACATGCCCTACCCTAAATCCACATTTAAAGGTGCCATTCCCTAACCCCCTTCCCATATTTCTAGGCACCCTTCCCTATATGTAGTCATCTAGCTAGCTATCCAGTATGTAGCTCATTCTAGCTAGCTACCTCTTTTCCAGTATGTAGCCTCAGTCCAGTTAGCCATCTAGCTATCCAGTATGTTGCTCAGTCTAGCTATCTATCTAGCTATCCAAGTATGTAGTTTAATAGTAAGATTAAATGAGAACTTAGCAGCTTGAAGTTTGATCTTTATTTTATGAGGAGTTTCGATGAGCGATTATGTGAAGAAGGCCGTCAGCCCGCATGCGCGTCAATCTTCAAAGCAGTGGTGTGAAATCACAGATAACAACTGTTGAACTAACATAGTAAGATTAGAGTTGACTAGAACTACCAGATGATCTTTACGATACTAGGGTTGGGAGCGGAGGGCACGTAATCGCTCATCGTAATGCCTCATAAAATAAAGATCAAACTTCAAACTGGTAAGTTCTCATTTAATCTTACTATATTACTTCGGAGTCACGTGAGTTTGATTTTGAAGCTCTGTGATTTAATGCCGTGGAAAACGAGTCCACACAAGCAAGCCAGCATCAGTTGACCACAGATAAGGGAAACATTCATAATGCATACAGACATGACATAGATTTTAAAACATGCTGATGCTGATAAATGAACAAATAATAATAACAGTAACCCCTCTCATCTGAGAGGAAACTATAAAATAGAATCTAAAATAGAGTTGGCTAATAACCCTGGTCTGGAAATGGGTTAAATAAAATGTTGGAACCTCATTCGTTAGACCATCCTGCAGTCGGCAGGATGTGGTCCAGAGGGCCGTACATAACCCTTGCTGCTGATGTTGTAGCAGCCCTGCAGGAGTGAGATTAGAAATTAGTATCTACTCCTGTATAAGCCAAAACCCGTATTAACCACCTGGAGATGGTCTGAACTGATACCTTCATATGAGTTTTTTTGTAAGTAACAAACATAGCTAGTATCAGAGCCTCTAAGGCTCCAGATGACCTTGACATAATTTTTGGAAATGTGTGACCACACATAACCAAAGGTGCATGGGGTATGCCATGAGAACTAGTTTGAGACCTGACACCCCTGGGCTGCCCTGCTTAACTAAATCGTAAACATGAAATATTATATAGCAGGTGTAACCATCCTGTCCAGTCGCAATTTATGTAATGACTGGACCCGTGCACTGAGGGCAGCGCCAGGGGAATAACTACCTATGAGAGCCGAACCAAAGATAGAGATATAGCTGGAGCCCCATGGTAAATAAATGTTTACACAATGTCAATATCCCATACTTCTGTGTACTTGGGTCTGCGAGAACTTGTGTTAATGATATCCTTAATAACTGGATATCAGAGGGTGAGATCCGACAGAGGGGGTTCGCTCGCTGCAGCAACTCTGATGAGAAGCACGTTGGGCACAGTTATTGGGACTATAACTTAATTTATTGTCAAAGACCCATAGAAATGAGCTCTAAGACATCAGTGCCGTATTATATGTAACAACATTTAACAGAAAAACGTTTTCCCATCTCCTGAAGAGGCAAAGTACTGCTTTTTTGGTGCTATCCCTGCACTCTGCAGTGAGCACATACATGGATCAGTCTGACAGCCCGAGCCGCAGGAGCGTTCTTCTCAGATTCTGTAAAGCAATGAATTGATTAATCATGTAGAGGCTGGTTCCCCGAATCCCAGGCTGAACCATCAAAGTTTTATGTTTAGAACCCCATATACGGTTCTAATATTATTCCCAACATTTGCGGGAAACGATGGCTGCGTAGGCCAGTCAGACAGTATGAGAACCCTGAAACGGGATCTTGCTGAATTATTGCAAGGCTCGACTGATGAGGCAAAATGGAGAAATCACATAAAAGAACATTCCTCTCCTGTGTAGCGAGAATGTATCTCTCGCCACTATGATGCCACATGTTTTTATAACTGATGAATGAGCCTGTATGTAAACATATCGATATTGGGTGCCATCGAGCCATAATATCCTAAAATACTTTGTGATCTAACATCCATACTGTGTTGTCATTGGTTTTACATGATGATACACCAGCACCAAAAAAGGTGGGGTAAATTATGACAGGATTCTTTGACTTGATTGCACACATGTGACTAACATATGCCACCACCGCAGTGTATCAACTTGGAAACTGAGCATGCAGATTTTGCATATTTGCACAATAACCCTTTAACCCATAGTATGCACCTAATGTCTATAGGTAGTTGATACCAATAACTGAAGAATTGGTGATTCATGCAGATCCTATCCACTTTCGTTACCAGAGATGGCATTCATAATTTTCCATCTTTGAGCACTAGCATCTGTTAGTAATATAACTTCCAATTGGTATCAACTTAAATTTGACTGGATGGCTGAAGGATTCTCAATTCCTCAAATATAGTTGCAGCTGAAATAATTGACTTAAGCAAAATAATCGTTAGAAATATCATCCAGATCAATTTCAAATGTCTCCGGTGATCCCTGTGAATGGGATCTGAATAGTATGTATCCTTGAGATCGATGCATGCCATAAAGATCCTAAGGAAATCAGTAGTTACACAGTAAAGAAAATCCATATACTGAAAATCTATGTTGCACATGGGAGTTAAATCAATTATTAACTGACATCCTCCATCTTTCACAATGAACAGGGCACACCTGCCATAATTCCGTGCCTGCCTTAAATGACAACTCTGGCCAGATTCCCGAGCCTGTCTCGAAACGTAATCCTGGCCACATTACTGATCCTGCCTCGAAAAACAACTCTGGCCATACTACTGGGCCTGCCTTAAAAACTGTTCCGACCGTAATTCTGAGCCTGCCTCGAAAGACAACTCTGGCCATATTACCGAACTTGCCCCAATTCCAAGCCATGCTTGGTACCGTTGTATACTGTGTAATAACAACACATCACATGTTGTCATTTTAGTATAACTGATCTGAATCTCATGGTATCATTGTCATTTGTTCAAGACAAGTGTAAATATTACCACTTGTAAATGGTCCACTTACCCCATGTTTCGGAAGAACCAGACCCACCTACCTCCATGTTTACCGCTGGTATTATGGTATGCCCAAAGGCCCCTGATGTGGGTTCTATTCCCATCCTTGCTTGGAGAGTAGGAATGGTAGTGTATGTGAATTCCATATTTCCTGACACCGGCTTGGCCCTTGGCCTGAGAGACCTCTGCCCAGCTTTCAAATGGCCATCAGCGTCAGTGAACTGCTTACTGCCGATGAGGCATGGGGGTGTCATTGCCGATACGATGAAGCTTGCTTTCTCATCCAGGTATACCTGTTGAATAGGTCTTACCTGTATAGAAGATTCGGCAGCTGGTTTCATTTGACAGCTCTGTTCATTACCGGCACTTGTAGCATGAGGGTAAATCTGGCCCCTTCCGGGTTTTCTGCCTCTTCGCTTGTGTATATCCTTGCACTCCTCTCCATAGAGAGGGAGAGTCGTAGACAGCCCTGAGACAGGTGCTGCCGCAGGCCCCTATGGACACCTGCCCTGACATGGCCCTTCGGCCCTATATCAGTATATTGCTCTGGGCCAGACTGAAACTGGCCCTGGATGCTCCCATCCTCAGAGAGGGAGACAATGTGCAGCCCTGAGACAGGTGCCACTACCAGCCGGGTTATCTTCTATAATACCCAGGCTCAGATAGCTCCCTTCTTTGACATATCTCTTTGGAGCAACCTCGTCCATCAGGTGCTCTAGTAGGGTTTTTAGGCATCCGCAGTTGACACGACCCGATAGAAGGAGGGAACCCTCCTGGCTCGACTTGCCTGGGTCCCAAGGTCCTGAGCCGGCTTCCTCAGGCTTAACCTCTTTTCTGAGGGAACCATAGTGGTCTGTGATTATGCTGCCCCATATGTGAGCGACTGGGGAGCGAGGACCGGTTTAACTGCCAGTCTAACCACTTTTTTCTGAGGGCACAATTGCGGTCTGGGAGCTGCTGACCCCATAGTAAGAGACTGGGGTAGCGAGACCAACTTTCACTTGGTCTACCTCCATACTGTGAAAACCCCCACTCGCACTCCCCTCCTGGGTGTCACTGACCTACCTCCTTGTCAGAGACTTGGGAGCAAACCCACGGGGGGCGCCGCCGGCTACCCGCGCTTCCGCAGTCCAGACCGGGATGTCCCCACGGCCCATAACCGGTTTCCCCCATGGCCCGTCCAACCGCCCCGAATCCAGCAGGCAAAATCTATGAGGTGCTTCCTGCAATACAAAAAACAACCCTAGAAATAAGTTTGAACTTACCTTCCAGGTTTAAACTTACTGCTGGCAGGCGCAGCGCAATGCGCTAGGTGTAATGACGCGCATGCGGGCTGATGGCCTTCTTCACGTAGTTCCCCCCCCCCCCCACCCCCCCACTCACGTGACTCCGAAGTAAAATCTGGTGAGCTACGTAGCTATCCAGTATGTAGATCACTCTAGCTAGCTACGTAGCTATCCAGTATGTAACCATCTAGCTAGCTACCTAGATACACAGGATGTAGCCATCTAGCTGGCTCAATTGTGATCATGTTTTGGCTTTCTGCTAACTGGTTAGCACGCGACTAAAGCTTTTCACTGTACCTCGATACACGTCAGAATGAATTAATGAGGGGGAAAGAATTATATGAGATTGTTACATGGATTGGTGTAACAACACACCAGTTGTTGTTGTAACGCTTCTGTGATGTTGTTGCTCATATATGTGGATCACGGTACAGGTGCTCTCACAGCTAAATCAAGAATTTCCATGTGCATTCACTACTGGACCATTAAAGGTGCCCTCAATTCACCATTAACAGATGGTCCTCCTAATTCACCATTTAGTCTAAAGGTGGGGCCTCCCCACGATTCCCCTCTCATTTATGATGGCCTACCCTAAATACACATTTACAGGTGTATTTCCAGAGACGCACCACACTCTGTGTGAAAAATGTTTTCCTCATCTCCCTTTACCAAAACTATATGCAATAGTCCAGGTGTGGTCTCACCAAAACCCTGTACAACTACAGTAGAACCTCCCTGCTCCTATACTCAAATCCTTTTGCTATGAATGCTAACATACCATTTGCTTTCTTCACTGCCTGCTGCACCTGCATGCCTACTTTCTATGATCTACATCTAGCTAGCATTATGCGTCATGTAATTTTGTCGCTTTTCATGAAGGTTCGTTACTTTTCGCATGCTGAATTTTTGTCGCTTCTCGCATGCTGAATTTTCATCGCTTTTCATGTGCTGAAATTTCGTCGCCATTCATTTCCTGAAATTTTGTCGCTTTATGAGTGCTTCATTTTCATCAATTTTCGCGTCCTGAAGATTTGTCGCTCTTCGCATGCTGAATTTTTATCACTTCTCACGTGCTGAATTTTTGTAGGTTTTCGTGAGCTGAAATTTAGTCGCCATTCATTTCCTGAAATTTTGTCGCTTTATGAGTGCTTCATTTTCATCACTTTTCGCGTCCTGAAGGTTTGTCGCTTTTTGCGTCCTGAATTTTTGTGCATTTCATGTCCTAAAATTTAGTCGCTTTTCAATCCTGATATATTTACAATTTTCCTTTCTGAAATACGTCGCATTTATGTCTGAATTTTTTCGTCACTTTTAGCGTGCTGAATTTTCAGCGCTTTTCGTATCCTGAAGGTTCGTCGTTTTTCATGTGTTAAATTTTCGTTGCTTTTCACGTTCTGAAATTTCATCGCTTTATGCATCCTGTAATTTTGTCGCAAAAACAATCCTAGAAATAAGTTTGAACTTACCTTCCAGGTTTAAACTTACTGCTGGCAGGAGCAGTGCGGCTGCCAGTCAGCCGTTGCGCAATGCGCTAGGTGTAATGATTTCACGTGACTCCTACCCTTTGCTTCCTGTCTGCCAGCCAGTTCGCTATCCACATCAGACGAATTGGTTGTTGTTGGTATATAACAACACACTAGTTGTTGCTGTAAAGCGTGTTGTTTGCTCAATATTGTATTGCTCTTTTAAGGTGCTCTCCCCTAAATTTGCCCTAAATTTATATATGTTCCTACTTTTGTTTTTTTTTACGCACCATTTAAAGGTGGCCTCCCCTAATTCACAATTTACAGATGCCCTCCTAATTCACCATTTAAAGGTGGCCTCCCCTAATCCCCTCTCATTTATATGGCCTACCCTAAATACACATTTACAGGTGTATTTCCAGAGACGCACCACTCTCTGTGTGAAAAATGTTTTCCTCATCTCCCTTACCCTTACACTGTGACCCCTTTTTCTGGACCTCTCCAACATCGGGAACAATCTTCCCGCATCTAGCCTATCCAACCCCTTAAGTATTTTATAAGTTTCTATAAGATCCCTCCTCAGTCTTCTAAATTCTAGCGAGTACAAGCCAAGTCTATCCACTTTCCTCATATGAAAGTCCTGACATCCCAGGAATCAGTCTGGTGAACCTTCCCTGTACCCCCTTTATGGCAAGAATATCTTTTCTCAGATTTGGAGACCAAAACTATACGCAATAGTCCAGGTGTGGTCTCACCAAAACCCTGTACAACTACAGTAGAACCTCCCTGCTCCTATACTCAAATCCTTTTGCTATGAATGCTAACATACCATTTGCTTTCTTCACTGCCTGCTGCACCTGCATGCCTACTTTCTATGATTGGTGTACCATGACACCCAAGTCTCGCTGCATCTCCCCTTTTCCTAATTTGCCACCATTCAGATAATAGTCTACTCTCCTGTTTTTGCCACCAAAGTGGATAACCTCACATTTATTCACATTATACGGCATCTGCCATGCCTTTGCCCACTCACCCAGCCTGTCCAAGTCACCTTGCAGCCTCCTAGCATCCTCCTCAAACCTAACACTACCCCCCAGCTTAGTGTCATCCGCAAACTTGGAGATGTTGCATTCAAATCCCTCGTCCAAATCATTAATATATATTGTAAATAGCCGGGGTCCCAGCACTGAGCCTTGCGGTATCCCACTAGTCACTGCCTGCCATTCTGAAAAAGACCCGTTTACTTCTACCCTTTGCTTCCTGTCTGCCAGCCAGTTCTCTATCCACATCATATGAGATTGGAATAACAACACACCAGTTGTTGCTGTAGTTTCAGTTGTTGTTGCTCATATTGTATTGCTCCTTTACAGGTGCTCTCCCCTAATTCTACCCTAAATTTACAGATGCCTTCCCTACTGCACCATTTAAAGGTGCCCTACCCTAATTCACCATTTACAGATGCCCTCCTAATTCACCATTTAAAGGTGCCCTCCCCTAATTCACCATTTACAGATGCCCTCCTAATTCACCATTTAAAGGTGCCCTCCCCAAAATCTCCCTCCCATTACGCCAAATCCTAAATCCACAGTTACAGGTGCCCTTCTTATTTCTAGGCACCCTCCCCTGTATGTAGCCATCTAGCTAGCATTATGCGTCATGTAATTTTGTCGCTTTTCATGAAGGTTCGTTACTTTTCGCATGCTGAATTTTTGTCGCTTCTCGCATGCTGAATTTTCATCGCTTTTCATGTGCTGAAATTTCGTCGCCATTCATTTCCTGAAATTTTGTCGCTTTATGAGTGCTTCATTTTCATCAATTTTCGCGTCCTGAAGATTTGTCGCTCTTCGCATGCTGAATTTTTATCACTTCTCACGTGCTGAATTTTTGTAGGTTTTCGTGAGCTGAAATTTAGTCGCCATTCATTTCCTGAAATTTTGTCGCTTTATGAGTGCTTCATTTTCATCACTTTTCACGTCCTGAAGGTTTGTCGCTTTTTGCGTCCTGAATTTTTGTGCATTTCATGTCCTAAAATTTAGTCGCTTTTCACATCCTGAAATATTTACAATTTTGCTTTCTGAATTACGTCGCATTTCATGTCCTGAATTTTCGTCACTTTTAGCGTGCTGAATTTTCAGCGCTTTTCGTATCCTGAAGGTTCGTCGTTTTTCATGTGTTAAATTTTCGTTGCTTTTCACGTTCTGAAATTTCATCGCTTTATGCATCCTGTAATTTTGTCGCAAAAACAATCCTAGAAATAAGTTTGAACTTACCTTCCAGGTTTAAACTTACTGCTGGCAGGAGCAGTGCGGCTGCCAGTCAGCCGTTGCGCAATGCGCTAGGTGTAATGATTTCACGTGACTCCTACCCTTTGCTTCCTGTCTGCCAGCCAGTTCGCTATCCACATCAGACGAGATTGTTGTTGATTGGTATAACAACACACTAGTTGTTGCTGTAAAGCTTCAGTTGTTGTTGCTCATATTGTATTGCTCTTTTACAGGTGCTCTCCCCTAAATCTGCCCTAAATTTACATATGCCTTCCCTACTGCACCATTTAAAGGTGGCCTCCCCTAATTCACAATTTACAGATGCCCTCCTAATTCACCATTTAAAGGTGCCCTCCCCTAATTCACCATTTATAGATGCCCTCCTAATTCACCATTTAAAGGTGCCCTCCCCTAATTCACCATTTACAGATGCCCTCCTAATTCACCATTTAAAGGTGCCCTCCCCAAAATGACAATTTCGGCGCTTTTCGCTTGCTAAATTTTCATCGCTTATCGCGTCCTGAAGGATCGTCACTTTTCACATGCTGAATTTTCATGGCTTTTTGCAGGCTGAATTTTCGTTGCTTTTCATGTGCTGCAATTTTATTGCTTTTCATGTCCTGAATTTTCGTCGCCTTTTGCATCCTAAAATTTAATCACTTTTCATCTGCTGAATTTTTGTCGCTTTTCGTGTGCTAAAATTTAGTCGATTTTCGCGTCTCGAACTTTCATCACTTTTCGCGTCCTGAATTTTCGTCGCTTTTCAAATGCTGAATTTTCGTCACTTTTCATGTGCTGAAATTTCGTCGCTTTTTGTGTCCTGAATTTATGTCGCTTTTGACATTTTTAATTTTTTTCGCCTCTTGCTTCCTAAGTTTTTGTCACTTTTCATGTGCGGAATTTTCGTTGCTTTTCTTGAGCTGGATTTTCGTCACTTTTCGCATCCTGAAGGTTTAGAAAGATAGAAAGAAACATAGAAAAATAGGTGCAGGAGTAGGCCATTCGGCCCTTCGAGCCTGCACCGCCATTCAATATGATCATGGCTGATCATCCAACTCAGTATCCCGTACCTACCTTCTCTCCATACCCACTAATCCCTTTTGCCACAAGAGCCACATCCAACTCCCTCTTGAATAGAGCCAATGAACTGGCCTCAACGACCTTCTGTGGCAGAGAATTCCAGAGACTCACCACGCTCTGTGTAAAGAATGTTTTCCTCATCTCGGTCCTAAAGAAATTCTGCCTTATCCTTAGACTGTGACCCCTTGTTCTGGACTCCCCCAACACCGGGAACAATCCTCTTGCATCTAGCTTGTCCAACCCCTCAAGAATTTTATAAGTTTCTATAAGATCCCCCCCTCAATCTTCTAAATTTTAGTGAGTACAAGCCGAGTCTATCCAGTCTTTCTTCATATGAAAGTCCCGACATCCCAGGAATCAGTCTGGTGAACCTTCTCTGAACTCCCTCTATGGCAAGAATGACTTTCCTCAGATTTGGAGACGAAGGCTGTATGCAATACTCCAGGTGTGGTCTCACCAAAACCCTGTACAACTGCAGTAGAACCTCCCTGGTCCTATAGACAAATCCTTTCGCTATGAATGCTAACATACGATTTGCTTCCTTCACTGCCTGCTGCACCTGCATGCCTACTTTCAATGACTGGTGTACCATGACACCCAGGTCTCGTTGCATCTCCCCTTTTCCTAATCTGCCACCATTCAGATAATAGTGTACCCTCATATTTTTGCCACCAAAGTGGGTAACCTCATATTTATCCACATTATCAGGACGGGAAAGGCGAAGAAAATTTGTTGCTGATCGCGTGCTGAATTTTCGTTGCTTTTCGCATTCTAAAATTTTGTCGCTTTATGCGTCCTATAATTTCATCAATTTTCGTGTCCTGAATTTTCGTCGCCTATGGCTTTTTGAGTTTTCTTCACCTTTCGTGTTCTGAATTTTCATCACTTTTTGCGGGCTGAATTTTCATCACTTTTCGTATACTGAATTTTCGTCGCCTTTTGTGTGCTGAAATTTTGGCGCTTTTCGTGTGCTGAAATGTTGTCGGTGTTCACATCCTGAAATTTAGTTGCATTTTGTGTCCTGCATTTTTGTCACTTTTGGCGTCCTGAATTTCCATTGCTTTTCACATCGTGAAGGTTCGTTGCTTTTCATGTGCTAAATTTTCGTCTCTTTTCACATGCTGAATTTTCGTCACTTTTCCTGTGCTGAAATTTCGTTATGTATTGCGTGCTGAAGTTTCGTCGCTTTATGCGTCCTGAAATTTCGTTGCTTTTCTCATCCCGACTTTACGTTGCTTTTGGCGTTT
The DNA here is from genome assembly GCA_035221665.1 of Okamejei kenojei. Classification (NCBI taxonomy): domain Eukaryota; kingdom Metazoa; phylum Chordata; class Chondrichthyes; order Rajiformes; family Rajidae; genus Okamejei; species Okamejei kenojei. Next base: position 401,407 of record CM069169.1, read on the forward strand.
TAAATTTTCGTCGCCTTTCCCATCCTGAATTTTCGTCACGTTTCATGTGCAGAAATATTGTCGCTTTTCGTGTGCTGAAATTTAGCCACTTTTCGCGTCCTGAGATAATGTCGCTTTTCGCGTTCTGAATTTTTGTCGTTTCACATTTAATTGATTTGTATGTGCTGAAATTTCATCATATATTGTGTGCTGAAATTTCGTCGCTTTATGCGTCTTGAAATTTCGTCGTTTTTCTCATCCAAATTTATGTCACTTTTGGCATTTTTAATTTTTTTCGCTTCTGGCGTCCTGAATCTTCGTCACTTTTCACGTGCTGAATTTTTGTTGCTTTTCTGGAGCTGAATTTTCGTTGCTTTTCGTAACCTGAAGGTTCGTCGCTGATCGCGTGCTGAATTTTACTTCGGAGTCAGGTGAGTGACTACATGAAGAAGTCCCGCCTGGCGCATGATCGGCATTACGTCGACGCTGACGGCAGAGGAAAATCTGCAGAGCGCAGCTCCACCAGCGGTAAGGAACAGGCCCGCTGGTAAGTGCATTGAATTACTTACAGGACGTGTTTAAACTCCGTGGCGCTGGTGTGCAGAGCCAGCAGGAGTTAAAAGGAAAAAAGAAAAAAAAAGAAAAATACTCCGGGTGGAAAACGGAGGTTAATATGCGTCCCGGGTAAAAGCTCAGCGATCGGGACGGCAGATTAGTGCGGAGCCGGTTCCGATACCGGGGGCCGTTGAAATTAACCGTTAGGGAGACTTTAGTCGCTCCACAAAATATAGCCATGGGAAACAACTCGAGTGGGGAGGAATATTAAGAAGTCTGAGAGGCCATGTTTTTAAATGTTTCTAATAAGAAAAGGCCTCCAGACAAGAAAGCTTTATGGCTCAAAATAAATTAAATGGAGAAATGCTACAGATTAAAATTTTCAACCAAAAGGGTTTAAAAGACCCAGAATAGCCCCAAAACAGACCCTGAGGGGTTTCCATATACAAATATATGGTGTTTTTTTACCATGTGGGAATATCCACCTCAGATTGTTTTGGAGGGGGTAGTCTCTTGAGCAAAATCTCAGGAGTACCAGGGCAGTAAATAAAAGGAAAGGAAATAACTGACCCTGAAAAGTGGTGGCTGGTCATAAGTACACACCACAGCACAAATATAAATAACAGGTGCATAAGTACGATACCTGAATGAAGGGGTGAGGCCATGGAAGGTAACCATGGTGGCCAACATAAATTGGTTTATCACCAGCTTCATAAGGCTGTTGTGGTTGAAACAGCAGATTAATAGATAAAACATTTGTGTTTTACTAGGGTGCCAACGGTGAATCCGATTTGGTACTCATGTCTTCATTATATGAGGCACAAGGGAATATGATTTCAAAGAAATTCAAGTTGGTGCGTGGCATCACTGCTTGTGCGAAGCAAGTGAAAGATTGTACAATGACCAAAAGTTTAAAAAAAAAAGACAAGTTGGCATTGTTTTGGAGCTCATATGTTGAGCTCAATGGTATAGGAAATAATTGCTATTGGGACCATTTTGCACTTTAGATTTGCAGGTCAATACAGATCAAGCTATGTTTAAACTCCTGATTATTTATGGAGTAAATCTGCCTAAAAAAACAAATCAAAGAATTGATAACAAGAAAAAAGACTATCGGTCATTAAACTTTGGCAAAATTGTGGTCCAATGTAAAGATTTGATATTGGATCAAACAGAGGCAGGAGTATGGTAAGAAAGTATTTTATTCAGCACAGCCTTATGTTAACCCATATGGTTGGGGAGAGAAGGCCTTCAAGTGCATTTGAAGAGGTGGAAAAACTTGTTACAGAGGAAGATGATGAAATCTCCAATTGTGGGAGATTACAGGTGTGTTGTGATAAATTATATTGCATAACAACTGATCGATTGATATTACTGTGTAAGGATCTACCAAACAAAATGTAGAAAGAGTTGATCCACCTGTACAGAATAAACCTAAATCTTATTTTAGGTTTGCACCTGAAATATCTCAAATAAAGAAGAGGTAAGAAAATTTGTATCAAATAATTTCCCCAGGAAGAAGGAAGATGTGGTTGTAAAGCCATATGCTAGACATCAATTTAAATACACTTATACGGTGTAAAACATTTTTTTTTTAATGGACTTATTCAACACTGCAAGACAGTTGCTATCAACAAGTTGCTAGTTGTTACTATAAGACTTGAAGGAAGGTATATTTTAGTACCAATTTATTATCATGTTCACAGGTACTTGAAATTAATTAGATGGGTCAGCTGTTGCAAGTTATGGCATAATCTAATGGATTAAACTCAGATTCTAGGATGTTCACACAATTATTGGAACCAGCACTTGAACTGATAAAGACACCAGCACTTGCACTGATAAGAACACCAGCACTTGCACTGATAAGGGCACATGGTCATGGTTTATCTTGATCACATTTTAAATTGGCAATGTTGATCAGGAGTCAGCTGAAAATTAGTGCAGCAATTACAAGCCTGTTGAGAGGCAAGGGTCCTGACCCATCCAATAAAAACTAAGTTTTAGGCATTCTTAAACAAATTACTATTCCGGGTTTGTGAGTGATTCTGTACAATGTGGGGGAAAAAATGTACCAAGAGACAAAGTGTCAATATTACAAATGTGTGTCATTGCTTTGTTGACAAACCTTATCCCTCCATCTGAGAAGGAGCGTAGGTAAGTGAGTAACAATATTCAGCAGTGGAGTTGGTCTACTGCATTACCAAAAAAAAAACAAAGCTCCAAAAAAGGAAAAAACACAAACATTATAAGAGTGTGCAGGCCTTTTTTGACAGACTTATGCAATTGCCAAAGGATGCTTTATCAGAATTACAGTGGTGGATAGAGAATGTTCCACAAGCTGCTTTTAAACATATTAGCTCAGCAACCATTGCAAACAGAAGGAAGTATTCTCGGATGGTGGATAGCTTCTGTGGTTATTTGGGCTAAGATAAGTACAATATCTGTTCTTATCAGGTTAATATCTGATACGTCCCTTGTTTAGGGGACTACGGACAATAACATCAGGGAGTGGCAAATGGATTGTGCAAGAAAACTTATTTCTCCAAGCATTTGTATTAATTATTTGGAGTGTCAGGAGCGTTTATGGATTAAAAGCTTATTGTTCTATTATGAAAGATTTTGCATGTCCAATCAGGTGGACAATACCACAGCTGTGGCATATATCAATCACATGGGTCAAGGAAGATCATTATCATGTGATTATCTGGGTAACCAGATGTGGCATTGGTGTATCTCTAAGAATATTTGAGTTCAGCTGTTTATCTCCAAGGTAGAGACAATGTTGTGGCAGACAACAAATCACGGGGGAAAAAAAATTGAAAGACAATATAGAATGGGTGTGAAAATCCACAATGTTTGGAAAACATTGTCAGTGCTATGGATTACCTAACATTGATCAGTTTTGTTTCTAGATTAAATCACTAATTGCCCAAATGTTTCTCGTGGGAGCCAACCCAGAGCAGTAGCGATGGAAGATGTTCTTTTATGTTCCCCATTCTGTTGATAGGGCAGTGTCTGATGAAAATGTACCAGGACGCTGCCAGGGGGCGTTTTGGTGGCCAAACTGGACTCAGTCATGGTACTCATTGATAGTTGAGAGTGATGATTGATCCAGTTATGTTGATCCATAGCTGCAGTAATTTGTTGTTGTAGAAATTCATCCATGGCATGAAGATATGAATTTGTCTATCTGCAGGTTTGACCAGACCATTATAAGAGTTTGACTGCCGAGAGGTCTATGAATGTTATAACTGCACTTTGGAGAAATAGCATTAAACTAAAAATATTGTCTCGTGACTAATATTTTGGTATAAAGAAATTACTACCAGGAAGGTTTTGGTAGACAGTCAAAGTTATTTTGATCATACTTACTAAATATATTGACGCATTTATTGGAGTTCCTTGCTGGATTGCATTTTCAGTATCTAAGTAATAGGGCATTAATAGGGCTCATAGTGCTTTATCGTCCTATTTAGGACAAATTGCTGACCAAGAATCTATCGGGGCTCATCTGTTAACCATATAACATATAACCATATAACAATTACAGCACGGAAACAGGCCCTCTCGGCCCTTTCAGTCCGTGCCGACCATTTGTTTTCCCCTAGTCCCATCTACCTGCACTCAGACCATACACCTCCATTCCCTTCACGTCCATATACCTATCCACTTTACTCTTAAATGTTAAAATCGATCCTGCCTCCACCACTTCTGCTGGAAGCTCATTCCACACAGCCACCACCCTCTGAGTAAAGAAGTTCCCCCTCACGTTACCCCGAAACCTCTGTCCCTTAATTCTCATGTCATGCCCTCTTGTTTGAATCTTCCCTACCCTCAATGGGAAAAAAACGTTACTCCACGTCAACTCTGTCTATCCCTTTCATCATTTTAAAACCTCAATCAAGTCCCCCTTAACCTTCTGCGCTCCAAAGAATAAAGACCTAACTTGTTCAACCTTCTCTGTAAACTAGTTGCTGGAACCTGGCAACATTCTTGTAAATCTCCTCTGTACTCTCTCTATTTTGTTGACATCCTTCCTATAACTAGGCGACCAAAATTGTACACCATACTCCAGAATGGTCTTACCAATGCCTTGTACAATTTTACATTACTTCCCTACTCCTATATTCAATGCTCTGATTTATAAAAGGCCAGCACACCAAAGGCTTTCTTTACCACCTATCTACATGCGATTCCACCTTCAGGGAACTATGCCACAGTTATTCCTAGATCCCTTCTGTTCACAGCCCCCCCCCCCCCCATTCCTCAATTCCCTACCATTTACCATGTACGTCCTATTTTGATTTGTGCTGCCAAGATGTAGCACTTCACACTTATCAGCATTAAACTCCATCTGCCATCTTTCAGCCCACTTTTCCAAATGGCCCAAATCTCTCTGTAGACTTTGAAAATCTACTTCATTATCCACAACACCACCTATCTTAGTATCATCTGCATACTTACTTATCCAATTTTCCACCCCATCATCCAGATCATTGGGATCATTGGATGTAAGACCAATTCTGGAGTATGGTGTACAATTTTGGTCGCCTAGTTATAGGAAGGATGTCAACAACATAGAGAGAGTACAGAGGAGATTTACAAGAATGTTGCCAGGGTTCCAGCAACTATGTTACAGAGAAAGGTTGAACAAGTTAGGTCTTTATTCTTTGAAGCGCAGCAGGTTAAGGGGGGACTTGATTGAGGTCTTTAAAATGATTAAAGGGATAGACAGAGTTGACGTGGATACGTTTTTCCCATTGAGGGTAGGGAAGATTCAAACAAGAAGGCATGACATGAGAATTAAAGGGACAGAGGTTTCGGGGGTAACGTGAGGGGGAACTTCTTTACTCAGAGGGTGGTGGCTGTGTGGAATCAGCTTCCAGCAGAAGTGGTGGAGGCAGGATCGATTTTAACATTTAAGAGTAAAGTGGATAGGTATATGGACGTGAAGGGAATGGAGGGGTATGGTCTGAGTGCAGGTAGATGGGACTAGGGGAAAACAAATGGTCGGCACGGACTGGAAGGGCTGAGAGGGCCTGTTTCCGTGCTGTAATTGTTATATGGTTTTTATATGGTTATTATCAATTTATATTATCAATTGATATCTTTGGTTATAAATGTTGCCTTTCGATAGAAGGGGTATTACTTTCATTCTTCTATAATGAAAAGACATTACATAAACTGAAGCAATGTTAAAAAAATGTATTATTTACTCACTACTGTGTTGATTGAGCCAGAGTATCATATGGAATGAGTCTACAACATAAAAAACACAGAGCTACAAAATCTTCACGTAGTCACTCACATGACTCCGAAGTAAAATAGTAAGATTAAATGAGAATTTACCAGTTCGAAGTTTGATCATTATTTTATGAGGAGTAACGATGAGGGATTACGTGCCCTCCCAACCCTCATAAAATAAATGATCATCTTGTAGTTCTAGTCTATGTTGAGCCTTACTATCTTACTCCGGCTATTGGTTCTGTGGTTTTCATGCCGCTGCTTTGAAGTATGCACCAGGCGGGGCTTCTTCACGTAATCCCTCATCGTTAATCCTCATAAAATAACGATCAAACTTCAAACTGGTAAGTTCTCGTTTAATCTTACTATTTTTGTTGCTTTTCGCATTCTAAAATTTCTTCGCTTTATGTGTCGTATAATTTCGTCAATTTTCGTGTCCTGAATTTTCGTCGCCTTTGGCTGTTTGAGTTTTCTTCGCCTTTCATGTCGTGAATTTTCATCACTTTTCGCGTGCTGAATTATCGTCACTTTTCGCATGCTGAATTTTCGTCGCCTTTTGTGTGCTGAAATGTTGGCGTTTTCGTGTGCTGAAATTTCGTTGGTTTTCACATCCTGAAATGTAGTTGCATTTCGTGTCCTGCATTTTTGTCGCTTTTAGCATTCTGAATTTTCATCGCTTTTCGCACCCTGAAGGTTCCTTGCTTTTTGTGTGCTAAATTTTAATCTCCTTTCACATGCTGAATTTTCGTCACCTTTCCTGTGCTGAAATTTCATCATGCATTGCGTGCTGAAATTTCATCATGCATTGCGTGCTAAAACTTCGTCGCTTTATGCGTCCTGAAATTTCATCGCTTTTCTCATCCCGAATTTACGTCGCTTTTGGCGTTTTGAGTTTTCGTCGCCTTTCCCGTCCTGATCTTTTGTTGCTTTTCACGTGCTGAATTTGTGTCACTTTTCGCATGCTGAAATTTCATCACTTTTCCCGTCCTGAATTTTCGTCGCGTTTCCTGTCCTGAATTTTTGTCACTTTTCGTGTACTGAATTTTTGTCACTTTTCGTGTGCTGATCACGTCCTGAAATTTCATTGCTTTTCTCGTCCTGAAATTTCATCGCTTTATGCGTCCAGAAATTTCGTTGCGTTTTGCATCCCGAATTTACATTGCTGTTGGCGTTTTGATTTTTCGTCGCTTTTCATGTGCTGAAATTTCGTCGCTTTTCACATCCTGAAATTTCATCGCTTTATGTCCTGAAATTTCGTCATTTTTCATGTCCTGAAATTTCGTTGCTTTACCCGTCCTGAAATTTTGTCTCTTTTTGTATCCCGAATTTACATAGCTTTTGGCGTTTTGAATTTTCGTCGCCTTTCGCATCCTGAATTTTTGTCACTTCTGCGTGCTGAATTTTCGTCGCTTTTGCATGCTGAATTTTCCTCGCTTTGCACATGCTGAATTTTCATCACTTTTCACGTCCAGAAAGTTTGTCTCTTTTCGCATGCTGAATTATCATCACTTTTTGCATCCTGAATATTTGTCGCTTTCCTTGTGCAAAATCTCGTCGCATTTCACGTCCTGAAATTTTGTCACTTTTTGCATCCTGACATTTCCCCCCTTTTCAAATGCAGAATTTTTGTTGCTTTTCTTGTACTAAAATCTCCTCGTATTTCACGTCCTGAAATTTTGTCACTTTTTGCGTCCTGACATTTACCCCCTTTTCAAATGCTGAATTTTTGTTGCTTTTTGCATCCAAGTTTTCCTCCATTTTAGCGTCATGAATTTTCGTACCTTTTCGAATCCTGAATTTTCGTACGTGTCCGTATCCTGAATTTTCATCCTGCTTTCTGAAGGTTTGTCACTGATCGCTTGCTGAATTTTCGTCGCTTTTGGCTTTTTGAGTTTTCGTTGCCTTTCGCGTCCTGAATTTTCGTCACCTTTGGCTTTTTTAGTTTTCACCGCCTTTCACATCCTGAATTTTCATAATTTTTCGCGTGCTGAATTTTCATCACTTTTCGCATGCTGAATTTTCATCGCTTTTTGTGTGCTGAAATTTCTTCGGTTTTCACGTCCTGAAATTTCGTTGCATTTCGCTTCCTGCATTTTTGTCACATTTCCCGTCCTGAATTTTCGTCGATTTTAGTGTCCTGAATTTTCGTCTCTTTTCACATGCTGAATTTTCGTCACTTTTCCTGTGCTGAAATTTCGTCGTGAATCGCGTGTGAAATTTCGTCGCTTTATGCATCCTGAAATTTTGTCGCTTTTCTCGTCCTGAATTTATGTTGCTTTAAGCGTTTTGAATTTTCGTCGCATTTCTCGTCCTAACTTTTTGTCACTTGTCATGTGCTGAATTTTCGTCGCTTTTCGCATGCAGAATTTTCGTCGCTTTTCGCATGCTGAATTTTCGTCACTTTTCCCGTCCTGAATTTTTGTCACTTTTCATGTGCTGAAATTTTGTCCCCCCCCCACAACCCCCCCCACGACCCGCCCCCCCACCCCCACCCTTTCCACGTCCTGAAATTTAATTGCTTTATGCGTCCTGAAGTTTCCTCGCTTTTCTTGTCCTGAAATTCCATCTCTTTTTGCATCCTGAATTTACATTGCTTTTGGTGTTTTGAATTTTTGTCGCTTTTCATGTGCTGAAATTTCGTCGCTTTTCACGCCCTGAAATTTTATCGCTTTGAGACCTAAAATTTAATCGCTTTTCTTGTCCTGAAATTTTGTCACTTTACGTGTCCTGAAATGTCATAACTTTTTGTATCCTGAATTTACATTGCTCTTGGCGTTTTCAATTTTTGTCTCCTTTTGCGTTCTGAATTTTCGTCGTTTCTGCGTGCTGAATTTTCGTCGCTTTTTGCATGCTGAATTTTCCTCGCTTTTTGCGTGCTGAAATTTCCTCACTTTTCACGTCCAGAAAGTTCGTCGCTTTTCGCATTTTGAATTATCATCATTTTTGCATGCTGCATTTTTGTCACTTTTCCCGTCCTGAATTTTTGTCGCTTTGAGTCCTGAAGTTTCGTCGCTTTTCTTGTCCTGACATTTAGTCGCTTTACGCATCCAAAATCTCTTTTTGTGTCGCTTTTAGTCGCTTTACGCGTACGCGTCTCTTTTTGTATCCTGAATTTACATTGCTTTTGGCATTTTGAATTTTCATCACCTTTCACGTCCTGAATTTTCCTCGCTTCTGCGTGCTGAATTTTCGTCGCTTTTTGCATGCTGAAATTTCGTCACTTTTCACGCCCAGAAAGTTCGTCGCTTTTCGCATGCTGAATTATCGTCACTTTTTGCATGCTGAATTTTTGTCACTTTTCTTGTGCTAAAATCTCGTCGCATTTCACGTCCTGAAGTTTCGTCACTTTTCGTGTCCTGACATTTTCCCCCTTTTCAAATGCTGAATTTTTTGTCGCTTTTTGGGTCCAGGTTTTCCTCCATTTTAGCGTTCTGAATTTTCGTACCTTTTCGAATCCTGAATTCTCGTACCTTTCCGCATCCTGAAATTTCATCCCTTTCTGCTTCCTAAAGGTTTGTCACTGATCATGTGCTGAATTTTCGTTGCTTTTCGCATTCTGAAATTTTGTCATTTTATGCGTCCTGTAATTTTGTCAATTTTTGCGTCCTGAATTTTCATAGCTTTTGGCTTTTTGAGTTTTCATCGCCTTTCGTGTCTTAAGTTTTCATCGCTTTATGCATGCTGAATTTTCGTCATGTATCACGTGCTGAAATTTCGTCGCTTTATGCGTCTTAAAATTTCGTGACATTTCGCCTCCTGAAATTTAATCGTCCTAAAATGCTGTCGCTTTTTGCATGGAGAATTTTCGTCGCATTTCACGTCCTGAAGTTTCTTTGCTTTTTGGATGCTGAATTTTCATAGTTTTTAGCGTGGTTAATATTTGTCGCTTTTCTTCTGCTGAAATTTTGTTGCTTTTCTCGTGATGAAATTTAGTTACATTTCACGTCCTGAATTTTTGTCGCATTACACATCATGAATTTTTGTCGTTTCAGCGTCCTGAATTTTCATCACCTTTTGCATCCTGAATTTTCATCACTTTTCGCGTGCTGAATTATCGTCACTTTTCGCATGCTGAATTTTTGTCGCCTTTTGTGTGCTGAAATGTTGGCGTTTTCGTGTGCTGAAATTTCGTCGGTTTTCACATCCTGAAATGTAGTTGCATTGCCTTTTGCGTTTTTCATTGCCTTTTGCGTCGTGAATTTTTATCGCTTTTCACATGCTGAATTTTTGTCGCTTTTCATGCGTTGAAATGTCATAGCTTTTCATGTCCTGAATTTTTATCATTTTTCGTGTACTGAATTTTCGTTGCATTTCACATGCTGAATTTTAGTAATTTTTCACATCCTGAATGTTTGTCACGTTTCACGTGCTGAATTTTCATCGCTTTTCGTGTCTAAAATTTTCCTCCATTTTAGCCCCCTGAATTTTTGTAGCTCTTCGAATCCTGAATTGTCATATCTTTCTGCATGCTGAATTTTCGGCCCTTGCTGCGTCCTGAATTTTCATCCCATTTTGCGTCCTAAATATTTGTCGCATTTCTCGTCCTGAATTTTTGTAGCTTTTCGCGCCCTGAATGTTCGTCACTATTCACATACTGAACTATCATCGCTTTTTGCATCCTGAAGGTTCGTCGCTTTATGAAATGCTGAATTTTTCATGCGTTGAAATGTCATAACTTTTAACGTCCTGAATTTTCGTCACTTTACGCGTACTGAATTTTAATCGCTCTTTGTAGGCTGAATTGGCGTCGCTTTTCGCATGCTGAAATTTCGTCGCTTTTCACATCCTGAAATTTTGTCGCTTTATGCGTCCTGAAGTTTCATCGCATTTCGCATCCTGAATTTATGTCACATTTCGTGTGCTGAATCTTTGTCACTTTCCGCGTGCTGAATTTTCGTCGCTTTGTGCATGTTGAATTTTTGTCGCTTTTCACGTGCTTCATTTTCATCACTTTTCGCATCCTGAACGTTTGTCGCTTTTCACATGCTGAATTTTCATCACATTTTGCGTGATTAATTTTTGTCGCCTTTCGTGTGCGGAAGTTTTGTCACCTTTTGTGTGCTGAAGTTTTGTCGCATTTCACGTGCTGAATTTTCGTTGCTTTTAGCGTCCTGAAGGTTCCTTGCTTTTTGCGTGATGAATTTTCATTGCTTTTTGTGTGCTGAACTTTCGTCACTTTTCATGTGTAGAATTTTCGTTCCTTTTCGCGTCCTGAAGGTTCATCACTTTTTATGTGCTGAAATGTTGTCGCTTTTCACGTCCTGAAGGTTCGTCACTTTTCGTGTGTCATAACTTTGTCGCTTTTCGTGTCCTGAAATGTTGTTGCTTTATGCGTCCTGAACTTTTGTCACTTTTCGCATCCTGAATTTGCGTCGCTTTTGGCGTTTTGAATTTTTGTCATCTTTCAGGTCCTGAATTTTTCGGCACTTCATCAGCTGAGTTTTCGTTGTTTTTCACGTGTTGAATTTTCATCACTTTTCACGTCTTGAAGGTTTGTCGCTTTTCTCCTGCCAAAATTTTGTCGCTTATTATATATATAACATATAACATATAACAATTACAGCATGGAGACAGGCCCTCTCGGCCCTTCCAGTCCGTGCCGACATCCTGAATTTTGATCATTTTTCGCGTCCTGAATTTTTGTCACTTTTCGCAACCTGGATGTTCGTCTCTTTTCGTGAGTTGAATTTTCGTCGCATTTCATGTGCTGAATTTTAGTTGCTTATCGCGTCCTGAAGGTTCATCTCTTTTTGTATGCTGAAATTTCATCGCTTTTTGCGTACTGAAATTTTGTCGTATTATGAGTCTTGAAATTTCATCACTTTTCGTGTCCTGAATTTTCATCTTTCTCGTCCTGAATTTTCGTCTCTTTTTGCATCCTGAATTTATGTCGAGTTTGACATTTTGCGTATTTCATGCGTCGTGAATTTTTATCACTTTTCACATGCTGAATTTTTCATGCGTTGATATGTCATAACTTTTAACGTCCTGAATTTTCATCGATTTTCATGTGCTGAATTTTTTTTGCCTTTCGGTTGCTGAATTTTTGTAGCTTTTTGCGTGCTGAATTTTCGTCACTTTTGCGTGCAGAATTTTCATTGATTTTAGAGTCCTGAACGTTCGCATCATTTTGCGTGCTGAATTTTCGTCGCTTTTCACGTTCTGTATTTTCGTCACCTTTCGCGTGCCGAATTTTCGTCGCACTTCGTGGCCTGCAAATTAATCTCATTTCACGTCCTGAATTTTTGTCATATTTCATGTCCTGAATTTTTGGCACTTTTTGCATCCCGAAATTTTATCGCTTTTCCAGTCCTGAAGGTTCGTCACTTGTCACATGCTGCAATTGCATCACTTTTTGAAGGCTAAATTTTCTTCGCTTTTCGCGTGCTGAATTTTTGTTGCTTTTCATGTTCTGAATTTTCGTCACTTTTCACGGGCTGAATTTTCATTGCTTTTCGCATCCTGCATTTTGTCACTTTTCTCGTCTGAATTTTCGTCGCTCTTCCCGTCCTGAAAATTAGTTGCATCACTTTTCGCATGCTGAACTGTCATCGCATTTCGCGTCCTGAATTCACGTCGTTTTTCGAGTGCTGATTTTTCGTCTCTTTTTGCGTGCTGAATTTTTGTAGCTTTTTGCGTGCTGAATTTTTGTAGCTTTTTGCGTGCTGAATTTTCGTTGATTTTAGCGTCCTGAAGGTTCGCATTATTTTGCGTGCTGAATTTTCATCGCTTTTTACGTTCTGTATTTTCTTCACTTTTCGCGTGCTGAATTTTAGTCGCTCTTCGTGTCCTGCAAATTAGTTGCATTTCACGTCCTGAATTTTTGTCATATTTAATGTCCTGAATTTTCGGCGCTTTTAGCGTCCCGAACTTTCATCGCTTTTCCAGTCCTGAAGGTTCGTCACTTGTCACATGCTGCAATTGCATCGCTTTTTGAAGGCTAAATTTTCTTCGCTTTTCGCGTTCTGAATTTTCGTCACTTTTCGCGGGCTGAATTTTCATTGCTTTTCGCATCCTGAAAATTAGTTGCATTTCACAGCCTGAATTTTTGTCGCTTTCTGTGTCCTGAGGTTTCATCACGTTTTGCATCTTGACTTTTTGCCACATTTCCCGTGCGGAATTTTTGTTGCTTTTCTCGTCCCGAAGGTTTGTTGCTTTTCGTGTGCTGATATTTTGTCACTTTTCTCGTGCTGAATTTTCGTCACTCTTCCCGTCCTGAAAATTAGTTGCATCACATTTTGCATGCTGAATTGTCATCGCATTTCGCGTCCTGAAAATTAGATGCATTTCACGTCCTGAATTTTTGTCATGTTTCACGTCCTCAACTTTCGTCGCTTTTAGCTTCCCGAATTTTCATCGCTTTTCCCATCCTGATTTATCGTTGCTTTTCCCATCCTTGTTCTTCACTTTTCACGTGCTGAAATTTCGTCACTTTTCACGTTCTAAAATTTCATTGCATTTCCCGTGCTGAATTTTCGTCACTTTTGGCATCTTGAAAATTAGTTGCATTTCACGTCCTGAACTTTCCTTGCTTTTAGCGTCCTGAATTTTCATTGCTTTTCCCATCCTGAATTTTCGTTGATTTTTGTGTCCTGAAGGTTCCCAACTTTTCGCGTGCTTAATTTTCGTCACTTTTCGCATGCTGAATTTTTGTAGCTTTTCACATGCTGAAATTTCTTCGCTTTTCATGTTCTGAATTTTCGTCGCTTATCGCGTGCTGAATTTTGGTCGCACTTCGTGTCCTGCAAATTAGTTGCATTTCACTTCCTGAATTTTTGTCATATTTCATGTCCTGAATTTTCGGCACTATTAGCGTCCCGAGATTTCATCGCTTTTCCAGTCCTGAAGGTTCGTCACTTGTCACATGCTGCAATTGCAACGCTTTTTGAAGGCTAAATTTTCTTTGCTTTTCGCGTGCTGAATTTTTGTTGCTTTTCATTTTCTGAATTTTCTTCACTTTTCGCGGGCTGAATTTTCATTGCTTTTCGCATCCTGAAAATTAGTTGCATTTCACAGCCTGAATTTTTGTCGCTTTCTGTGTCCTGAGGGTTCATCACGTTTTGCGTCTTGAATTTTTGTCACATTTCCCGTGTGGAATTATCGTCGCTTTTCTCGTCCCGACGGTTTGTTGCTTTTCGTGTGCTGAATTTTCGTCAATTTTCACATCCTGAATTTACGTCGCTTTTCGAGTGCTGATTTTTCGTCACTTTTCGCATGCTGAATTTTTGTAGCTTTTTGCGTGCTGAATTTTCGTCACTTTTTGAGTGCAGAACTTTCGTTGATTTTAGCGTCCTGAAGGTTCGCATTATTCGCGCGCTGAATTTTCATCGCTTTTAACATTCTGTATTTTCTTCACTTTTCGCGTGCTGAATTTTCGTCGCTCTTCTTGTCCTGCAAATTAGTTGCATTTCACGTCCTGAATTTTTGTCATATTTCGCATCCTGAAAATTAGTTGCATTTCACAGCCTGAATTTTTGTCGCTTTCTGTGTCCTGAGGATTCATCACGTTTTGCGTCTTGAATTTTTGTCACGTTTCCCCTGCGGAATTTTCGTCGCTTTCCTCGTCCCGAAGTTTTGTTGCTTTTCGCGTGCTGAATTTTCGTCAATTTTCACATCCTTAATTCACATCGCTTTTCGAGTGCTGATTTTTCGTCACTTTTCTCGTCTGAATTTTCATCGCTTTTCCCGTCCTGAAAATTAGTTGCATCACTTTTCGCATGCTGAATTGTCATCGCATTTCGCGTCCTGAATTCACGTCGCTTTTCGAATGCTGATTTTTCGTCTCTTTTTAACCATATAACCATATAACAATTACAGCACGGAAACAGGCCCTCTCAGCCCTTCCAGTCCGTGCCGACCATTTGTTTTCCCCTAGTCCCATCTACCTGCACTCAGACCATACCCCTCCATTCCCTTCACGTCCATATACCTATCCACTTTACTCTTAAATGTTAAAATCGATCCTGCCTCCACCACTTCTGCTGGAAGCTCATTCCACACAGCCACCACCCTCTGAGTAAAGAAGTTCCCCCTCACGTTACCCCGAAACTTCTGTCCCTTAATTCTCATGTCATGCCCTCTTGTTTGAATCTTCCCTACCCTCAATGGGAAAAACATATCCACGTCAACTCTGTCTATCCCTTTCATCATTTTAAAGACCTCAACCAAGTCCCCCCTTAACCTTCTGCGCTCCAAAGAATAAAGACCTAACTTGTTCAACCTTTCTCTGTAACATAGTTGCTGGAACGCTGGCAACATTCTAGTAAACTACTCTGTACTCTCTCTATTTTGTTGACATCCTTCCTATAACTAGGCGACCAGAATTGTACACCATACTCCAGAATTGGTCTTACCAATGCCTTGTACAATTTTAACATTATTCCCTACTCCTATATTCAATGCTCTGATTTATAAAGGCCAGCACACCAAAGGCTTTCTTTACCACCCTATCTACATGCGATTCCACCTTCAGGGAACTATGCAGTTATTCCTAGATCCCTCTGTTCCACAGCATTCCTCAATTCCCTACCATTTACCATGTACTTCCTATTTTGATTTGTCCTGCCAAGATGTAGCACTTCACACTTAACAGCATTAAACTCCATCTGCCATCTTTCAGCCCACTTTTCCAAATGTGAAAAGCAATGAAATTTCCGCACACGAAAAGCAATGAAAATTCAGCATTCAACAAGCTACAATTCAGCACGCGAACAGCGACAAAAATTCAGCACTCGAAAAGCAACCTAAATTCAGGACGAGAAAAGCGACGAAAAATCCGCACGCTAAACATGACAAAAATTCAGCATGTGAAAAGCGACTAAATTTCAGCACACTAGAAGCGACGGAAATTCAGTATGCTAAATGCGACGAAAATTCAGCACAGAAAAGCGACGTAAATTCAGGACGCGAAATGCGATGAATCCTCAGGACACACAATGTGACAACATTTCAGGACGATTAAAGCGACGAAATTTCATGACGGGAAAAGCGACAAAAATTCAGCACGCGAGAAGTGACAAAATTTCAGAATGTGAAAAGCGACGAAATTTCAGGACGCAAAATCATGCGAACCTTCAGGACACTAAAATAAACGAAAATTCAGCACGCAAAAAACTACAAAAACTCATCATGCTAAAAGTGATGAAAATTCAGCACTCAAAAAGCAACGTAAATTCAGGACGTGAAAAGTGACGAAAATTCAGCACGTGAAAAGCAACAAACCTTCAGGATGTGAAAAGCGACAAAAATTCTGCACGGGAAATGTGACAAAAATACAAGACGCAAAACGTGATGAAACCTCAGGACACAGAAAGCAACAAAAATTCAGGCTGTGAAATGCAACTGATTTTCAGGATGCGAAAAGCGATGAAAATTCTGCACATGAAAACTGACCAAAATTTCAGCACACATAAAGTCTTTTTGAAATGTGAAAAGTGATGAAAATTCAGCATGCAAAAATCGATGAAAATTCAGCAAGGGAAACCCAATGAAAATTTAGGACGCGAAAAGCGACAAAATTTCAGGACTTTAAAAGCGACGCAATTTCAGCACATGAAAAGCACCAAAATTTCAGCACACAAAAAGCAACGAATACTCAGCGTGCGAAAAGTGATGAAAAGTGAGCAGGTGAAAAGTGATCAAAATTCAGCACACCAAAAGCGACGTAAATTTAGGAGGCAGAAAGTGATAAAATTACAGAATGCAAAATGCGACTAAATTTCAGAACGTAAAAGCGACAATATTTCAGCACACGAAGTGATGAAAATTCAGGATGTGAAAGGCGACGAAAATTAAAACGCCAAAAGCGATGAAAATTCAGGACGTGAAAAGCGAAGAAAATTCAGCACGCAAAAAGCGACGAAAATTTAGGCCGCGAAATGCGACAAAAATTATTGCACACGAAATGTGACAAAAATTCAGCAAATGAAAATTGACGAAAATTCAGGACGTGAAAGGCGACGAAAATCAAATGCCAAAAGTAATGTAAATTCAGGACGTGAAAAGAAACGTACATTCAGCAGGTGAATATCGACGAAAATTCAGGACGAGAAATACGACGAAAATTCGGCACATGAAAACTGGCAAAATTTCAGCACACAAAGTTTTTAAAATAAGAAAAGTGATGAAAATTCAGCATGCAAAAATCGATGAAATTTCAGCAAGGGAAACTCAACGAAAATTCAGGACGCGAAAAGCGACAAAATTTCAGGACGTGAAAAGCGATGAAATTTTAGCACACGAAAAGCACTGAAATTTCAGCACACAAAAAGCAACGAATACTCAGCATGCGAAAAGTGATGAAAAGTGAGCAGGTGAAAAGCGACGAAAATTCAGCACACCAAAAGCGACGTAAATTCAGCATATGGAATTTGATGGAAATTCAGGACATGAAAGGCGACGAAAATTAAAAACATCAAAAGCGACATAAATTCAGAAGGTGGACAGTGACAAAATTACAGGACGTTTACAGTGATGAAATTTCAGAACGCGAAAAACGACTAAATTTCAGCACACATAAAGTGAAGATAATTCAGCATGCGAAATGCGACGAAAATTCAGGACGCAAAAGGCGACAAAAATTCAAAATGCCAAAAGCAACGTAAATTCAGGAAATGAAAGTGACAAAATTTCAGGACATAAAGCGACAAAATTTCAGTACGCAAAAAGCGACAAAAATTCAAATCTCCAAAAACGACGTAAATTCAGGAAATGAAAAGCGACAAAAATTCAGGACGAGAAAAGTGACAAAAAGGCAGCACACGAAAGGCAATGAAAATTCAGCACATGACAAGCGATGTAAATTCAGGACGCAAAAAGCGACGAAAATTCAGCACGTGAAAAGCGACGAAAATTCAGCATGCAAAAAGCGATGAAAATTCAGCACGTGGAAAGCAAAGAAAATTCAGCACTCGAAAAGCAACGAACCTCCAGGATGCAAAAAGTGACGAAAAGTCAGCACGCGAAAAGTGACAAAAATTCAGCACATAAAAAGTGATGAAAATTCAGGAAGTGAAACGTGACGCAAATTCAAAATGCCAAAAGCAACATAAATTTAGGACCGAAAAGCGAATAAAATTCAGGACAGAAAATGCGACGAAAAGGCAGCACTCGAAAAGCGATGAAAATTCAGTACGTGAAAATCAAAGAATATTCAGCACGTGAAAAGTGACGAAAAATTTGCATGTGTGCAGTGGCGAAAATTCAGCACGTGAAAAATTACAAAAATTCAGCACGCGAAAAGCGACGAAAATTCAGCACATGCAAAGCGACGAAAATTCAGGACGTAAAAAGTTATGACATTTCAACGCATGAAAAGCGACGAAAATTCAGCATGTGAAAAGTGATAAAAATTCAGGACGCAAAAGGCAATGAAAAACGCAAAACGTCAAAAGCGACATAAATTCTGGATGCAAAAAGCGACGAAAATTCAGGACAAGAAAAGAGACGAAAATTCAGGACATGCAAAGTGATGAAATTTCAGGACTCATAAAATGACGAAATTTCAGTACACAAAAAGCGACGAAATTTCAGCCCACAAAAAGTAATGAACCTTCAGGACGCGATAAGCAACCAAAATTCAGCACATGAAAAGAGACGAACATTCAGGATGCGAAAAGTGACGAAAATTCAGGACGAGAAAAACTACCAAAATTCAGGACGCAATAAGCGACAACATTTTGGCAGGTGAAAAGCGACGAACCTTCAAGACATGAAAAGTGATGAAAATTCAACACGTGAAAAACGACGAAAACTCAGCTGATGAAGTGCCGAAAATTCAGGACCCAAAAGATGACAAAAATTCAAAACACCAAAAGCGATGCAAATTCAGAATGCGAAAAGTGACAAATGTTCAGGACGCATAAAGCGACAAAATTTCAGGACACGAAAAGCGACAAAATTTTGGCACATGAAAAGTGACGAACCTTTGGGAAGTGAAGAGTGACAAAATTTCAGCACATAAAAAGTGATGAACCTTCAGGACGCGAAAAGTAACGAAAATTCTACACATGAAAAGTGACGAAAGTACAGCACGCAAAAAGTGACGAAAATTCAGCATGCGAAAAGCGACAAAAATACAGCACGCGAAAAAGCGACAAAAATTCAGCCCACAAAAAGCGACGTAAATTCAGAACGCAAAAAGCAATGAAACTTCAGGACGCATAAAGCGACGAGATTTCAGGACGTGAAAATCGATGAAATTTCTGCACACGCGACGAAAATTCAGCCTGCAAAAAGTGAAAATTCAGCACGGGTAAAGTGACGAACCAGGGCGCGAAAAGCAATGAAATTTAAGGATGCATAATGTGGCGAAATTGCAGGACGCGATACGCAACAATATTTCAGCACAGGAAAAGCGACGAAAGTTCAGTATGTGAAAAGTTATGAAAATTCAGCACACGAAAAGCAACGAACCTTCAGGATGCAAAAAGTGATGAACCTTCAGGATGCAAAAAGTGATGAACCTTCAGGATGCAAAAAGTGATGAACCTTCAGGATGTGAAAAGTGATGAACCTTCAGGATGTGAAAAGTGATGAACCTTCAGGATGCGAAAAGCGATGAAAATGAAGCTCCTGAAAAGCAACGAAAATTCATCATGTTTAAAGTGACGAAAATTCAGCACGCGAAAAGAGAAAAAAAAATTCAGCACACGAAATGCGACGTAAATTCAGGAGGCGAAAAGCGACGAAACATGAGGACGCATAAAGCAATGAAATTTCAGGATGTGAAAAGCAACTAAATTTCAGCATGCAGAAGGCAACAAAAATTCAGCCTGCGAAAAACGATGAAAATTCAGCGCGCTAAAAGCGATGAAAATTCAGCACGCGTAAAGTGACGAAACTTCAGGACACAAAGTGACGAAAATTCAGCATGCGACAAGCAAGGAAAATTCAGGACGCGAAAGGTGATGAAAATTCAAAACACCAAAAGCGACATAAATTCAGGACGTGAAAAGCAACGAAATTTCAGGATGCATAAAGCAACAAAATTGTAGGACGCGATATGCAACAAAATTTCAGCACAGGAAAAGCGACAAAAATTCAGCATGTGAAAAGCGACGAAAATTCAGCACACAAAATGCGACGAACCTTCAGGAAGCAAAAAGTGATGAAAATTTAGGACGCTGAAACGACGAAAATTCATGATGTGAAATGCGACAAAAATTCAGGACGCGAAATGCAACTAAATTTCAGCATGGCAAAAGCAACAAAAAATTTCAGCACAAGAAAAGCGACAAATATTAACCACGCGAAAGCTATGAAAATTCAGCATCCAAAAAGCAAAGAAACTTCAGGACGTGAAATGCGATGAAAATTCTGCATGCAAAAAGGGACAGCATTTTAGGATGATTAAATTTCAGGAGGCAAAAAGCCACGAAATTTTAGGACGCATAAAGCGACGAAATTTCAGCACATGGTACATGATGAAAATTCAGCATGCGAAAAGTGATGAAAATTTAGCATGCGAAAAGTGATAAAAATTTAGCATGCGAAAAGTGATGAAAATTCAGCACGCGTAAAGCGATGAAAACTTAGGACACGAAAGGCGATGAAAACTCAAAAAGCCAAAAGCTATGAAAATTCAGGACGCGAAAATTGACAAAATTACAGGATGCATAAAGTGACGAAAATTTCAGAATGCGAAAAGCAACGAAAATTCAGCACGTGATCAGCGACAAACCTTTAGGAAGCAGGAAGGGATGAAATTTCAGGATGCGGAAAGGTACGAAAATTCAGAAAGCTAAAATGGAGGAAAATTTGGACCCAAAAAATTCAGCATTTGAAAAGGGGGAAAATGTCAGGACACGAAAAGTGACGAAACTTCAGGACGTGAAATGCGACGAGATTTTAGTACAAGAAAAGTGACAAAAATTCAGCATGCAAAAAGTGACGATAATTCAGCATGCGAAAAGCGACAAACTTTCTGGGCGTGAAAAGTGACGAAATTTCAGCATGCAAAAAGCGATGAAAATTCAGCACACAGAAGCGAGGAAAATTCAGGACGTGAAAGGTGATGAAAATTCAAAACGCCAAAAGCAACGTAAATTCAGGATACAAAAAGAGACGCGGACACGTAAAGCGACTAAAAGCGACACGAAAAGAGATTTTGGATGCATAAAGTGACTAAATGTCAGGACAAGAAAAGCGATGAAACTTCAGGACTCATAAAGCAACAAAAATTCAGGACGGGAAAAGTGACGAAAATTCAGCATGCAAAAAGTGATGATAATTCAAAATGCGAAAAGCGACAAACTTTCTGGACGTGAAAAATGATGACATTTCAGCACGCAAAAAGCGAGGAAAATTCAGCATGCAAAAAGCGACGAAAATTCAGCACGCAGAAACGACGAAAATTCAGGATGCAAAACGAGACAAAAATTGAAAACGCCAAAAGCAATGTAAATTCAGGATTTAAAAAAGTTAAGATATTTCAGGACACGTAAAGTGACAAAATTTCAGGACAAGAAAAGCGATAAAATTTTAGGACTAATAAAGGGATAAAGTTTCAGGACGTGAAAGCGACGAAATTTCAGCACATGAAAAGCGACAAAAATTCAAAACGCCAAAAGCAATGTAAATTCAGGATGCAAAAAGCGACGGAATTTCAGGACAAGAAAAGCGAGAAAATTTCAGGACGCATAAAGCAATGAAATTTCAGGACGTGAAAAGGGACAAAATTTCAGCCCATGAAAAGTGACAAAAATTCAGGACGGGAAAAGTGACGAAAATTCAGCATGCGAAAAGCGACAAAAATTCTGCATGCGAAAAGCGACGAAAATTCAGCACGAAAAGTGTCAAAAATTTAGGACGGGAAAGGCGACGAAAATTCAAAACGCCTAAAGCAACATAAATTCAGGACGAGAAAAGAGACAAAATTTCAGGATGCATAAAGCGACGAAATTTCACACGCGATTCATGATGAAATTTCAGCACAGGAAAAGTGACGAAAATACAGCATGTGTAAAGAGACGAAAATTCAGGACTAATATCGACGAAAACTCAGGACGTGAAATGTGACAAAAATGCAGGAAGCGAAATGCAAATTTCAGGACGTGAAAAGCGAAGAAATTTCAGCACACAAAAAGCGATGAAAATTCAGCATGCCAAAAGTGATCAAAATTCAGCACAGAAAAGGTGATAAAAATTCAGCACAGAAAAGTGATGAAAATTCAGCACGCGAAAAATGATGAAAATTCGGGACGTGAAAGGCGGTGAAAACTAAAAAAGCTGACGAAAATAGTAAGATTAAACGAGAACTTACCAGTTTGAAGTTTGATCTTTATTTTATGAGGAGTAACGATGAGGGATTACGTGAAGAACCCCGCCTGGCACTGGAACGGCATACTTCAAAGCAGCGGAATGAAAAACACAGAACATAATAGCCGGAGTAAGATAGTAAGGCTTCTCATAGATTTAGAACTACCAGATGATCATTTATTTTATGAGGGTGGGGAGTGGAGGGCACGTAATAACCATAACCATATAACAATTACAGCACGGAAACAGGCCTTCTCGGCCCTTCCAGTCCGTGCCGACCATTTGTTTTCCCCTAGTCCCATCTACCTGCACTCAGACCATACCCCTCCATTCCCTTCACGTCCATATACCCACTTTACTCTTAAATGATAAAATCGATCCTGCCTCCACCACTTCTGCTGGAAGCTGATTTCACACAGCCACCACCCTCTGTGTAAAGAAGTTCCCCCTCACGTTACCCCGAAACCTCTGTCCCTTAATTCTCATGTCATGCCCTCTTGTTTGAATCTTCCCTACCCTCAATGGGAAAAAACGTATCCACGTCAACTCTGTCTATCCCTTTCATCATTTTAAAGACCTCAATCAAGTCCCCCCTTAACCTTCTGCGCTCCAAAGAATAAAGACCTAACTTGTTCAACCTTTCTCTGTAACATAGTTGCTGGAACCCTGGCAACATTCTTGTAAATCTCCTCTGTACTCTCTCTATTTTGTTGACATCCTTCCTATAACTAGGCGACCAAAATTGTACACCATACTCCAGAATTGGTCTTACCAATGCCTTGTACAATTTTAACATTACTTCCCTACTCCTGTATTCAATGCTCTGATTTATAAATGCCAGCACACCAAAGGCTTTCTTTTACCACCCTATCTACATGCGATTCCACCTTCAGGGAACTATGCACAGTTATTCCTAGATCCCTCTGTTCCACAGCATTCCTCAATTCCCTACCATTTACCATGTACGTCCTATTTTGATTTGTCCTGCCAAGATGTAGCACTTCACACTTATCAGCATTAAACTCCATCTACCATCTTTCAGCCCACTTTTCCAAATGGCCCAAATCTCTCTGTAGACTTTGAAAATCTACTTCATTATCCACAATACCACCTATCTTAGTATCATCTGCATACTTACTTATCCAATTTTTCCACCCCATCATCAGATCATTGATGTACATGACAAACAACAGTGGACCCAACACAGATCCCTGAGGCACCCCACTGGTCACCGGCTTCCAACCTGACAAACAGCCATCCACCATTACTCTCTGACATCTCCCATTCAGCCACTGTTGAATCCATCTTGCTACACCGCCATTAACACCCAAAGATTGAACCTTCTTAACCAACCTTCCATGGGGAACCTTGTCAAAGGCCTTACTGAAATCCATATAGACAAACATCCACTGCTTTACCCTCATCAATTTCCCTAGTTACCGCTTCAAACAATTCAAGAAGGTTTGTCAAACATGACCTTCCAGGCACAAATCCATGTTGACTGTTCCTGATCAGACCCTGTTCATCCAGATGCTTATATATATTATCTCTAAGTATCCTTTCCATTAATTTGCCCACCACTGACGTCTAACTAATAGGTCTATAATTGCTAGGTTTATTCTTTGAACCCTTTTTAAACAATGGAACAACATGCGCAGTACGCCAATCCTCCGGCACTATTCCCGTTTCTAATGACATTTGAAATATTTCTGTCATAGCTCCTGCTATTTCTACACTAACTTCCCTCAATGTCCTAGGGAATATCCTGTCAGGACCTGGAGACTTATCCACTTTTATATTTTTCAAAAGTGTCAGTACTTCCTCCTCTTTGAATCTCATAGTTTCCATAGCTACTCTACTCTTTCCCCTTAACTCACCGAGTTCAATATCCTTCTCCTTACCGAAGAAAATAAATTGTTCAATATCTCCCCCATCTCTTTTGCCTCTGCAGATAGCTGTCCATTCTGGTTCTCTAATGGTCCAATTTTATCCCTCGTTATCCTTTTGCTATTAATATAGCTGTAGAAACCCTTTGGGTTTACTTTCACCTTTCTTGCCAAAGCAACCTCATATCTTCTTTTAGCCTTCGTCATTTCTTTCTTAAGATTATTTTTACATTCTTTATACTCCTCTAGCACCTCATTTACTCCATGCCTCCTATAATTATTGTAGATATCTCTCTTTTTTTTTCGAAAACAAGTGTCCAATTTCCCTTGAAAACCATGGCTCTTTCCAATTTTTACTATTTCCTTTCAACCTAACAGGACATAAAGATTCTGTACTCTTACAATTTCCCCTTTAAATGTCCTCCATTTCTCTTCTACATCCTTCCCATGAAACAAAGTGTCCCAATTCACTCCTTTAAAATCCTTACGCATTCTCTCAAAGTTAGCCTTTCTCCAATCAAAAATCTCTACCCTAGGTCCAGTTCTGACTCTCTCCATAATTATATTGAAACTAATGGTATTGTGATCACTGGTCCCGAAGTGCTCACCAACGCATACCTCTGTCACCTGACCTGCCTCATTTCCTAACAGGAGGTCCAGCACTGCCCCTTCTCTGGTCGATACCTCTATGTACTGCTGCAAAAAACTATCCTGCACACATTTTACAAACTCCAAACCATCCAGCCCATTTACAGAATGTGTTTCCCAGTCTATTTTTGGAAAATTGAAATCTCCCACAATCACTACCTTGTGCTTACTACTAATATCTGCTATCTCCTTACATATTTGCTCTTCCAATTCACGCTCCCCATTTGGCGGTCTATAATACACCCCTAAAAGTGTTGCTACACCGTTCCCACTTCTCAGTTCCACCCAAATAGCCTCCCTAGACGAGCCCTCCAATCTATCCTGCCAAAGCACTGCTGTAATATCTTCTCTGACAATCAATGCAACACCTCCCCCTCTGGTCCCTCCAATTCTATCACACCTGAAGCAACGAAATCCTGGAATATTTAGTTTCCAATCACAGCCCTCCTGCAACCATGTTTCACTGATTGCCACAACATCATATTTCCAGGTGTCAATCCAGGCTCTAAGTTCGTCCACCTTACTTACAATGCTCCTAGCATTAAAATATACACATTTTAGAAACCCCCCCATCCCTTATTCTCGGTCTATTATCTTTTTCATCTTTCTCGCCTACATTTTGGATCCGAGTGCTTCCCTTCTCTGCCTCTTGCCCCACACCCTGACCCCTAGCCCCCTCTACCCGAGTCCCTCCCCCCAGCCTTTCTAGTTTAAAGTCTCCCCAGTAGCCTTTGCAAATCTCCCTGCCAGGATATTGGTCCCCCTCGGGCTCAAGTGCAACCCGTCCTTTGTGTACAGATCATGCCTTCCCCAAAAGAGGTCCCAGTGATCAAGAAACTTGAATCCCTGCCCACTACACCAGTCCCTCAGCCACGCATTTATCCTCCACCTCATTTCATTCCTACTACCACTGTCACGCGGCACAGGCAGTAATCCTGAAATCGTTACCCTTTTGGTCCTTCTCCTTAACTTTCCCCCCAACTCCCTAAATTCTCCCTTCAGGACCTCATCACTTTTTCTGCCTATGTCATTGGTACCTATGTGTACCACAACATCAGGCTCCTCTCCCTCCCTTATCAGAATCTTTTGTACACGTTCTGACACATGCGATACCCTGGCACCAGGGAGGCAAACTACCATCCGGGTCTCCCGACTGTGTCTACAGAATCGCCTATCCGACCCCCTAACTATAGAGTCCCCTATTACAATTGCCCTCCTCTTTTTGCTACCCTTCTGAGCATCAGGGCCGTCTCTGTGCCGGAGGACAGGCCGCTGTTGGTGCTGTCCCCTCCAAGCGTACTCAAACCCGAGTACCTATTTTCCAGGTGTACGGTCACAGGGGTACTCTCTAGCCCCTGCCTCTGCTCCTTGCCCTTCCTAACCATGACCCACTTGTCTGCCTCCTGTGGTCTGGGAGTGACTACCTCCCTGTAGCTCCTCTCTATTACCTCTTCACTCTCCCTGAGGAGACGGAGGTCATCGAGCTGCTGCTCCAGGTTCCTAACACAGTCCTTTAGGAGCCCCATCTCAACACACCTGGCGCAGATGTGGACGTCTGGAGGGCTATCAGATTCCCTGACCTCCCACATCTGACATCCAGAACAGTACACTGCCCTGGCCTTCATACTGCCCCCCCCCTACACAGGATACAAAAGCAACACAATACAAAGTACACAACAAACTGCTGGGATCTGACTGCCAATCAGCTGCTTACCCTGGTCCACTACCCACCAATCAGCGGCTTCCTCAAAAAAAAAACCCACTTCTCCAAATGGAATGTTATGGATTTGGGTAAGCCTCTGAAAAAACAAGCCCCGTGCTAGATTTTGAAGCTTACCGGTCGGGTGTCGCTCCTCCCCCTCCTCCTCTTCCAACGGCTCCTGTGGGCCTCTGAAAGAAAACAAGCCCCGCGCTAGATTTTGAAGCTTACCGGTCGGGTGTCGCTCCTCCCCCTCCTCCTCTTCCAATGGCTCCTGTGGGCCTCTGAAAGAAAACAAGCCCCGCGCTAGATTTTGAAGCTTACCGGTCGGGTGTCGCTCCTCCCCCTCCTCCTCTTCCAACGGCTCCTGTGGGCCTCTGAAAGAAAACAAGCCCCGCGCTAGATTTTGAAGCTTACCGGTCGGGTGTCGCTCCTCCCCCTCCTCCTCTTCCAACAGCTCCTGTGGGCCTCATCGTTACTCCTCATAAAATAAAGATCAAACTTCAAACTGGTAAGTTCTCGTTTAATCTTACTATTTTACTTCGGAGCCACGTGAGTGACTACGTGAAGATTTTGAAGCTTTCTGTGTTTTCCATGTCGTAGAATTTATTCCATATGACAGTCTGGCTCATTCAACACAGTGACGAGCGAATAACACATTTTTCCCCAAACATTAGTGCTGCAATTACAAACCTGGTGGTAGGCAAGGACCTGACCCATTACATAA
The DNA here is from genome assembly GCA_035221665.1 of Okamejei kenojei. Taxonomy (NCBI): domain Eukaryota; kingdom Metazoa; phylum Chordata; class Chondrichthyes; order Rajiformes; family Rajidae; genus Okamejei; species Okamejei kenojei. The sequence continues at coordinate 428,405 of CM069169.1, forward strand.
AGCGTATGCTTAGGCATTAATAAAATATTCATAAATTACTATTCTGAATTTAGAAGTAATTCAGCACCATAAGAGGGGAAAAATTGTTCCATGATACAAATATGTCTCATTGTTGTTGACATACTATGTCCCTCCATTAGGTTAGGTAAAGAATAAATAAAGTTCCAAAAGAAGGAATACAGAAGCTTATAAGAATATGTATGCCTTTGTGAGAGGCTTATGCAAATATCAAATGATACGTTATCATTATTAAAGTAATGTAAAAAAGGTTCACACTATAAGATTATGCTTCAACTATAAGATTAACAGCTGTTGCAAACTGAAGTAAGTGTTACAGATGATGTACAGCTTCTGTGAATGTTTGGGTAAAGATAAGACTATTATCTATTCTTATAAGAATAATTGATACGTCTCTTGTTGGGACTGCGGACAATAATACCAGGTGAGCGTAAATGGATTGTCCTAAGAAATTTTCCAAACATTTGTATTAATTATTGAAGTATAAGGAGTTATGGATTAAATATCGATTGTTTTATTATGGAAGTGTCCATGTCGTATCAAGATGATCAGCATAATTGTTCCTCCAGTATTCTGTTTAACAGCCTTGAACTGGCTTAATCCTTTGGACAATGTTTTAACTTGCACAGCTTGACCCATTTTAATTAATTTCAAGCACCTGTAATATTGATTAACAATTTGTTAATAGCAACTGTATTTCCATGTTCTAGATGTTTCAATTTTAATAAATGTTCTTACACTGTGAAAGTGTATATAAAATGATGTTTTGTATGGTTTATACCATCAAATCTTTACACTGAGGTAATTTTATAATATATATGTACGTACCACTTCTTTATTGGAGTTACTTTTGAGTGCAAACCTAAAATCAATTTTTAAGGTTTTCTTATACAGGTGAACCAATCCTTCCTTAGTTATATTAAATTAATGATCATAATACACCTGTAATCCCCCACAATTGGAGATTTCATGAACTTATTTTGTAATAAGATGTTTGCACCTCTTCAACGTACTTCAAGCCTTCTTTTCCCAATTATATGGGTTTGGATAAGGCTATGTTGGATTATACCACTTCTGCCTTTGTTTTGATCCATTATCAAATCTTTCATTGGATCATAGTTTTTCCCCCAAGTTTAAAGATCTTTGCCTTTGTTTTGATCCATTATCAAATCTTTCATTGGATCATAGTTTTTCCCCCCAAAGTTTAAAGATCAGTAGTCTGTTCTTTTGTAATCAATATCTTTGATTTATCATAAGGCAGGTTTATTCCATAATAATCAGGAGTTTAACATAACCTGATTTGTATTGATCTGCGAATCTAGAGTGCAGATTTGGTAAATTATATATATATTTCTTCCCATTGAGCTCCACAAACTGATGGCAATTTATTTTATTTTAAAAGTATTCGTTTTTTGCACAACGTTTTATTTTATTTTATTTTTCTTTTTGAATAGTAATGCCATGCACCAGTTTGAAATACTTTCAAATTGTATTTCTTTATATGTCATATAATTTGAGACATGGATATCATAAACGGATTCACCGTTGATATCTTTATAAAACATAAACGTTTTATCATATTCTGCTGTTTCAATCACTACAGCTTTGGTGAGGTTTTAGTTTCCATGTTTATTTTTCATGGCCTCACTCATCATTAGTTCTGCTGTTTTAACCATAACAGCTTTTAGTGAGAGACCAACTAATTTGTGGTTTCCATGGTAATTTTCCATGGCCTCACTTTTTATTCAGGTGTTGTGCATACACCTGTGTGTGTGTGTATATATATATATATATATATTGGTGCTGTGGTGGGTACTTCATGACCAGCCACCACTATCAGTGCATTTTTAGGGTCAGTTTTTCCATTTTATTTTTCACTGCCCTTGTTTCTCTTGAGTTTTTTTTTCCCCTCAAGGAGACTACCTTCAGAAATATCTGAGGTAGATATTCCCACCATATTTCATCATATTTTTTCCTTTTTATATGTGAAACCCCCTTAGGGTAGGTTAGGGAATATATCCATTATTTTCCGTCTGAAGGCCTTTATTCACTTTTTAAATTATGGCCTTTCTGACATTTAAATCCCCCCCCCCCCCCCCTGCCAAAAGTTTGTGGAGCATCTTAAACTCCCTAACGTATTAGGACACCAGTATCGGAACCGGCTCCGTAATTAATCTCCCGTCCCGATCGCTGGGTATTCCCCCGGGACGTTCTTTTTTAAAACTCCGTTGTATTATACAGAGTATTTTTGTTCTATTTTACTCTTTTATTTTATTTTTGTTTTTAAATTCATTTCAAATCCTGGTTCAATACACCAGGCATGGAGTTTTCCAGACCCTAAAAGTTTTTCAACTGCACTTACCTGCCGGTTCCGTACCTACCGCTATCGACGAGCTAGCCTCTGCTGCTCTTCCTTCTGCCATCAGCGTCGACGTAATGCCGTTCCAGCGCCAGGCAGGGTTCTTCACGTAGTCACTCACGTGACTCCGAAGTAAAATTCAGGACGCAAAAGGCGATGAAAACTCAAAAAGCCAAAAGCGACGAAAATTCAGCAAGCAGTCAGCGACAAACCTTCAGAAAGCAGAAGGACGAAAAATTCAGGATGCGGAAACGTACAACAATTCAGGATTCGAAAAGGTACGAAAAGTCATGACGCTAAAATGGAGGAAAATTGGATGCGAAAAGCAACATAAAATCAGCATTTGGAAAGGGGGTAAATGTCAGGACGCAAAGAGCGACAAAATTTCAGGACGTGAAACGCGACGAGATTTTAGCACACTGGTATCGACCAGAGAAGGGGCAGTGCTGGACCTCCTGTTAGGAAATGAGGCAGGTCAGGTGACGGAGGTATGCGTTGGTGAGCACTTCGGGACCAGTGATCACAATACCATTATTTTCAATATAATTATGGAGAGAGTCAGAACTGGACCTAGGGTGGAGATTTTTGATTGGAGAAAGGCTAACTTTGAGGGAATGCGTAAGGATTTTAAAGGAGTGAATTGGGACACTTTGTTTCATGGGAAGGATGTAGAAGAGAAATGGAGGACATTTAAAGGGAAAATTGTAAGAGTACAGAATCGTTATGTCCCTGTTAGGTTGAAAGGAAATAGTAAAAATTGGAAAGAGCCATGGTTTTCAAGGGAAATTGGACACTTGTTTCGAAAAAAGAGAGATATCTACAATAATTATAGGAGGCATGGAGTAAATGAGGTGCTAGAGGAGTATAAAGAATGTAAAAAGAATCTTAAGAAAGAAATTAGGAAGGCTAAAAGAAGATAGAAACATAGAAACATAGAAATTAGGTGCAGGAGTAGGCCATTCAGCCCTTCGAGCCTGCACCGCCATTCAATATGATCATGGCTGATCATCCAACTCAGTATCCCGTACCTGCCTTCTCTCCATACCCTCTGATCCCCTTAGCCACAAGGGCCACATCCAACTCACTCTTAAATATAGCCAATGAACTGGCCTCAACTACCCTCTGTGGCAGAGAGTTCCAGAGACTCACCACTCTCTGTGTGAAAAAAGTCTTTCTCATCTCGGTCTTAAAGGATTTCCCCCTTATCCTTAAGCTGTGACCCCTTGTCCTGGACTTCCCCAACATCGGGAACAATCTTCCTGCATCTAGCCTGTCCAACCTGTCCAAGATATGAGGTTGCTTTGGCAAGAAAGGTGAAAGTAAACCCAAAGGGTTTCTACAGCTATATTAATAGCAAAAGGATAACGAGGGATAAAATTGGACCATTAGAGAACCAGAATGGACAGCTATATGCAGAGCCAAAAGAGATGGGGGAGATATTGAACAATTTCTTTTCTTCGGTATTCACCAAGGAGAAGGATATTGAACTCTGTGAGTTAAGGGGAAAAAGTAGAGTAGCTATGGAAACTATGAGATTCAAAGAGGAGGAAGTACTGACACTTTTGAAAAATATAAAAGTGGATAAGTCTCCAGGTCCTGACAGGTTATTCCCTAGGACATTGAGGGAAGTTAGTGTAGAAATAGCAGGAGCTATGACAGAAATATTTCAAATGTCATTAGAAACGGGAATAGTGCCGGAGGATTGGCGTACTGCGCATAGAAACATAGAACATAGAAATTAGGTGCAGGAGTAGGCCATTCAGCCCTTCGAGCCTGCACCGCCATTCAATATGATCATGGCTGATCATCCAACTCAGTATCCCGTACCTGCCTTCTCTCCATACCCTCTGATCCCCTTAGCCACAAGGGCCACATCCAACTCACTCTTAAATATAGCCAATGAACTGGCCTCAACTACCCATGTTGTTCCATTGTTTAAAAAGGGTTCAAAGAATAAACCTAGCAATTATAGACCTATTAGTTTGACGTCAGTGGTGGGAAAATTAATGGAAAGGATACTTAGAGATAATATATATAAGCATCTGGATAAACAGGGTCTGATCAGGAACAGTCAACATGGATTTGTGCCTGGAAGGTCATGTTTGAGAAACCTTCTTGAATTTTTTGAAGCGGTAACTAGGAAAATTGATGAGGGTAAAGCTGTGGATGTTGTCTATATGGATTTCAGTAAGGCCTTTGACAAGGTTCCCCATGGAAGGTTGGTTAAGAAGGTTCAATCTTTGGGTGTTAATGGCGGAGTAGCAAGATGGATTCAACAGTGGCTGAATGGGAGATGTCAGAGAGTAATGGTGGATGGCTGTTTGTCAGGTTGGAAGCCGGTGACCAGTGGGGTGCCTCAGGGATCTGTGTTGGGTCCACTGTTGTTTGTCATGTACATCAATGATCTGGATGATGGGGTGGAAAATTGGATAAGTAAGTATGCAGATGATACTAAGATAGGTGGTGTTGTGGATAATGAAGTAGATTTTCAAAGTCTACAGAGAGATTTGGGCCATTTGGAAAAGTGGGCTGAAAGATGGCAGATGGAGTTTAATGCTGTTAAGTGTGAAGTGCTACATCTTGGCAGGATAAATCACAATAGGAAGTACATGGTAAATGGTAGGGAATTGAGGAATGCTGTGGAACAGAGGGATCTAGGAATAACTGTGCATAGTTCCCTGAAGGTGGAATCGCATGTAGATAGGGTGGTAAAGAAAGCCTTTGGTGTGCTGGCCTTTATAAATCAGAGCATTGAATATAGGAGTAGGGAAGTAATGTTAAAATTGTACAAGGCATTGGTAAGACCAATTCTGGAGTATGGTGTACAATTTTGGTCGCCTAGTTATAGGAAGGATGTCAACAAAATAGAGAGAGTACAGAGGAGATTTACTAGAATGTTGCCAGGGTTCCAGCAACTATGTTACAGAGAAAGGTTGAACAAGTTAGGTCTTTATTCTTTGGAGCGCAGAAGGTTAAGGGGGGACTTGATTGAGGTCTTTAAAATGATGAAAGGGATAGACAGAGTTGACGTGGATATGTTTTTCCCATTGAGGGTAGGGAAGATTCAAACAAGAGGGCATGACATGAGAATTAAGGGACAGAGGTTTTGGGGTAACGTGAGGGGGAACTTCTTTACTCAGAGGGTGGTGGCTGTGTGGAATCAGCTTCCAGCAGAAGTGGTGGAGGCAGGATCGATTTTAACATTTAAGAGTAAAGTGGATAGGTATATGGACGTGAAGGGAATTGAGGGGTATGGTCTGAGTGCAGGTAAATGGGACTAGGGGAAAACAAATGGTCGGCACGGACTGGAAGGGCCGAGAGGGCCTGTTTCCGTGCTGTAATTGTTATATGGTTATATATGGTTATATAGTACATAAAACATATTCACGTATTGATTATTTATTAGTGGACACAAAACTAATTCCATATACATATAATTCTAAATATCATAATAGTATCATTTCTGATCATTCCCCGTTAACTTTTTCTTTAAAATTAGAAGGAATGCCTGATAAAAATTCGTTTTGGAGGTTTAACCCCCAAATTTTAAATAACTCACAAGGTTGCACATATTTAAAAGTGCAGATGAGATTCTTCTTTGAGACAAATGATACACCAGATATTTCACCCTCCTTATTATGGGAAACTTTTAAGGCATTTATTAGAGGAATTATAATCTCATATCAAGCTTTCCAAAATAAAAAGAATAATACTGAACAATTGCAGTTAGAACAAGAAATTAGACAATTAGATTTAGAAAATGCCAAAGAACCAACTATAGATAAACATAATAAGATAATAATACTAAAATATAAATTAAATAAAATTTTATCGGCCAGAATAATGAGATTATTTCAAATTACAAAACAAGATACTTTTGAATTTGGTGATAAACCTCATAAACTCCTGGCACGCCAACTGAAAAAAGGGACACAGAAAATACAATTACTAAAATTAAATCAGACGAAGGGGAATTACTAACACTACCTAAAGATATTAATAAAAGATTTGCTCAATTTTATCAAAACTTATATACATCGAAAACCTCTGCAAATAATACTCAAATTGCAAATTTCTTAGATAACTGTAATCTTCCAAAACTAAATATGGTGGAACAAGAGGCATTAGGAGCTCAGATTACACTACAGGAAATAGAAGAAACAATTAGTTTGTTGATGAATGGCAAAACCCCAGGACCAGATGGCTTTAGTAATGAATTCTATAAAAGATTCTACGAAATAATTTCTCCACGGTTGCAAGATTTATATATATACATTTTTAAAGAAAATAAACTACCAGAAACACTAACTGAATCAACTATTACACTTATACCAAAAAAGGATAAAGATCTAGAAGACCCAGGCTCATATAGAGCTATTGCACTCCTAAATACAGACCAAAAAATATTAACGAAGGCCCTAGCGAGAAGATTGAGTAAATATGTTAGTAAACTAATAAATCCGGACCAAACCGGGTTCATACCAAAGACATATTCATTTAACAATTTGAGACGGTTATCTAATATAATGTACTCACATAATACTGAAGAAGAACTAGCAATTATTTCATTGGATGCAGAAAAAGCTTTTGGCAATATTTATTCAAAGTATTGGAAAAATTTAATATGGGAGATAATTTTATATCATGGGTAAAACTACTATATGATAAGCCGACGGCTAGAATACTGACTAATAATATATTATCCCCGAAATTCTACTTAGCAAGGGGCAATAGGCAGGGGTGCGCGTTATCGCCCCTGCTTTTTGCACTAGTAATAGAGCCTTTAGCTGAAAGTATAAGAAGCCGTCTGAACATTCATGGGTATATTACCAAACACTCAAATAATAAAATTTTATTATATGCAGACGACATATTATTATATGTTACAAATTTGCAAACTAGCATACCAAATATACTAAATTTAATAGAAGAATTTGGTTCTTTTTCAGGATATAGAATAAATTGGAACACAAGCAAAATTATGACGATAAAACCTCAAGAGTCGACACATCTGTTGAAATTCCCTTTTAGAATTACAACAGAAAAATTTAAATATTTGGGCATCCAAATTACTAGGAACTATAAATCATTACTCAACGCAAACTATATGCCTTTATTAACTAAATTAAATGGGCTGATTAAATTTTGAAGACACTGCCGATGTCATTAATAGGCGGAATAAACGCGATAAAAATGATCTTACCACAAATATTGTACCTGTTTCAATCAATACCAATATACATACCTAAAAAATTCTTCAAAAAATTAGATTCTGATATTATAAACTTCATATGGGATTATAAATCACACAGAATTAAAAAAAAACACACTTGTGTCAATCTAAAGAATCAGGGGGACTGACACTCCCTAACTTATTGTATTATTATTGGGCAGTGAATATTAAAGATATAATCTACTGGTTGGACAGTTCTGCCCAACAGGTAGATTGGATAAGAATGGAGAAATAGGATTGTTCCCCTTATAATATAGGAGCGATCCTTCTTTCCCCGATAAAACTGAACAATGTAATATACAAGAAGAATCCAATTATTCATAGTATAATACGAATTCGGAAACAACTAAAATTAACTTTAAAATTAAGAAAATTGTCGCTTCTTTCTCCAATAGCTAATAATCCCTCATTCAAACCATCCATTATTGATAAAACGTTTACCCATTGGGAAAGAATAGGAATTAAAATGATGGGAGATATGTATGAAATGGGAAAACTTTTATCATTCCAACAATTACAACTAAAATATAATTTGAAAAGTAATCAATATTTCAAATACCTTCAAATTCAAGATTATTTGAAAAAGTATATACAAGGATATCAAACTTTAACCCCAGATCTACTGGAAGAAGGAATGAATAGAAAGGCAAAATCAAGCAATTTAATATCTTACTTATATAATATAATTCTAAATATAGAAACACCAACGACAGAAGCAATTAGAAGAGACGGGGAACAAGAGTTATTGATAAAAATTCCGAACGATAGATGGGATAAAAATGTATTATATGTAAACAAATGTTCAATGTTGAGATCAAAAGATCTCAAACATGTCTGAAACGCTACATCTTGAAGAAATGAGATTCCTCTTACTAGGCAAAGTAGACCAATTCTTAAAGATTTGGTCTCCATTTATCAACTTTATACAAGCATATGGTGCAATATAACATAACCTTAGAAATTAAATGGTTTAGAACTGGGTGACGGATGGGCAAAAATATGAGATAGGTAGATCTCTCCTAATCTATCTTTTCTTTTTACTTTTTCCTTCTCTTTCAATCTTTTAACTTCTCACCTCTGTCCTTTATTTTTTTTTTTTTTCTGTTTCTACTCGCTTGTCTATCTATTCCGACACTCTTTATTTCTTTTTTCTCTCACTGTTCTTTTATTATTGAACTAAAAGTATGAAGTTGTACAAGAATGAGAATATGTATTTATGTATTACGTACTTAAGTACCAGACTACTGTACTTACTTCTAACAAAAATAAACAAACCAAAAAAAAAGAGCGAGAGAAAGAGAATCGAGAGAAAGAGATAAAAGAGAGAGAGAGAAGACGAAGAAAGGAAAGAGAAGAGGGAGAGAGAGAAGGGGTGAGGAGATCAGTGTTGGGTTCAGAGATATCACTTCCACCCTTCACCCCGAATCCCCACCGTTCCAACGTGAAACACAAGGAACTGCAAATGCTGTTTTTTAATGAAAAGACACAAAGTGCTGGAGTAACTTTGTTGGCGCGATAGGTGGATACAGGCGTGAGGGAGAGAGAAAGAGAGAGAGAGAAATAGAGGCAGAGAACAAGAGGAGAGAGGAAGAGAGAGAAAGAGCACGGGAGAAAGAGGAGAGGGAAAAAGGAGAAAGAGGGAGTGGAGAAAGAGAGGGGGAGATAAATAGATGAGAACGAGAAGGAGAGAAAGATAGGAAAGTGAAAGAGAGGGGGAGAGAAAAAGAGAAGGGGTGAGAAGCTGGAGGAGGAGGTCAAACAGGAAGCTGGAGTTGAGAAGGGCGCGGAGAAGATTTACGAGGATGTTGCCAGGGCTCGAGGGGCCTGAGCTACAGGGAGAGGTTGGGGCAGGCTGGGACTCTATTCCGTGTAGCACAGGAGGATGAGGGATGATCTTATAGAGGTGTACAAAATTACCAGAGGGGTAGACGCACAGAGTGTCTTGCCCAGAGTAGGGGAATTGAGGACCAAAGAACATGGGTTTAAGTTGAGAGACATGGGGGTGGGAAAAATTGAATAGGAATCTGAGGGGTAACATTTTAAGGTGAATAGATAAAGGAGTGGGGGAGATATTGCAATATGAGACTGAATTAAAGGGTGCAAACCACAAAATCTGCCCTCCTTATATATTCACCTATTACACTACCCCCCCCCCCCCACTTTCTTTCTCACTCCTCCTTTTCTCCCTCCTTTTCTCTGTCTCTGTCTCTGTCTCTGTCTCTGTCTCTGTCTCTGTCTCTGTCTCTGTCTCTGTCTCTGTCTCTGTCTCTGTCTCTGTCTCTTCTCTTTTTAATCCCCTCTTTCTCTGCCCCTCTCTCTGTCCCTCTCTCTCTCCTCTTTATAATCTCCTCTCCCTCTTTCTCCCCTACCTCTCTGCCCCTCCCTCTCCTCTTTTTAATCTCCTCTCTCCCTCTTTCTCTCCCTCTCTTTCTCTCCTCTTTCTCTCTCTCATTGCTTTCTCTCTCCTCTTTCCTCTTGCTCTCCCCCTCTCTTTCTCTTTCCCTCCCTTTCACTCCTCCCTTTCTCTCCCCCTCTTTGTCTCCTCTCTTTCTCTTCTCCCTTTCTCTCCTCTCTCTATCTCCCCTCTTTCTCTCCTCTCTCTTTCCCTTCTCTCTTTCTCTCCTCTCGTTTTCACCCCTCTTTCTCTCCTCTCTCTTTCTCTCCACTTTCTCCCCCTCTCTTTCTCTCTCCACTCTTTCTATCTGCTCTTTCTCTTTCCCTCTTTATCTCCCCCTCTCTTTCTCTCCCCCTCTCTTTCTCACCCCTTTTCTCTCTCTTTTCTTTCTCTATCTCGTCTCTTTCGCCCTCTTTCCTCTCTCGCTCTCTCCTCTCTCTTTCGCTCCTCTCTTTCGCCCCCTCTCTTAGTCCTCTCTTTCTCCCCCCTCTTTCTCTCTCTCCCTCTCTTTCTCCCTCCCTCTCTTTCTCCCTCTCTCTTTCTCTCCCTCTCTTTTTCTCTCCCTCTTTATCTCTCTTCTCTTTCTCCAATCACAGATAAATGTTATCAGGTCTGCTCTGCCAATAAATTACTTTTGAGAAAGTTTATTTAAGTATTCTGAGAGATAAAGTTCATTTTAGTAATTGGAGAGAAAAAGTTTATTTCGGAAATATAGAAAGAGCTTATATTTCAAATAAAACATTTTTTAAAGTTCATTTTCGTAATTAGAGAGCAAAAAAGTTTATTTAGGAAATATGGAAAGAGTTTTATTTTCAGGTACAAATCTTAAAAAGTTTATTTTCGTAATTCAATAGTAAAAAAGTTTATTTCGGAAATATAGAAAGAGTTCATTTTTCAATTTTTTTAACAAGATTATTTTAGTAGAAAAACGTTTATTTCAGTAATTAAAGGGAAAAAAAGTTTATGTAGGAAATACAGAAAGAATTTATTTTTCAAATGAAAATTAAGAAAAGTTTTTTTTATAAAAGTTTATTTTAGTAATTAGAGAGAAAGTTTATTTGAGTAATTTTGCTGCTCCATCCATGCTCCAGGTTGAATCCAACCGTGAAGACTGCTGGGAGTTGTAGTTCCACTATGACCGCCGGCACCCAAGGGTTCCCATACATGCGCACCATGACCGCCGGCACCCAAGGGTTCCCACACATGCGCACCATGACCGCCGGCACCCAAGGGTTCCCACACATGCGCACCATGACCGCCGGCACCCAAGGGTTCCCACACATGCACACCATGACCGCTGGCACCCAAGGGTTCCCATACATGCGCACCATGACCGCCGGCACCCAAGGGTTCCCATACATGCGCACCATGACCGCCGGCACCCAAGGTTTTTACAAATGCGCACTATGACCGCCGGCACCCAAGGGTTCCCACACATGCGCACCATGACGCCGGCACCCAAGGGTTCTACACATGCGCACTATGACCGCCGGCACCCAAGGGTTCTACACATGCGCACTATGACCGCCGGCACCCAAGGGTTCTACACATGCGCACTATGACTGCCGGCACCCAAGGGTTCCCACACATGTGCACTATGACCGCCGGCACCCAAGGGTTCCCACACATGCGCACTATGACCGCCGGCACCCAAGGGTTCCCACACGTGCACTATGACCGCCGGCACCCAAGGGGTCTACACATGCGCACTATGACCGCCGGCACCCAAGGGTTCCCACACGTGCACTATGACCGCCGGCACCCAAGGGGTCTACACATGCGCACTGTGACCGCCGGCACCCAAGGGTTCTACACATGCGCACTATGACCGCCGGCACCCAAGGGTTCCCACACATGCGCACTGTGACCGCCGGCACCCAAGGGTGCCCATACATGGGCACTATGACCGCCGGCACCCTAGGGTTCCCACACATGGAAAGAGTTTTATTTTCAGGTACAAATCTTAAAAAGTTTATTTTCGTAATTCAATAGTAAAAAAGTTTATTTCGGAAATATAGAAAGAGTTCATTTTTCAATTTTTTTAACAAGATTATTTTAGTAGAAAAACGTTTATTTCAGTAATTAAAGGGAAAAAAAGTTTATGTAGGAAATACAGAAAGAATTTATTTTTCAAATGAAAATTAAGAAAAGTTTTTTTTATAAAAGTTTATTTTAGTAATTAGAGAGAAAGTTTATTTGAGTAATTTTGCTGCTCCATCCATGCTCCAGGTTGAATCCAACCGTGAAGACTGCTGGGAGTTGTAGTTCCACTGCTCCCTCTCACAATGGAGCGCAACAGACAGTGGGACTACACCTCCCGGCAGACACCGCGCTCTCCTGCTCCACGTTGAATCCAACCGTCAAGGCTGCTGGGAGTTGTGGTTCAAATCCTCCCCTCGCACACATGCGCACTATGACCGCCGGCACCCAAGGGTTCCCATACATGCGCACTATGACCTCCTGCACCCAAGGGTTCCCACATGCGCACTATGACCTCCTGCACCCAAGGGTTCCCACATGCGCACCATGACCGCCGGCACCCAAGGGTTCCCACATGCGCACTGTGACCGCCGGCACCCAAGGGTTCTACACATGCGCACTATGACCGCCGGCACCCAAGGGTTCCCATACATGCGCATCATGACCGCCGGCACCCAAGGGTTCCCACACATGCGCACCATGACCGCCGGCACCCAAGGGTTCCCACACATGCGCACCATGACCGCCGGCACCCAAGGGTTCCCACACATGCACACCATGACCGCCGGCACCCAAGGGTTCCCATACATGCGCACCATGACCGCCGGCACCCAAGGGTTCCCATACATGCGCACCATGACCGCCGGCACCCAAGGTTTTTACAAATGCGCACTATGACCGCCGGCACCCAAGGGTTCCCACACATGCGCACCATGAACGCCGACACCCAAGGGTTCTACACATGCGCACTATGACCGCCGGCACCCAAGGGTTCCCACACATGCGCACTGTGACCGCCGGCACCCAAGGGTGCCCATACATGGGCACTATGACCGCCGGCACACTAGGGTTCCCACACATGCGCACTGTGACCGCCGGCACCCAAGGGTGCCCATACATGTGCACTGTGACCGCCGGCACCCAAGGGTTCCACCCCATGCGCACTGTGACCGCCGGCACCCAAGGGTTCTACACATGCGCACTATGACCGCCGGCACCCAAGGGTTCTACACATGCACACTATGACCTCCGGCACCCAAGGGTTCCCACACATGCGCACTATGACCACCGGCACCAAAGGGTTCTACACATGCGCACTATGACCGCCGGCAACATAGGGTTCTACACATGCGCACTATGACCGTCGGCACACAAGGGTTCCCACACATGCGCACTATGACCGCCGGCACCCAAGGGCTCTACACATGCGCACTATGACCGCCGGCACCCAAGGGTTCTACACATGCGCACTATGACCGCCGGCACCAAAGGGTTCCCACACATGCGCACTATGACCGCCGGCACCCAAGGGTTCTACACATGCGCACTATGACCGCCGGCACCAAAGGGTTCCCACACATGCGCACTATGACCGCCGGCACCCAAGGGCTCTACACATGCGCACTATGACCGCCGGCACCCAAGGGTTCTACACATGCGCACTATGACCGCCGGCACCAAAGGATTCCCACACATGCGCACTATGACCGCCGGCACCAAAGGGTTCTACACATGCGCACTATGACCGACGGCAATGCTAAAAGCAGTTGGCGGGTGCGCAATGAAATGTGTCGGTGCCCTGACAGAGGGGAGGGGTTAGAGAGAGGGACCAGAGGAGGAATGGAGGCGTTGTTGACGGGGTTTTCAGCAGATTTTAGCATTTTTTTCGGGCGATTTTGAGGGCTTGTGAGGGTTGTTAATGGGTTTTTGAGGCGTTGTTGAGGGTTTTGAGCAGCTTTCAGGGTTGTTGGTGGGTTTTGCGGGTTGTCGTGGGATTGAGAAGTTTTAGGGTTTTTTGGCTATTTTGAGGGTTGTTTGAGCAACGTTAGCTTGGAGGATGTGGAATCCATATGGGTGGAGCTGCGAAACACTAAGGGGCAGAAAACGCTAGTGGGCGTTGTGTACAGGCCACCTAACAGTAGTAGTGGAGTTGGGGATGGCATCAAACAGGAAATTAGAAATGCGTGCAACAAAGGTAAACCGTTATAATGGGTGACTTCAATCTACATATAGATTGACTGAATCAAATTGGCAGGGGTGCTGAGGAAGAGGATTTCTTGGAATGTATGCGGGATAGTTTTCTAAACCAACATGTAGAGGAACCAACGAGAGAGCAGGCTATTCTAGACTGGGTATTGAGTAATGAGGAAGGGTTAGTTAGCAGCCTTGTTGTGCGCGGCCCCTTTGGCCAGAGTGACCATAATATGGTTGAGTTCTTCATTAGGATGGGGAGTGACATTGTTAATTCAGAAACACGGGTCCTGAACTTAAAGAAAGGTAACTTTGAGGGTATGAGACGTGAATTAACCATATAACCATATAACAATTACAGCATGGAAACAGGCCCTCTCGGCCCTTCAAGTCCGTGCCGACCATTTGTTTTCCCCTAGTCCCATCTACCTGCACTCAGACCATACCCCTCCATTCCCTTCACGTCCATATACCTATCCACTTTACTCTTAAATGTTAAAATCGATCCTGCCTCCACCACTTCTGCTGGAAGCTCATTCCACACAGCCACCACCCTCTGAGTAAAGAAGTTCCCACTCACGTTACCCCGAAACGTCTGTCCCTTAATTCTCATGTCATGCCCTCTTGTTTGAATCTTCCCTACCCTCAATGGGAAAAACGTATCCACGTCAACTCTGTCTATCCCTTTCATCATTTTAAAGACCTCAATCAAGTCCCCCCTTAACCTTCTGTGCTCCAAAGAATAAAGACCTAACTTGTTCAACCTTTCTCTGTAACATAGTTGCTGGAACCCTGGCAACATTCTAGTAAATCTCCTCTGTACTCCCTCTATTTTGTTGACATCCTTCCTATAACTAGGCGACCAAAATTGTACACCATACTCCAGAATTGGTCTTACCAATGCCTTGTACAATTTTAACATTACTTCCCTACTCCTATATTCAATGCTCTGATTTATAAATGCCAGCACACCAAAGGCTTTCTTTACCACCCTATCTACATGCGATTCCACCTTCAGGGAACTATGCACAGTTATTCCTAGATCCCTCTGTTCCACAGCATTCCTCAATTCCCTGCCATTTACAATGTATGTCCTATTTTGATTTGTCCTTCCAAGATGTAGCACTTCACACTTATCAGCATTAAACTCCATCTGCCATCTTTCAGCCCACTTTTCCAAACGGCCCAAATCTCTCTTTGAAAATCTACTTCATTATCCACAACACCACCTATCTTAGTATCATCTGCATACTTACTTATCCAATTTTCCACCCCATCATCCAGCTCATTGATGTACATGACAAAATTGGCCAAGATAGACTGGCAATTGATTCTTGAAGGGTTGACGGTGGATATGCAATGGAAGGCATTTAAAGACTGCATGGATGAACTACAACAATTGCTCATCCCAGCATGGCAAAAGAATAAATCAGGGAAGGTAGTGCATCCACGGATAACAAGGGAAATCAGGAATAGTATCAAAGCAAAGATGAAGCGTACAAATTAGCCAGAGAAAGCTGCCTGCCAGAGGACTGGGAGAAATTCAGAGCGACAGAGGAGGACAAAGGGCTTAATTAGGAAAGGTAAAATGGATTATGAAAGAAAACTGGCAGGAAACATAAAAACTGACTGCAAAAGTTTTTATCGATATGTGAAACGAAAAAGATTAGTTACAACAAATGTAGGTCCCTTGCAGTCAGAAACAGGTGAATTGATCATGGGGAACAAGGACATGGCAGAACAATTGAATAACTACTTTGGTTCTGTCTTCACTAAGGAAGACATAAATAATTTGCCGGAAATAGCAGGGGATCGCGGGTCAAATGAGATGGAGAAACTGAGTGAAATCCAGGTTAGCCAGAAAGTGGTGTTAGGTAAATTGAATGGATTAAAGGCCGATAAATTCCCAGGGCCAGACAGGCTGCATCCCAGGGTACTTGAGGAAGTAGCCTCAGAAATAGTGCATGCCTTAGTGATCATTTTTCAAAACTCTTTCGATTCTGGAGTAGTTCCTGAGGATTGGAGGGTAGCTAATGTAACCCCACTTTTTAAAAAGGGAGGGAGAGAGAAAACGGGGAATACAGACCAGTTTGTCTAACATCGGTAGTGGGGAAACCGCTAGAGTTAGTTAGTAAAGATGGGATAGCAGCGCATTTGGAAAGTGGAGAAATCATTGGATAAAGTCAGCATGGATTTATGAAAGGTAAATCATGTCAGATGAATCTTATAGAATTTTTCAAGGATGTAACTAGTAGAGTGGATAAGGGAGAATCAGTGGATGTGTTATATCTGGACTTTCAGAAGGCTTTCGACAAGGTCCCACATAAGAGATTAGCATACAAACCTAAAGCATATGGCATTGGGGGTTCAGTATTGAGGTGGATAGAGAACTGGCTGGCAAACAGGAAGCAAAGAGCAGGAGTAAATGGGTCCTTTTCACAATGGCAGGCAGTGACTAGTGGGGTACTGCGAGGCTCAGTGCTGGGACCCCAGCTATTTACAATATATATTAATGATCTGGATGAGGGAATTGAAGGAAATATCTCCAAGTTTGCGGATGACACTAAGCTGGGAGGCAGTGTTAGCTGTGAGGAGGATGCTAGGAGACTGCAAGGTGACTTGGATAGGCTGGGTGAGTGGGCAAACATTTGGCAGATGCTGTATAATGTGGATAAATGTGAGGTTATCCACTTTGGTGGAAAAAACAGGAAAGCAGACTATTATCTAAATGGTGGCCGATTAGGAAAAGGGGAGATGCAGCAAGACCTGGGTGTCATGGTACACCAGTCATTGAAAGTAGGCATGCAGGTGCAGCAGGCAGTGAAGAAAGCGAATGGTATGTTAGCTTTCATAGCAAAAGGATTTGAGTATAGGAGCAGGGAGGTTCTACTTCAGTTGTACAGGGTCTTGGTGAGACTACACCTGGAGTATTACGTACAGTTCTGGTTTCCAAATCTGAGGAAGGACGTTATTGCCATAGAGGGAGTGCAGAGAAGGTTCACCAGACTGATTCCTGGGATGTCAGGACTGTCTTATGAAGAAAGACTGGATATACTCGGTTTATACTCTCTAGAATATAGGAAATTGAGAGGGGATCTTATAGAAACGTACAAAATTCTTTAGGGGTTGGAGAGGCTAGATGCAGGAAGATTGTTCCCGATGTTGGGGAAGTCCAGGACAAGGGCTCACAGCGTAAGGATAAGGGGGATATCCTTTAAGACCGAGATGAGAAAAAACAAATTTCACACAGAGAGTGGTGAGTCTCTGGAACTCTCTGCCACAGAGGGTTGTTGAGGCCAGTTCTTTGGCTATATTTAAGAGGGAGTTAGATGTGGCCCTTGTGGCTAAGGGGATCAGGGGGTATGGAGAGAAGGCAGGTACGGGATACTAAGTTGGATGATCAGCTATGATCATATTGAATAGCGGTGCAGGCTCGAAGGGCCGAATGGCCTACTCCTGCACCTAATTTCTATGTTTCCATGTTTCTAATCCGACATCCACCATCTTTTTTGGTTTTGGTAAAGATGTTGGATACAAACTCAAGAGGTTCGTGTATCGTTTTCTCTATCACCCCCTTGGCATGTAGCCATAAAATGTCCTCATGTCCTTCTGCTTTCTAATATGAAAAGTGCAAATTTTCGGTTTGGTACATGTTGAGGCGGGGGAAGTTGTTCATTTATGAATTCAATTTCATACCCTTGAATACTTTGTAATATAAATGAGTCTGAAGTTATAGAGCTCCATGCATCCCAGAGTAAACGTAATCTCCCACCAACGTGAGGTTAAACATGCAGCACTTGCATGAGAACCAGACCCCCTTACCTCCATGGTTACCGGCGGGGCCTGATCTTCTGGGTTTTGGTGCTCCGTTGTGTTGCTGGGGTGTGGTGTTGGCGCATCTTCCACGCCGGTCGCTGTTGGCCCTGCCCTAAAAAAGGCTTCCGTTGATAGGGTGCGGCCGGCGTGTAAGTCCTTGATGTTCTTTCAGGTTGCCCGAAGGTCTTATGTATGGATTGTGTCTGCGAGATGCCGGCCTGCTGGAGGAAGGTGGTTTCATCAAAACGTTCAGCGAAACACAGTTGTTCGGGGCCCTATATTTATTCATTGCCTCAGTCAGTACCTGATCCTGCAGCTGGTGCGTTGTGAGGAAGTCAATGCTCGCTGCTAGTTTTGGCTGCAATGGCTGTCCTGTATGCCTTGGCTGGGCAAATTTGGAAACTACGTCGAGTAGTTCCTCTCGAGGTATTTTAGGTGCTGCAGGTTCGTGCGCCAACCCCTCTTCAAAGTCAGCTAGCTGCTGACTCCTGGCACTCCCCACCGATGAAGGGGATATGCTAGGTGGCCCAGATGCGTGTCTCCTGGAACTTAAGGACATCCAATCCTGCTGAAGGAGATCTCGCTTGAGGAGTCGCTCCATCATGCGCTCCATGCGGGCCATGCGACCGCCGCCACTATCTGCGGACGGCAAGTCGACTTCCTCAGGTTCCCCTGAATGGCTGAGGCTTCTTCCGTAGGCCCAACCTCGTTGAGGTGATGTCTAGGGTGCCTAGGTAGGATGTCGCTGCCTGCCGCTCCTGCGGGGCTCTGCGACTCCCGCGGGGACATGCCGCTAGTCTGCGGTCTTCCGGACTGGAGCGGCCCGCCTGTCTGGAATGACATAAGCGGTGAGGAGTCGGTTCCAGCCGCCGAAGTGGGGTTCACTGATATCCGCGCGGGCTTGCCGCCTGTCCTCCCCGGGACAAAGGCGACGCGTGGTCCCGTCCAGCCGCTAACAGGGGGTTCGGTGACCGAAATATGTTGCCACCGGCCTGCGATCTGGCAGGCTCTGTCAGTGGTGAGTCTGCGCCAACCGCACCTGCGGGGCTCAGATCTCGATCCCTCACCGGTCCGCGATCTGGCGGACTGCTCCGGTGGCAAGTCGATGCCGGCCGCTGCAGTGGGGCTCCTCGACCTCAGTGCAGTTCTTCCCCTGGTCTGGCATGTGGTGACCTGCAATGGAGAGGAGACAGAACGTGCTGCACCGGTAGGGAGTCAGGGTCTTCCCTACCCTGCTCCCGTGCAGTGCTCCTGCCACCATCTGGCTCCATAGTCATCTGTGGTGGAGAGTCGGGTCCTGGTTACGCAGGGCTCCCCAACTTCTGCGTTCGTTTCCCGGCCCGACGAGCGGGTGCTGCCGGTGTAGCGGGCAGCTCCAGGGAATGCGGCCGTTGACTCCTGTCCGAGGTCCGGCGGCTGGAGGCATATTTCGCCTTATGCCTTCGTCCATCGTCCCTGTGAACACAACAGGTTTTCACAGGAACTAACCAACTCAAGGTTAGTTTCACTTTCCTGAGCGGTCCTTTTTGAAGGGCTGGTGGAGGAGCGCACTCCCCCCCCCCCTCCCCCCAGCCGTCGACTGCAACTGCGAGCGGCGATATGTCGCGCATGCGTGCTGGCGGGGTCTTCACGAAGTCACTCACGTGACTCCAAAATGAAATTGTGTGTAGGGGTGGATGAGAAAGTGGGATACCATAGAATGGGTGATCGATGGTTGGCGTATACTCGGTGGCTCAAGGGCCTGTTTCCATGCTCTATCTTTAGTTTAGTTCAGAGATACAGCATTGAGGGAGGCCCTTCGGCCCACCGGGTCCACACCAACCAGCGATTCTGCACACTAACACTATACTACGCACTAGGAAGAATTTACAATTGTACCAAAACCAATTAACCGCAAACTTTGGAGTGTGGGAGGAAACTGGAGCACCCGGAGAAAACCCACACGGTCACAGGGAGAATGTACAAACTCCATACAGACAGCACCCGTAGTCGGAATCTATCCTAGGATCTATCCTTGATGCAAGGCAACAACTCTACTGCTGAACCACCCAAGGTTACTCAAGCATTTTGTGTCTATGCACAATTAAACTGACATTTCATACCGATCCTGAATGAACACTAAAAACAAGGGCGAAAGGCTTGTTGAAGATTCACAGCCTTAGACAGATAAGTGCTGGTGACAAAACGCCCCCTCAGGGTGGGTGTCGAGCAGTCACGGAAACAGCTCGGTAGATTTCAGGAGAGCTCACCAGGATGGGATGAGGGTTGGGGAAAGACATGGGAAAGGATCGAGTTATAATTCCCAGCTCAGTGTGAATCATGTTATTTTTCATTCAAAGTAAACAAATATAGTTCAGCTGAACTGAATTAACGGGACTCTGCCTGTTGCAACAAGAAAGAAGTTATTCTTTCACGGAAAAAGATATTACATAATCAAATATTCACGCACACACACACACACACACACACACACACACACACACACACACACACACACACACACACACGTACACACGCACACACACATACGCACACACACGTACACACACATGTACATGCACATGCACGCGCACGTACACGAGCACGTACATACACACACACACACACGTACACACATACACGTACACACGTTACTTTTCGTTCAAAGTAAACAAGTATAGTTCAGCAGAACTGAATTGATGTGACACTGCCTGTTGCAACAAGAAATAAGTTATTCTTTCACGGCAAAAATTATTACATAATCAAATATTCACACACACACTCACACACACACACACACACACACACACACACACACACACACACACACACACACACACACACACACACACACACACACACACACACACTCACACACACAAATACACACACACAGACCTCAAATTGCTGAACTAAATGTGATTTGCTTTGTTTCCCCCTCTCTATGCATTGACGCATCAAGCCCAACTCGGCTAAATGTCTATTCTGGTTTTTTTTGTGCAGGAAGGACCTGCAGATGTTGGTTTAAACCGATGATAGACATAAAATGCTGGGGTAACTCAGCGGAACAGGCAGCATTTTTGGAGAGAAGGAATAGGTGACGTTTCGGGTTGAGACCCTTCTTCAGTCTCATTCAAACTTCTCTCCAGAGATGCTGCCTGTCCCGCTGAGTTACTCCAGCATTTTGTGTCTATCTTGCTATTTTTTTCCCTGAAGAAACTTTTCAGCTCTGGAAATTTTTTTAAATATTTCAATGACTGTTGAATGTTCACACGTAACAAGATTGGTAATTTACCTTCTTAAGAGCTCAGGGCTTCTTAATGACTGATACAACCCATTCAACAAAATGGCAGATGAGTAAAAGCATGATTTAATTTTTAGTTCATTTATGAATTGAGACTGATGAAGGGGGGGGGGGGGGGACTCATTGAAGCTTACCAAATAGTGAAAGGTCCGGATTGAGCGGACGTGGAGAGTGTGCAGGAAGGAACGACAGATGCTGGTTTAAACCAAAGATAGACAAATTACTGAAGTAACTAAGCGGGACCTCTCTAGAGAGAAGGAATAGGAAAGAAGACGGGTCCCAACCCAAAATGTCGCCTATTCCTTTTCTCCAGAAGTACTGTCTGACCCACTGAGTTACTCCAACATTTTGTGGATGTGGAGAGGATGTTTCTAGTAGTGGGAGAGTCCAGGACAAAAGGATATAGCTACAAATAAAATGATGTACCTTTAGAAAGGAGATGACGAGGAATTTCTTTAGTCAGGGGGTGGTGAATCTGTGGAATTCATTGCCACTGACGGCTGGGGAGACCAAGTCAATGGATATTTTTAAGGTGCAGATAGACAGATTCATGATTAGTACGGGTGTCAGGGGTTATGGGAAGAAGGCAGGAGAATGGGGTTGAGAGGGATAGATGGGCCATGATTGAATGGCTGAGTCGACATGATCGGTCAAAGTGGCCTAATTCTGCACCTATGACTTATGAACCTATAACATATGATTTATGACATTAAGCAGCTGCCGTCCAAAAGATAGTGCAAACAAAGCAGGAGCAGGTGGATTATAATTGCAGCCTGAATCCCACACAGCTGATAAACGTTATCATTCAGAATTAAAAAGCATAGCAACAGGTGGTAGTTGAGTGAATATTTACACAGAGGTGCTGTCATAGAATCATAGAGTGATACAGTGTGGAAACTGGCAATTCAGCCCAACTTGCAAACACCGGCCAACATGTCCCAGCTACACTAGTCCACCTGCCTGCATTTGGTCCATATCCCTCCAAACCTGTCCTATCCATGTACTTATCTAAAGGGCCTGTCCCACTTAGGCGATATTTTCAGCGACTGCGGCCGACTGTCACAGTCATAGCAGGTCGCCGAATTACCACTGAGTTACTCCAACACTTACCACTCTCCACAGGATTCCAGCATCTGCCATTCCTCGTGTCTACTTTTACTGTTTGATTGGTCTACAATATTGATTAATCTACAATATTGATTTTACTTCGGAGTCACGTGAGTGACTACGTGAAGAAGCCCCGCCTGGCGCTAGAACGGCATTACGTCGACGCTGATGGCAGAAGCAAGAGCTGCAGAGCGCAGCTCCTCGCAGCGGCCGGAACGGACCCGCAGGTAAGTGCAAGGAAAATAGGAGACGTTCTAAAAAAGACGTTACGCTGGTAGAACCAGCAAAAGAGAAAGTCAAATTTAAAATCAGAGTCACGCTGGCGTACTGATTTAGCCAGATAATAAAAAAGAAAAATGGAGAAGTCTCAAAGAAAAATTTTGCGGGTAAAAATATCGTCCCGGGGTGAAGCTAAAGAGTCGGGACAAGAGTTTAGTGCGGATCCGGTTCCGATACCGGTGGCCGCTGATTCACCCGTTAGTGAGACTATAATTTCTCCAGAAATGCAAACCACGGAGGAAAATGTTCCTAGAAAAAGTAAAAAGAAATCCGTGAGGCCCGTGGTTTCTGATAATGACTCTGATAATGAAAGTCCTCCGGATAATAAAGATATATGGCTAAAAATGGAACATATGGAGAAAGTACTCCAAAATATAATGAGACAAGGGTTACAGTACCCAGAAGTTTCCCAAAATGACCCCGAGGGGTTTGAATATACCGAATATGGCTATGTGCCAAATTGGGAATTTGAAACTCCAGACCCAGGATTAAGGGCGGAGGAAGTCTCATTGGATATAATTCCAAGTGTATCAGGGCTGCAAAAGACAGACCCTGCAAGTGGTGATGTGGATTATGAGTGCACACCACGAATAAAAAAGATGAGGCCAGATGTGCCTGATATGGCAAAAGATTTTGCTATACCTGAAGGAAGTGGTGAGGCTATGGAAGAAAACCTAGCTGCCAGTATTAATTATATGGTATCTCACCAACTTCAAGATTCTGTGATGATTGAAACAACGGAAAATTGCACCTCATTGAAGGTACCTATGGTTAATCCGTCTATATGGACGCCTATGACTCCAGGCATGAGAGGACAAGAAATAAGATTTCAAAGAATCCTCAAATTGATTTCAGCTGCCATTACTGCTTTTGGAAGGCAAATGGAGGGGTCGGAAATGGTTAAAATCCAAAAAGATACTTTGGTTTGCAGGTCTGTGTCGATCAATTGGTGTTCAAGCTCCTGGTTATCTATTTGGAGAGAACCTGCCTAAGCAAATAAGAGAAATGGATGAAGAGGCTAAATCTATTAGCCACATGAGACCTTTCGTTTTTGGACAAAAAAAGGTATTTTTCGTCAAGAAGGGGATTTGATTTTGGAAACAGAGGCAGGAATATGATAAGAAAATAATACCATCCGACACAGCCTAATGTTCACCCGTATACGGGGAGAAGGAGACCACCACGTTCATATGGAGAGGTACAAAAAATTTATTCTATTCTTAAAGAAGCTGTGGACAAATCTCCAGTTGGAGGGAGATTACAAATGTTTTATGATGCCATCACATCTGATCGGTTTATTTTACAAACAGTTTCAGGAGCTACTATTACATTTAAAGAAGGTGTTAACTCTACGGTACAAAATAAACCTGCTTATGGTTTCATGTTTTCTGCAATTGAAGAGGCAGAAATTCATGTGGAAATTGACAAATTGTTTAAAAAAGCTGTTATTGAAAAAATTGTTGAACATAAACATCAATTTGTGTCAAATATATTTCCAAGAAGTAAAAAAGATGGTGGTTGCAGAATTATTCTGGACCTTACAAACTTTAATAAATTTGTCGAGTATAAACTTTTTAAGATGGAAACATTCAACACTACAAGACATTTGATATCAGCAGGTTGTTATATGGCTACAATTGATTTAAAGGATGCGTACTATTCAGTATCGATACATCAGTTCTTTCAAAGGTTTTTAAAATTTAATTGGCTGGGACAGCTGTGGCAATTCAAAGCTTTACCAAATGGGTTAAGTTCAGCTCCCAGGCACTTTACAAAGCTGTTGAAACCAGCTTTAGCACAATTAAGAGCACAAAAGCACATCATTATGGCTTATCTGGATGACATTTTAATCATCAATAGTAATCAGGAATCAGCTGAAAAATCAGTTTCAGCAACTAAAACTTTATTTAAGAAGTTAGGTTTCTTTTGATTCATCCAATTAAGTCCCAGCTGCAGCCAGCACAGTCAATTAACTATTTGGGGTTTGTGATTAACTCAGTTACTATGGTAGTAACTTTGCCAACAGATAAGATTGATGATATTTTAATGACCTGTAGGGGTCTCATTCACAAACTTTATCCCTCCATCCGAGAAGTAGTAAAGGTTATTGGTAAATTAGTAGCAGCATTTCCTGCAGTAGAATTTGGTCCATTACATTACCAAAACCTTCAAAGGGACAAAATAAGAGCTCTAAAAAAGAGAGCAGGCCATTTTGATAGGCCTATGCAATTAACAAAAGAAGCTTTATTGGAATTACAATGGTGGATTGAAAATGTCCCACAAGCTGCTAAAAACATTCTGATACAACAGCCTGAAGTAATTTTACAAACAGATTCTAGTGCTCTCGGATGGGGGGGCGAGAGATTCATTTACCAGCTGCGGGGGCAGATGGACTGTCCAAGAGGAAATGTGTCTCCAAACATATGGCATTAACTATTTAGAATTATTGGGAGCATTTTATGGGTTAAAAGCCTATTGTTCTACAAAAAAAGAATCTGCATGTACTGATACAATTAGACAATAAAACAACTGTTGCATATATTAATCACATGGGTGGAGTCAGATCGGTATCATGTGATTGTTTGGTCAATCTGATATGGCAGTGGTGTATTAAGCACCAAATTTGGATTTCGGCAAATTACAACCCAGGTAAAGACAATGTGGTGGCAGAGAATATATCAAGGGTGTTTAAAGACAACACAGAATGGATGTTGAACCCAGTAATTTTCAGTAAAATTGTGATTCAAAATGGGTTACCAGACATTGATCTGTTTGCATCAAGATTAAATCATCAATTGCGTAAATATGTGTCTTGGGAACCAGATCCAGATGCAGTAGCAGTAGATGCTTTTTCACTACATTGGGGGAATATGTTCTTTTATGCCTTTCTGCCATTTGCTCTGGTTCAGCAATGTCTGAAGAAAATAGAACAAGGTTCTGCCACAGGATTATTGGTGATTCCAAATTGGCCGACACAACCATGGTTCCCATTGATGTTAAACATGATTAAAGGACCATATATGTCAATTCCTAGCAGCAGTGATTTATTGATAAAACCAGTAACCAAAGAAATTCATCCATTACATGCTTATATGAATTTGTTAATGTGCAGGTTTTGACCAGACCACTACAAGAGCTTGGATTGTCGGATAGAACTATGGATATTATAGTCGCATCATGGCGAGATAGCACTCAGAGACAATATATGACACATATAAAGAAATGGGAAAATTTTTGTAGACAATCAAATATATCCTATCATACTCTGAACATTGCAAACATATTGGAGTTCCTTGCCGAGTTGCATTTTGAACAGCACTTAAGTTATAGTGCCATTAATAGTGCACGTAGTGCCTTATCATCTTATTTAGGGCAAATCTCTGACCAGAAATAAATTGGATCACATCCATTAATATCCAGATTTATGAAAGGAATCTTTAACAAAAATCCACCCAAACCAAGATATAGAGAAATTTGGGATGTCAGCATTGTACTTACTTTACTTACGCAATGGACTCCAATCGAAGTTTTGTCATTGGAAAAGTTAACATTTAAATTAGTAATGTTAATGGCATTGGTATCAGCTCAAAGGGTGCAAACATTACAAATGCTATGTTTAGACTGTATGCATGTGGCTGCAGGTAACATTGTGTTCTATGTTTACGATCTGATCAAACAAAGCAGACCAGAGAGAACTGGAGCAAAGGTAATGTTTCAAGCTTACCCTATTGATCCAACGTTGTGTGTAGTTAAACATTTGAATCAATATGTAAAAGTTACCAAAACTCTTCGAGGTGATGAAAAAACATTAATGATTATGCATATGCAACCACACACAAAAGCTTCAGTGCAAACAATTTCAAGGTGGTTAAAACAGGTGTTACTTTTAGCAGGAGTAGACACTGATGTGTTCAAATCTCACTCCACCAGGGCAACAGCTACATCCACGGCGAAGTTACAGGACGTACCACACGAACACATTTTAGAAACCGCAGGGTTGTGTAAAGAAGAAACTTTTTCAAAGTTCTACAATAAACCCGTTCACACAATGACAGGCTTTGGACACGCGGTGTTGGGTTCACTATAATCACCTGCTTTGTTTCACTATCAATTGATATTATCGATTATGTTATCACTTATATCTTTTATCACTTTGTAATGGTTTCCCTCAGATGTAAAAGGGGGTTATTATATGTTATTTTATCATTAAAAGATTTATGGAAAGAACTAAAACTAGTCTGGTAAAAGGTTTTTTACTCATGTATGTGTTGACCTAGCCGGACTGTCGTATGGAGGAATTCTACGACATGGAAAACACAGAAGCTTCAAAATCTTCACGTAGTCACTCACGTGACTCCGAAGTAAAATAGTAAGATTAAACGAGAACTTACCAGTTTGAAGTTTGATCATTGTTTCATGAGGAGTAACGATGAGGGATTACGTGCCCTCCACTCCACACCCTCATAAAATAAATGATCATCTGGTAGTTCTAAATCTATGATGAGCCTTACTATCTTACTCCGGCTATTGTGTTCTGTGTTTTTCATGCCGCTGCTTTGAAGTATGCCGTTCTAGCGCCAGGCGGGGCTTCTTCACGTAATCCCTCATCGTTACGCCTCATAAAATAACAGTCATACTTCGTAATGGTAAGTTCTCATTTAATCTTACTATTAGCTGCCAGCCACTTCTTTAATCCATTATAAGTAGTTTTGACAACCATTTAACCATGCTGGGTGTGACGTACCTTCATTAGCAACTCCCGACTCCTCTCTTGGTTGTTCTCATAGGAGAAGATTTTTGAAAGCTCGTCAAATATCAACCTGCTGTCCCTAATAAAAAGAATGATACAAGGAGGTCATACCAGGCAGATTCATCATCTGCTAGCAAGGCGTCGGAGATGAAGTAAATAATAGCGTTACAGAGATTGTGGTCTTTACAGAACCTGAATGTTACTCAGCAGTGGGTTGGCAGTAGTAGAGTTTTTGACTCATAGCACCAGGGACCTGGGTTCAATCCAGGCTATGGATGCTGTCTGTGTGGAGTTTGTACATTCCCCCCGTAACCATGTGGGTTTTCTCCAGGTGCTAAGGTTTCCTCCCACACTCCAAAGACATACAGGTTTGGACTCGCCTGCTGGAGACCAGGGACTCGCCCGCCCAGAGTGGTGGGAGAGGGCCGGAGGGCCGGTGAACAGACCGGCTGCGAGAGGGAGTGCGTTGTCACGATGAGGATGTGGCCACTGGAGGCCCTGCAACAGCCTGGACCGGGCGCCGCTTCAAGAGGCCGAGTACAAGGACCACTCGCGGCCTACAGTGGTGGAGCCGCGGCGGAGGACACCGCGGGCGGCTATGCTTGGCCAGGCTTGGACTGTGAACAAAGAAATGGTGTCAAACATGGCACCACCAGCATTATGGGCAAAATGAATTCCATTATGTAGTGGTTAATTGCATATGGGACAATAAATAAGTAAATAAATATACATTTAACTATTTTCATGCTGTATCTCTAAAGTAAAACTAATTATGGCAGCTAGCCAAATTGCATTCCTGCCCAAACATCAGGGGAGGATCAAGGTGTCTGTGGCTTGGAGTTCCAATTCCAGGCACATGCTTTAGAAAGATTTAACACATTCTATTAGCCGGCGGAGGTTTGCATATTCTCTGCATTGTTGGCAACCATGCTTATATAATGAAGCCAACATAATCAAAGATTTCCCAACTCCAGTCAATCCTCTTTCTCCCTGCTCCCGTCAGGCAGAAGGTATAGAAGCTTGAAAGAGCGCACCACCAGACTCAGGAACAGCTTCTTCCCCTCTGTTATCAGGTTTCTGAATGGTCCTTCCATAAGCTAGGGTACTGTCCGATTCACCTCTACCCCATTGCGAACATTGGACTTTGTCTCTGGAACTGGTGCGCTACAATGCGGAGAACTATATTCTGCACTCTGTATCTATGAATTGATTTGATGGCTGCTACTAAATATTGGAGATCTGTCCATGTCCACGGGTGGCACGGTGGTGCAGCGGTAGAGTTGCTGCCTCACAGCGCCAGAGACCAGGGTTCAAACCTGACTACGGGTGCTGCCTGTATGGAGTTTGTGCGTTAATTGGCTTGGTATAAATGGAAAATTGTCCCTAGTGGATGTAGGATAATGTTAATGTGCGGGCATCGTAGGTCGGTGAGGACTCAGTGGGCCGATGGGCCTGTTTCCGCTCTATATCTCTAAAATAAACTGGTCCAAAGGGAGCAGGAAGGAATTTGCAATCCATCCACCACATAACTTAAATGCAGACCATTCTATCTGCCCAGAGAGTTTACCTCCACAGTTGTGACTGCAGCCTATATTCCTCCTGATGCTAATGCTAAACTTGCAATGAAAGAACTGCATACTGCCATTAGCAAACAACAGACTCACAACCCCGTGGCAGCCGTCATTGTTGCGGGTGACCTCAATCACTCCAACCTGAAGACTGTATTCCCCAAATTCCACCAACATGTCTCCTTTGCCACTAGAGAAGACAAGATACTGGACAAAGTTTACACAAACATGGCTGAAGCTTACAAAGCTGTCCCCATCCCCCACCGTGGTCAGTCTGATCACCTCTCATTGTTCCTGCTCCCAAAGTACTCCCCACTCATCAGACATGTTAAACCCACGGTGAGGACAGTTAAAGATTGGTCAGAGGAAGCGGAGTCCACACTTCAGCAGCGTTTTGGAAACAGACTGGAATGTGGTTGCAGCCCAGGCCACCCTTGACTCCCACACGGACATTGACTCTTATACATCCTCTGTTTTGGACTTTATCAACTCCACCATCAACAGTGTTACCACCTTCAAACGGATTACCACATTCCCGAATCAGAAGCCATGGGTGAACAGCGAGGTCAGGCTACTGCTGAAAGCACGGGACACTGCTTTCAGGTCAGACGATGCTCGAGCCTACAGTTCATCCAGGGCTAACCTGAAGAGGGGCATCAAGAAGGCCAAGCATAGCTACAAGCTTAGGATTGAGGAGCACTTCAATAACAACTCCGACCCCCCGACGCATGTGGCAAGGCATCCAGGCCATCACAGAATATAGATCCACCAACACCACCCTCACATCCAGCGACGCATCCTTCCTTGAGGAGCTTAACCACTTTTATGGCCGCTTTGACAGGGACAATCCAGAGATGGCCATCAAGGCTGTGCTCCCTGCTGATGACCAGCCCCTCACACACACTCCCTGCGACGTGTATGTGTCACTGAACAGGATTAATGCACGTAAGGCTGCTGGCCTTGACGGCATCCCCGGGCGCGTCCTCAGGACCTGTGCTGCACAGCTGACAGACATCTGGACTGACATCGTCAACCTGTCACTTGCCCAAGCAGTTGCCCCCACGTGCCTTAAAACCACCTCCATCGTGCCGGTGCCAAAACACTGCACTGCGGCGAGCCTCAACGACTTCCGCCCAGTTGCACTTACTCCCATCATCACCAAGTGCTTCGAGAGGCTGGTCCTGGCACCCCTCAAAGGCTGCCTACCTCCCACACTGGACCCCTATCAGTTTGCCTACCACAAGAACAGGAGTACGGAGGATGCCATCTCAACGGCACTCCACTCCGCCCTCTCCCACCTCGACAACAGACACCTACGTGAGAATGCTGTTCATCGACTATAGCTCAGCATGTAACACCATTATCACCTCAAAACTGATCACCAAACTCAGCGACCTGGGCATCAACCCCTCCCTTTGCAACTGGTTACTGGACTTTCTAACTAACAGACCCCAGTCTGTTAGGTTGGACAACCACACCTCTTCAACCCTCACCCTGAACACCGGCGTTCCACAGGGCTGTGTACTGTGCCCCCTCCTCTACTCCCTCTTCACCTACGACTGCACACCTGTACATGTGTGACCAAGAAGACCAAGGAGCTCATTGTGGACTACAGAAGGTCTAGGGGCCGAACGCACACCCCCATCCATATTAACGGGACAGAGTTGGAACGTGTTTCCAGGAGACCAAAGAAGGTCCGTCTCCTCAGATTATGGTGAACTTCGACCGCTGCACCATCGGGAGCATCCTTACCAACTGTATCACAGTATGGTTATGGCAATTGCTCTGACTCTGACCGGAAAGCACTGCAGAGGGTGGTGAAAACCGCCCAATGCATCACCGGTTCCTCACTCCCCTCCATTGAGTCTGTCCAAAGCAAGCGATGTCGGCGAAGGGCGCGCAGCACTGTCAAGGACTGCTCTCACCCCAGCCACAGACTGTTTACCCTCCTCCCATCCGGAAGGCGCTACAGGTCCCTTCGTGGCCAGACCAGCAGGTTCAGGAACAGCTTCTACCCTGAGGCTGTTACACTAAACTGCACCTCGGTGATTGCCAGTCACCCCCCCCCCCTTCTTCAGCCTGTAGATGGAGATTGACTGCATGGCTGATACCATAGCCTGGAGCGAGGAGAAATTCCTCATGATCCTGCATTCCTGAATGAAAAACAAGAGACTTGTCCATCAGCGGTTGCTGGCTTCCTGATGGCTCAGGGTTTATGAACTTGGCTCCGAGGAGGAGAGTCAGCTTTGAAAATACTACAGATTATCTGGAAAGCATTTAGACTGGGTAACCCGAGGCTGGTTATTCACCTCAGCTCTGCACTTCAATGCCGACCACCTTCCGACAGCAGTGACCAGCGGTGGCTGGGGTCAAGGACATCGAAAGAGACTTCAGAAGCATTAGAAAACATAACTTCTGGAGTGCTTTCACAGTTGTGGGTGGGTGGGAAGGGGGTGGGAGGCGGGGGTGAAGGTGGACGGGCAGAAAAGGAAGCCTTTCTTTCTACCCATTGTTGGATTAAAGGAGGTAGCAACAGCGACATTAAAGGGCCTGTCCCACTTACGTGTCCTTGGCACGCAAATTACACGACCTCGTCTGGAGTGCGGTTGAAGATGGACACAAAATGCAGGAGTAACTCAGCGGGACCGGCAGCATCTCTGGAGAGAAGGAATGGGTGATGTTTCATGTTGAGACTCTTCTTCAGTCTGAAAGAAGGGTCTTGACCTAAAACGTCACCCATTGATCCCAGTGGGACCGGCCCCGTGCGGCCATACGATGCCCGTGCACCTCAACGCGACCACAAGGTCGCATAATTTACGTGCCAAGGACACGTAACCTTAACACCTCATGTCCGTGACCCACTGCATATGATAATGATTGAAGAAGGGTCCACAGAAAATAAAAACTAAATGTTTATACGATTTACTGCTCTGGGAGGGAGAGAAATCGCTTTGCATCCAATAACCAATGTAATTTTACAAGGGCAGCGGTGGAGCTGCTGCCTCACAGCGCTTACAGCACCAGACACCCGGGTTCAACCGCGACTACGGGTGCTGTTTGTACGGAGTTTGTATGTTCTCCCCGTGACCTGCGTGGATTTTCTCTGAGATCTTCGGTTTCCTCCCACTCTCCAAAGACGTGCAGGTTTGTAGGTGTTGGTAAAATTGCAAATTGTCCCTAGTGTGTATAGGACAGTATTAGTGCAGCGCAGACTCATGGGTTAAAGAGCCTGTCTACACACTTTAAAAATGTCATTTAAAAATGTGAAGATAGACTCAAAGTGCTGGAGTAAAGGAATAGGTGACGTTTTGGGTCGAGACCCTTCTTCAGACATATCAGATTTAAAAATCTGAATATGGATTGCTTTTATGCATTGTAAAAATGGCAATATTGCTTTTGCTTTGTTAATATTCATATACAAACACATACTGAAGCCTGCATTGTTAAGTATGTAACCACAGTCTATTTCCCTTCAGAAGTCTTGCTGCTTTACTTCAGGGAAAGGAATGACGAAAGGCTTGGCTTGGTTATATGAGGCAAAGGTTAAGATCTAGCTTGTAGCCAGAGCTTGTCCTCCTGCACCTATTTTCTATGTTTCTATGGGTTATTGATAGGGGACGATCAGCCATGATCACAATGAATGGCGGTGCTGGCTCGAAGGGCCGAATGTCCTCCTCCTGCACCTATTTTCTATGTTTCTATGTCTCTATGTCAAGGGTGGAACAGTGGTAGAGCTTACAGTGCTTACGTTGTCAGAGACCCCGGTTCGATCCTGACTACGGGTGCTGTTTGTACGGAGTTTGTATGTTCTCCCCGTGACCTGCGTGAGGATTTCTCTGGGAGCTTCTGTTTCCTTCCACACTCCCAAGACATTCAGGTTTGTAGGCTTATTGGCTTGGTATAAATGTAAACATTGTCACTGATGTAGGATAGTGTTAATGTGCGGGGATCGCTGGTCGGACGGATTAGGTGGGCCGAAGGGCCTGTATCTCTAGAGTAAACTAAACTAGTGTGTAGGTTAATTGGCCTCTGTATATTGTCCCGTGTGTGGAGAATGGATGGGAAAGCGGGATCACGTAGAACTAGTGTGAACTAGTATGATCCGCATGGACAAGGTGGGCCGATGGACCATTTAAAAACTGCACGACAATCGCGGAAGCAGGTTAATGAAATCCAGATATGTGGATGCCAGATAGTTTGTACAATTAAGTGAAGCATGGGAACAAAGCAAAGTGGGTCTGAAGATAGTTTCTCAACCCAAAAAGTCACCCATTCCTTTTCTCCAGAGATGCTGCCTGTCCCGCAGAGTTACGCCAGCTTTTTGTGCCTGTCTTTGTTTTAAACCATCATCTGCAGGTCCTTCCAAAATAAAGCAACCACAGAATCTTTAACAGAACACAGCAATGCTCAAAAAGCACACGGAGTGAAGCAGTTTCGTTTATTTGCATCTAATGGAAATAATTTGTAGCATATCACAAGCTTACAAGCCAGGATGCAGTGGTTTCATTCAGAGATACAGCATGGGAACAGGCCCTTCGGCCCACTGGGTCCATGCTGACCATCGATCACCCCGTACACTTAAGCCCCTGTCCCACTTAGGAAACACACACACACACACACACACACACACACGCACGCACGCACGCACGCACGCACGCACGCACGCACGCACGCACGCACACACACACACACACACACACACACACACACACACACACACACACACCGTGAAGGTGGGGACCAGAAACAGGGGAGGGGCGCTTTCTGCATGTGAACAGGAAAGTAAACTGCTGCCACAGAGCACGATAAGTCTTGTAGAGAGCGTGGGAGGGAGGGAGGGAGAGAAGGACAGAGAAAGGGAGAGAGAAGGGAGAGAGAAGGGGGTCATGGGGGGAATATACAAACAGACAGCACCCGTGGTCAGGATCGAACCCGGGTCTCTGGCGCTGTGAGGCAGCGACTCTACCGCTGACAGAGGCAGAACGGAGAAGCCGTGTGGTTACCTGGGCAACGTCGATCCACTTCTCCATGATTTTGCCTCGTTGCTGGGGCTTCAGCTGCAGGTCCCTCAGTATGGTGCTGACGACACACTTTGTGACGGTGTTGAACTGAGTGATGGTGGCACGGACGGTGGGTGCGAGATGCTCATTCCCCTTCTTGTCCCGTTTCGACCAGACAGGCAGGCAGTGATCTGGGACAACCTTCTTGAACAGCTGCTGAAAATAAGATAAGATAAGATGCATTTATTTGTCACATGTGCCAGTTGGCACAGTGAAATTAAATCACCATACAGCCATACATTAAAAATAAAGAACACAACATGGAGTAGATAGGATTCAACATAAAACATCCCCCCACAGCAGGATCAACATTTCCTACTGTGAGGGAAGGCACCAAAGTTAGTCTCTTCCCCTAATGTTCCCCACTGTACCCCCGTGGTCGGGGCCTCCCCGAGACCCCTGCAGTCGCCGCTACGGGAGGCCCGATGTTCAGGCCCGCTCGGCGGGGTGATGTAAGTCCGACGTCGGGGCTGGTGGACGTCCTCTTCAGCCTGGACCACGAGTCGGCCCCCTCCTAACGGAGTCCGCGGCTCCCAAAGTCCATTGGCCTCGCCAGGTGGAAATGCAATGCTGGAGGCCCTCGGCAAAGGGACCCCAGGACTCCACGATGACGGTTAGCGCCGCCCGCGTTGGGAGCTGTCCAAACCAGAGGTCCACGATGTTGGAGCAGCGGCCCAACGCTCCGGAGCTCCAAACAGTGACCCAGATGGGCCTCGCCCGCTCCGCGGTGATTCCAGCGCCGCCGCTGTTGCAGCTCTGGTCCGGTTCCCGGTCCCTGGCAGGAAAGGCCGCTCGGATCCAGGAAGTAGGCCGCGAGTTGGGGGGCGAGGACACGACTCAGAGAAATAGTCGCGTCCCCGCCAGGAAGTGACTGGGAGTTAGTTTCCCCCTTACCCTGCCCCCCTCCCCCACATAAAAAAAGTTAAAGTTTCCCCAAAAACAAACTTTAAATGGACTAAAAATTAAAAAAAGATGGAAAAACAAACGGGACTGCCAGCAGCCTCTGGACTGCCAGAGGCTGCTGGCAGTCCAGCTAAGTAAGTAAGGGGCAGTACTATGGTAAAGATGCTGCCTCACAGCGCCAGAGACCCAGGTTCCATCCTGACTACAGGTGCTGTCTGAACGGAGTGTGTACCTTCGCCCCGTGACTGTGTGGGTTTTCTCCGGGTGCTCCGGTTTCCTCCCATGTTCCAATCATGTACGGGTTTGTAGGTTAATTGGCTAGATATAAATTGTCCCTAGTATGTGGGGATCGCTGGTCGGTGTGGGTGCGATGGACAGAAGTGCCTGTTTCCATGCTGTATGTCTAAACTAAACTGATCTACCTCCCCCAATATGTGTTATTGCTACTGACTATGAAACAATTAAATTCCTATTTGCAGAAGTGCAAGAGGATGGATAACAATCAATTGGCTTCTGTAAATTGTCCCTTGCGTGTAGAATAGAACTAATGGATGGGCGTTGCTGGTCGGCGTAGGCTTTGTGGGCTGAAGGGCCTGTTTCTACGCTGTATCTCTGAACTAAACTAGACTTGTGATGGTGCAATTAAAAATCACACTTCAAATAATGCGCTCAAAGGGTCAATTGTGTTAGAATGAAAGAATGAATGGTCACTTTACCTACGCCTCTCATGATTATGTCCACTTCATTTAAGTCTCCCCTCAGTCTCCTACACTCCAAAGGAGGCATCATTGCCTATTCAGCCTCTCGCTATAATCTAGGCCTGCAAGTCCAGGTAACGTCTTGGCGAACCTCTTCTTCACCCTTTCCAAAATTGATGACACCCTTCCTCTGGCCAAGCAACCAGCTCCACGCGCAGTTGTCAATATGTGGTCTCATAAGGTCATGTCATAGGAGCAGAATTAGGCCATTAGCCCATCAAGTCCACTCCACCATTCAATCATGGCTGATCTATCTCTCCCCCTTAACCCCAATCTTCTGCCTTCACTCCGTAAACCCTCTCACCAGCCACTTTCAGAGCTGGACCATAATGTCCCAAATTTCATTATCAATACCCTTCCCACCAAAGGTCTTCTTCGCCCTCCCCCCCCCCCCCCCCCCCCCCCCCCCCCTCCCCCCCCCTCCCCCACCGAATAGTCACTTCTAGTGAACCCTGCAACTTTACGCCCAGATCTCTGTTCTTTAGCACTCTCCAAATTTCTACCATTTGTTGTGCAAATAAATCTAGATCCTGCCATCAACTTGGATATCTTCCCTCATTGTCCACTGTACCACCAACTTTGATGGCATCTGGAAATTCACTAACAATTTATTAACATTAATATTAACACTAGGAAGGCCCGGTGGCACAGCTGTAGAGTTGCTATCTTACAGCGCTGGAGACCCAGGTTCCATCCTGACTACGGGTGCTGTCTGTACAGAGTTTGTGCGTTCTCCCTGTCACCACGTGGATTTTTTCTAGGTGCTCCGCTTTCCTCCCACACTCCAAAGATGTGCAGGTTTGTAAGATAAGTGGACTCTGTAAGTGTGTCGGACAGAATTAGTGTACGGGTGATTGCTGGTTGGTGTGGACTCAGTAGGCCAAAGGCCCGTTTTGTCACTGTATCTCTAAAACTAATTTACTGATGACATTATCATTCGAATCATGAGTGAACCCATCGACGTTTGCAGCACACCATTGGTGATAGGTCTCCAATCAGTAAAACTAAATTAGTTTACTAGCTTATTATTGTCATGTGTACCGAGGTACAGTGAAAAGCATTTTTGTTGTGTGCTCTCCAGTGAGAGTACACGTGATTACAATCAAGCCATCCACAGTCTACAGATAACGGATACAACATTCAGTGCAAATTAAATCCAACGGGTCCTTTTCAGAATGGCAGGCAGTGGCGAGTGGAGTGCTGCAAGGCTCGGTGTTGGGGCCGCAACTGTTTACCATATATATTAATGATTTGCAAGAGGAAATTAGGAGCAACACTAGCAAGTTTGCGGATGACACAAAGCTGGGTGGCAGTGTGAACGGTGAAGAGGCTGATAGGAGGTCACAGGGTGACCTGGACAGGTTGAGTGAGTGGGCAGGTGCGTAGCAGATGCAGTATAATATAGATAACTGGGAGGTTATCCACTTTGGTGGCAAAAACAAGGAGGCAGATTATTATCTCAATGGGGTTACGTTAGGTAAGGCGGAGGTACAGCGTTACCTGTGTGTCCTTGTACACCGGTCACTGAAAGTTGGCGTGCAGGTACAGCAGGCAGTGAAGAAAGCTAATGGAATGTTGGCCTTCATAACAAGAGGATTTCAGTATAGGAGTAGAGAGGTTCTTCTGCAGTTGTATAGGGCTCTGGTAAGACCGCATCTGGAATATTGTGTACAGTTTTGGGCTCCTAATTTGAGGAAGATCATCCTTGTGATTGAGGCAGTGCAGCATAGGTCCACGTGATTGATCCCTGGGATGGCGGGACTGTAATATGAGGAAAAATTGAAAAGACTAGGATTGTATTCACTGGAGTTTAGAAGGATGAGGGGGATCTTATAAAAACATATAAAATTATAAAAGGACTGGACAAGCAAGATGCAGGAAAAATGTTCCCTATGTTGGGCGAGTCCAGAACCAGGGGCCACAGTCTTAGAATAAAGGGGAAGCCATTTAAGACTGAGGTGAGAAAAAACCTGGTAGGCATGTATGGGTTATTGATTGGGGATGTTCAGCCATGATCACAATGAATGGCGGTGCTGGATCGTAGGGCTGAATGGCCTCCTACTGCACCTTTTTACTATGTTTCTAAATTCCAATTAAAGATAGTCTAGGGGTCGCCAATGAGGTAGAAGGAAGGGCAGGACCACTCTCTAGCTGGTGGGAGGATGGTTCAGTTGCCTGATAACAGCTGGGAAGAAACTGTCCCAGAATCTGGAGGTGTGCATTTCCACACTTCTATATCTCATGCCTGATGTGAAAGGGGAGAAGAGGATCTGACCGGGTTGAGACTGGCCCTTGATTATGAAATATAAACTACATTCAAGCTGTGAAGATTAGTTTTTTTTTACCCACGATAGATTTGGATCCCCTATGCCAATGTTGCCATGGTAGAGGCTTCATGGCTTTCTCCCAAGCTAATTATTTCACGTGACATCCAGCTCAGAAAAAAACAAAAAGGTTGTTGAAATATTCCCTGGCACAAGGATTCCAATCTTGACATCGGAATCACACGTGTAAAACAACATGTCTTGAAACTTTCAAATGCTGCTCTGAGATGTGAACTAACATAGTATTAACGGCACAAATAATACGAGGAAAAGACAGGAGTGCTCACTCAATAGTAATACGTGGCATTTGGAGTAATCAGGCACTTCTTCCAAGATGGCATCCAACTTGGGCGACTATTTGCGTGCTGGCCACAGAAGCAAATCTACAAACACATCTTACAATTGCTCCACACTCTTAAATCTCCACTCCTACAGCAACATTTCTTACTTTAACTATGATCTTCTTAAACTACCTATACACTGTAAATGATTTGGTTGTCTTCATGTAATCATGTATTGTCTTTCTGCTGACTGGATAGCATGCAACAAAAGCTTTTCTCTGCACATCGGTACAGAGAACTAAACTGAACTAATGGACCCAAATTCATCTCACGGATCCAAACACAATGGTCATCAGAGACACACACCACCCTGGCCATGCTCCCAATTCATCCTACCATGGGGAAGAAGGTACAGGAGCATGAAAACCGTGACCTCCAGCTTCAGGAACAGCTCCTACACTACAACCATCCGGCTACTGAGCACAACACACTTCAAATTTCAAACAGTTGGTGCACTAGGACTCAAGGCTTTTGTTTTGTACTGGAGTCATTCAGCACGGAAACAGACCCTTTGGCCCAACTTGCCCATGCTGACCAAAATGCCCCATCTATGCGAGCCTCATCTGCCCAAATTTGGCCCATATTCCATTAAACCTTTCCTATCCATGTAGCTGTCC
This sequence comes from Okamejei kenojei, assembly GCA_035221665.1. Taxonomy (NCBI): domain Eukaryota; kingdom Metazoa; phylum Chordata; class Chondrichthyes; order Rajiformes; family Rajidae; genus Okamejei; species Okamejei kenojei. The sequence continues at coordinate 467,386 of CM069169.1, forward strand.
AAATGTCTTTTTAAATGTTATTGTACCTACCTCAACTACCTCCTCTGACAGTTTATTCCACAGACCCACCACCCTCTGTGTAAAAAAATTGCCCTCAGATTCCTATTAAATCTTTCCCTTCCGACCTGAAATCGGAGTCCTCTGGTTCTTGATTCCAAATAATGATTTTCTTTTATTTAGAGTCATAGTCATACAGCATGGAAACAGGCCCTTCGGCCCAACTGGACCACACCAACCAACATGTCCCATCTACCTTAGTCCCACCTGCCTGCATTTAGCCCATATCCCTCTTAATCTGTCCTATCCATGTACCTGTCTAATGGGATGGGCGATTGCAACCTTCACGTGGTCCACCCTGTTTCGACTAATGCAATCAACCTGACATGCACAAACAAATAGATGTTGTGTTTTTCATGCCACTTGATCTACAACTTTAGGCTGTGCACACCATACGCAAGACCTGTCTAATTGTTTCTTAAATGTTCCAATAGTACCAGACTCAACTACGTCCTCTGGCAGCTCGTTCCATGTGCCCACCACCCTTTGTGTAAAAATGTTAACCCCCAGATTCCTATTAAATCTTTATCCCTTCACTTCAAACCTATGTCCTCAGGTTCTCCATTCCCATGCTCTGGGCAAGAGGCTCTGTGCGTCTACCCGATCTATATCTCATGTGATTTTGTACACTTTATTAAACTTTTTTTTGTTTGTTTGCTTATGCTATCTGTTGAGAATTGTGTATACAGAGCTGCAAGAAGGAATATCATTGTTCCATTTCAGCACACTTGACAATTAGAACACTCTTGACTCTTGAAATCCTTGTTTGCTTACAGCATCCATGTACGTCAACTGTTGTGCCACTTTATCTGATGGGAAAGAGAGGAAATCCTGTTTTTCTTCTATTCCATCTCTCTGCATATCCACTTCCTCTCCCAGGCTGAAAGTGATGTTGCCATTGTCTGGAGAAGGGTCTCGACCTGAAATGTTACCTTTTCCACCCACCTACGGGTTATTATAAACAAAGACACAGATGAGCAGGTCTGCACAATACAGGATCAGACACAAATGCGACAACTCACATATGTGTGTAGACACTGGCAACTTGTGGCAACACAGTGGCGCAGCCGCTAATGCCGCTGCATTGCAGTGCCAGAGACCCCGGGTTCGATTCTGACCTCAGCTGCTCTCTGTGTGGAGTTTGCACGTTCTCCCTGTGCCCAAGAGCTTCAATGTCCACCCACATCCCTGACACGTGCGGGTTTGTAGGTTAATTGGCCCCAGTGTGTCAGGAGTGGATGATAAAGTGGAATAACATAGAACTAGTGAGAATAGGTGATCAATGGTCAGCATGGACTCTTTAGGCTGCAGGGCCCGTCTCCATGCTGCATCTCTAACTCTAACTCGGCAGATGGAGTTTAATGCTGATAAGTGTGAAGTGCTACATCTTGGCAGCACAAATCAAAATAGGACGTACATGGTAAATGGTAGGGAATTGAGGAATGCTGTGGAACAGAGGGATCTAGGAATAACTGTGCATAGTTCCCTGAAGGTGGAATCACATGTAGATAGGGTGGTAAAGAAAGCCTTTGGTGTGCTGGCCTTTATAAATCAGAGCATTGAATATAGGAGTAGGGAAGTAATGTTAAAATTGTACAAGGCATTGGTAAGACCAATTCTGGAGTATGGTGTACAATTTTGGTCGCCTAGTTATAGGAAGGATGTCAACAAAATAGAGAGAGTACAGAGGAGATTTACTAGAATGTTGCCAGGGTTCCAGCAACTATGTTACAGAGAAAGGTTGAACAAGTTAGGTCTTTATTCTTTGGAGCGCAGAAGGTTAAGGGGGGACTTGATTGAGGTCTTTAAAATGATGAAAGGGATAGACAGAGTTGACGTGGATACGTTTTTTCCCATTGAGGGTAGGGAAGATTCAAACAAGAGGGCATGACATGAGAATTAAGGGACAGAAGTTTCGGGGTAATGTGAGGGGGAACTTCTTTACTCAGTGGCTGTGTGGAATGAGCTTCCAGCAGAAGTGGTGGAGGCAGGATCGATTTTAACATTTAAGAGTAAAGTGGATAGGTATATGGACGTGAAGGGAATGGAGGGGTATGGTCTGAGTGCAGGTAGATGGGACTAGGGGAAAACAAATGGTCGGCACGGACTGGAAGGGCCAAGAGGGCCTGTTTCCGTGCTGTAATTGTTATATGGTTATATGGTTATATGGTTATAGGTATATGGATAGGACAGGTTTGGAGGGATATGGGCCAAATGCACGCTGAGGGTGGGACTAGTATAGATGGGACATGTTGGTCGGGGTGGGACTAGTGTAGATGGGGCATATAGGTCGGGGTGGGACTAGTGTAGTTGGGGCATGTTGGTTGGGGTGGGACGTGTAGACGGGGCATGTTGGTCTTTGTGGGACTAGTGTAGATGGGGCATGTTGGTCGTTGTGGGACTAGTGTAGATGGGGCATGTTGGTCGGGGTGGGACTAGTATAGACGGGCATGTTGGTCGGGGTGGGACCAGTATAGATGGGGCATGTTGGTCGGGGTGGGACTAGTGTAGATGGGGCATGTTAGTCGGGGTGGGACTAGTGTAGATGCGGCATGTTGGTCGGGGTGGGACATGTAGATGGGGAATGTTGGTCAGGGTGGGACTAGTGTAGATGGGGCACATTGGTTGGTGTCGGTAAGTTGGGCTGAAGGGCCTGTTTCCGTGCTGGGGGAGAGAGAGGGAGGGGAGAGAGAGAGAGAGAGCGAACAGTGAAAGGCCTGGATAGATTGGTTGCGAAGAGGATGTTTCCACTAGTGGGAGAATTTAGGACCTGAGGGTACAGCCTCAGAATTAAAATACGTTCCTTTAGGAAGGAGATGAGGAGGAATTTCTTTAGCCAGAGGGTGGTGAATCTGTGGGATTCATTGCCACAGACGGCGGTGGAGGCCACAAGTCAGTGGATATATTTAAGGCAGAGATAGATAGATTGTTGATTAGTGCGGGTGTCAGAGGTTATGTGGAGAAGGCAGGAGAATGGGTTAGGAGGGAGAGAAAGATCAGCCACGATTGAATGGCAGAGTGGACTCAATGGGCCGAATGACCTAATTCTGCTGCTAGAATGTACCAGGAGAAGCTGGTGTGTAGGGAAGGGCACAGATGGGTCTCGTCGGTCAATGACGGCAACGAACGTGCGGCGTTTCCGTTTCTCTGGTGTAGGAATGACCTGAGCGTGAAGGCCCCATTAATCCTTTCGGAACGCTGAAGGAAGCCATACTGTTCTGCCTCGAAAACCTGAGGGAGGGGTGAGAGAAGGAGGGAGAGCGGGAGAAAGAAAGTGAAAGAGAGATGTTTTACACTGACTTTTTTGCACCCGACGCTCTTTGCAAGATCGTACAAGATAGGGTGTCATAGACCAGAGATCTAGGGTCACAGGTGAAAGGTTTCAAATCTCTCTCTCCCTCTCCTCTCTGTCAAAAGTACTAAAATCCCTGTAACTTTCTAAACTCACAAACATGTCCAAGACACTACATTTGGAAAACATTAGGCTTGTCTTGGCAGAAAAAACAGATCAATTTCTCAGCACAATAGACAATAGACAATAAGTGCAGGAGGAGGCCATTCAGCCCTTAGAGCCAGCACCACCATTCAATGTGATCATGGCTGATCATCCCCAATCAGTACCCCGTTCCTGCCTTCTCCCCATATCCCCTGACTCCGCTATCTTTAAGAGCCCTATCTAGCTCTCTCTTGAAAGACTCCAGAGAACTGGCCTCCACCGCCCTCTGAGGCAGAGAATTCCACAGACTCACAACTCTCTGTGTGAAAATGTGTGTCCTCATCCCCGTTTTAAATGGCTTACCCCTCCTTCTTAAACTGTGGCCCCTGGTTCTGGAGTCCCCCAACATCGGGAACATGTTTCCTGCCTCTAGCATGTCTAGCCCTTAATAATCTTATATGTTTCAAGAAGATATCCTCTCATCCTTCTAAACTCCAGAGTGTACAAGCCCAGTCGCTCCATTCTCTCAGCATATGACAGTCCCGCCATCCCGGGAATTAATCTTGTAAACCTATGCTGCACTCAATAGCAAGAACGTCCTTCCTCAAATTAGGGGACCAAAACTGCACAAAATACTCCAAGACATGGATACCCTTTACCGAATTTGAACAACAATAGCATGGTGAAACACAAATTTAAATGTGAATCCGATGCTGGGTTGGGTGAGGCGGGGGTGATGGGAGTGGGGTGGGGAGGCAGACGAGGAGCAGGTATATCTCAGGGTTGCCAACATTGGGTGAGAGTTGGGAGTGAGAAATTGCGAGACCAAGCCCGAGGGAGCGTAGCTCCTCCCATTAGTACGGAACTTTTGCATTTTTCAGCTTGAAATTGTGTAATATGGTGCATACTGTAACGAGTCTTTTAACTTACACTTGAATGCAGTATATATACTTTAAATTGGATTAGCTATGAATAAGGTTAGAGTAAATTACATTCCTAGCTTTGACTGCACACCTAGTACTATTCCAGACCTTGACTCTGGATGCACACTTCGCCTTGCTCCTAGCCCCTTTGAACTGACAAATACCTGGCCCACACATGAAGCCCCATATCTGAACCCCTGGACTTCACCTAATACGTTCAAGTCCACAGGTGCTTAGCTAATGCAGTAATCCTTTATGGGGCACTTCACAGATCAAATTATGGATAACAACATTTGCTACATTAATAGTAACATTATTTTATGTTATTTTATGAGGTGTTACGATGAGGGATTATGTGAAGATGTCCCGCCTGGCGCATGATCAGCATACTTCAAAGCAGCGGCATGAAAAACACAGAACCAATAGCCGGAGTAAGATAGTAAGGCTCAACATAGACTAGAACTACCAGATGATCATTTATTTTACGAAGGTTGGGAGTGGAGGGCACGTAATCCCTCATCGTAACTCCTCATAAAATAACGATCAAACTTCAAACTTGGTAAGTTCCCATTTAATCTTACTATTTTACTTCAGAGTCACGTGAGTGACTACGTGAAGATTTTGTAGCTCTGTATTTTTTATTTTTTTTTAAATAATATTTTTATTAGAAGTAATCCATCATAACAACGGTACAACAACTTTACAAATACACAACCAACTTATTTCAATAAATATATGGATGTTACAGATAATTCTTATAAACGTCTATTTTTTAGAAGGTAGAAAGTAGAAAGTATTTTTTTTAAAGAAAAGAATAGATTGTAATCAATAAGAATGATGGTTAAATAATAATTTTGATTATATAGGGAGAAAAAGAGAAGAGAAAAAAAGAAAAAAAGGGAAGAAAAAAAAAGATTATAGTATATATTATTCATCTTAATAGTGAATAACACAATTTCAAATAACGATATCAATAGAGACATGCATACAAATCCAAAAAAAAAAGAATTATATTCATCTAAAATAACGATCAAACTTCAAACTTGGTAAGTTCCCATTTAATCTTACTATTTTACCTCAGAGTCACGTGAGTCCTGATTTTTCTGTTTTGCCATTTATTTTAATTTTAAATGTTAATGGCGCATGATCTGAAATTATAATATTATGATATTTGGATTCATAAGTAAGTGAAATAAGTTTTGCATCCACCAAAAAATAATCTATTCTTGAATATGTTTTATGTACTGGCGAGTAAAAAGAGTATTCTCGTCCAGTAGGGTTTTCTGTTCTCCAAACATCTTTAATGTTAGTCGTTTGCATATATGCGTTTAATAAGTCACTGGAGTGTGATTTAGTTTTTCTTTGCTTTGTAGATCTATCTAAGTAGGGGTCTAGTGTGCAATTAAAATCTCCTCCAATTATCAAATTATATATTGTGTTAATTCCGGAATATTGTTAAGTACTTTCTTAAAAAACAATGGGCTATCAAAATTTGGTCCATATATATTAACAAAAATCATTTTTTCTGTGTTTAATTCTCCTATCACAATAATGTATCTACCATCTTTATCAGTTATAGTTGATGTATGCTTAAATAAAGTCCCTTTACAAAATAATATTGCTACGCCTCTTGATTTATGCGTAAAAGAAGAGTGGTACATTTTATCTATCCATTTAGCTTTCAGCCTATATTCAGCGTCTTTTTTTAAGTGAGTTTCTTGAATATAAATTACATCAGCTTTAATTGCCTTTAAATGTGCCAATACTTTTCCTCTCTTTATCGGTTCATTAATACCTTTAACATTCCAACTACGTTAATCCCTCATTCCCCGTATTCCTTTTTAAGTCTTGCATTTTAAGTTTATAGAGATCTACAATAGAGTCTAAGGATCAGCGCGACAGACCCAACCTTACACCCGAACATCGAATAGATGAATTTTAAATCTCGTTTATGTCCCTCACGAATATATCTCCATTGGTCCAATGTGTAACTCCATTCAAACTGAAAAACACAATAGATTGTATAAAAGAAGAGTAAAGGATAGTTTAAGAGATTAGTGGTGTGTTTAAAGATAGAAAGAACTACATCTAGAGTAGTTGTAGTTAGTGCTAGCCATACTAGCATGGCTATCCATCTAGCGACTTCCGTCGTTGATGTTATTAACTTGACCAGCTCCTAGGTTTAAGGAATTATTATTCCATAATAATATTTTACCGGGGGTATAACATTAAGGGAAAAAAAGGGTAAAAGAAAAAATCTAGAATTAATTTAAAAATCTAAGTAATATTAAACATAAAAAATGTAAAGGTTATATAAGAAAAAAAAAGGGATAAAAAAATACCATAAAACAAAAGGAAAAACTAAAATTCAAGGTAAAAATTGTTGTTATAAGGAAAGATCTCCAAATGAGATCCATCGCTATATTTAACTCTATTCATTAAATAAACATTAATTGTTAATTATTAGTAGTAGTGATTAGTAGTGGTGAACAATCTTAATTGGTAAAAATTAATACTAATAATAATACCGCGTTGTGATTTTAATATTTGTGTTATTTATTTATATTAGTTATGTGATGAGACTAATTATTAATATCCAGATAACGCTTTCCGATCCAGTTTTTTCTCTCAATTCCATTCGACATTGTCCATTTCGTCTAGTCCAATATTATCTTGTAAGATCTTGCAGGACGTTGAGAGTCCGTGTAAAATCTCTAAAAGTAGTGAGAGTCAGTATATTCACTTGTAGATATTTTTCAGGTCTTGAACTGCTGTGCGAATTCCAGTGCTGCTGTTGGGGTATTAAAGAAATGTTCCGCATCGTTAAAAGTAACTCTTAAAATAGCTGGGTAATTCAAACCATATCTCAGGTTTTGCACACCCCTCATGAGACTTTTAGCTTCATTAAATGCTTTCCATTTCCTGGCAACCTCTGGTGGGTAATCTCGGTAGATACTGATCCTTTGTCCTTCAAATGTCAGGTTTCTGATTCTAGAAGCTTTTCGCATAATCTCATCCAGAACAAAGTCATATTGTAGCTTTATAATCATTTGTCTTGGAGGGGCGTTTGGTCTGGTCTGACGTCTGCTGACTCTATGAGCACGAGCTAATAAAGGCGTTTCTTCCAGAGATAGAATATTTTGCAGTAGTTTTACAGTAAATTCTCGAGGATCTTCGTTTTTCTCTCTCGTCCTTCAGGAATCCCTGCAATTCTCAGATTTTGTCTTCTCTGACGTCCTTCTAGCTCAATACATTTCTCTGTTGTTTTAGTCAGCAAGTTCGTTAGACGTTCATTTTCTGTAACCAGCTTTGCTGTAGTCAAAGCACTTGTATCAGCTATTTCTTCAAGGTTCTTTATACCAGCCGTCTGTTGTTCCAGTACTTCCTCTATAGGATTCATCCTATTTTGAAAGTCTTTTTTAACCTTTTCAAGTTTTTTGTCCATCTTCTTTTCCATTTCATTAAACATTTCAGTGAATTCATTCTTCAAATCTTCCGATAATTTCTTGATCTTGTTTTCAATATTTAACTTTGTTTCCTGTTGGAATTCTTTCAATTGATTATTCATCTGATTCATCTGAGTGTTCATCTGGCTGTTCATCTGGTTCATCTGGTTGTTCATCTGGTTTATTTCTTCCTTTATTTCTTCCTTTAAACCAGCAATCTGTTGAGAAATAAATGTTTTCAACTCCTCACCTTCCGTTTTTTCCCCTGTTCTTTTGGATACATCTTCCAGGGAGGAGGTCCTACTCGAGTCTGAGGCTTCAGTATGGCCTTCTGGCTGTCTCTGCCGGGTGGATCGAGTTTTCCCTTTGTCGGTAGGGCTCCGTGTTGTTGACATAATTAGTCGCGCGCCTGATGATGTCACTCACAACACTCGGTGCAGAAACGGCAGGCAGCAAGCAGCAGACAGCGGGTAGGTCCCTTAATCCCCCGTTTTTTCCAGTTTTTTTTCGTGGAGCTGGCTGGCGTTATCCTCTAGCCCTCCATTGCTCCACCGGAAGTCCATCAGGACAGTGGAAATTTAACCCACAAATTTAAAAACATAAAACTACTCAGGAATATATTACAACTCAAATTAAGATTTTTTTTGAAATAAATGATCAACCAGAAATATCTTGCTCCTTATTATGGGAAACATTCAAAGCATATCTCCGGGGAATCATGATCTCTTCACAAGCATTCCATAATAAAAAGATTCGGAAGGAACAACAAGATTTGGAAAGGGAGATTAAGCAATTGGATATACAGAATGCAACAAAACCAGATATAATATTACACAATAAAATTGCAGCATTGAAATATAAATTAAATAAAATATATACAGATCAAGTTGTAAAATTTTATCAACATACTAAACAATTACAGTTTGAATTTGGAGATAAACCCCAAAAATTATTGGCTCGACAATTAAGGAAAATTGAAGCTGAAAAAATTACCCATAGGATTAAATCACATAATGGTGATTTGTTAATACAACCCAAAGATATTAATGAAAGATTTATGCAATATTATAAAAACTGATACACTGCTAAAGCAACAGTAAATAAAACAGAAATAGAAAAAGTAATGTGGATAGGTATATGGACGTGAAGGGAATGGAGGGGTATGGTCTGAGTGCAGGTAGATGGGACTAGGGGAAAACAAATGGTCGGCACGGACTGGAAGGGCCGAGAGGGCCTGTCTCCGTGCTGTAATTGTTATATGGCTAGAAGCATTTTTGAAAAAATGTAACCTGAAAGGACTGGATTTACAAAATAGAGAATTACTAAATGCTGATATCTCAATAAAAGAAATCCAAGAATCTATTAGATCATTAAAAAATGGTAAAACACCGGGACCAGATGGTATAGGTTCGGAATTTTATAAAATATTTCATGATCATATGGTTCCGCGTCTGAAATCATTATATGAACAGATATACACACAACAGAAATTACCAGAAACGTTGAATGAATCTATTATAACACTTATACCCAAAATAAATAAAGACTTGGATGAACCAGGATCATATAGAGCAATAGCTCTATTAAATACTGATCAAAAGATATTAACAAAAATACTAGCACAAAGGCTAAGTTCAGGCGTTAACGAATTATTCCATCCCGATCAAACAGGATTTATACCAAAAAGATATTCCTCATACAATCTAAGACGGTTATTTAATATTATATATTCGAAAAGAAGTGATAAAAAGGATTTAGTAGTCATCTCGCTTGACGCAGAAAAAGCTTTTGATCAAGTGGAATGGCCTTACCTATTTTCGGTTATGGAAGCTTTCCATATAACCATATAACAATTACAGCACGGATACAGGCCCTCTCGGCCCTTCCAGTCCGTGCCGACCATTTGTTTTCCCCTAGTCCCATCTACCTGCACTCAGACCATACCCCTCCATTCCATTCACGTCCATATACCTATCCACTTTACTTTTAAATGTTAAAATCGATCCTGCCTCCACCACCTCTGCTGGAAGCTCATTCCACACAGCCACCACCCTCTGAGTAAAGAAGTTCCTCCTCACGTTACCCCTAAACTTCTGTCCCTTAATTCTCATGTCATGCCCTCTTGTTTGAATCTTCCCTACCCTCAATGGGAAAAGCTTATCCACGTCAACTCTGTCTATCCCTTTCATCATTTTAAAGACCTCAATCAAGTCCACCCTTAACCTTCTGCGCTCCAAAGAATAAAGACCTAACTTGTTCAACCTTTCTCTGTAACATAGTTGCTGGAACCCTGGCAACATTCTAGTAAATCTCCTCTGTACTCTCTCTATTTTGTTGACATCCTTCCTATAACTAGGCGACCAAAATTGTCCACCATACTCCAGAATTGGTCTTACCAATGCCTTGTACAATTTTAACATTACTTCCCTACTCCTATATTCAATGCTCTGATTTATAAAGGCCAGCACACCAAAGGCTTTCTTTACCACCCTATCTACATGCGATTCCACCTTCAGGGAACTATGCATAGTTATTCCTAGATCCCTCTGTTCCACAGCATTCCTCAATTCCCTACCATTTACCATGTACGTCCTATTTTGATTTGTCCTGCCAAGATGTAGCACTTCACACTTATCAGCATTAAACTCCATCTGCCATCTTTCAGCCCACTTTTCCAAATGGCCCAAATCTCTCTGTAGACTTTGAGAATCTACTTCATTATCCACAATACCACCTATCTTAGTATCATCTGCATACTTACTTATCCAATTTTCCACCCCATCATCCAGATCATTGATGTACATGACAAACAACAGTGGACCCAACACAGATCCCTGAAGCACCCCACTGGTCACCGGCTTCCAACCTGACAAACAGCCATCCACCATTACTCTCTGACATCTCTCATTCAGCCACTGTTGAATCCATCTTGCTACTCCGCCATTAACACCCAAAGATTGAACCTTCTGAACCAACCTTCCATGGGGAACCTTGTCAAAGGCCTTACTGAAATCCATATAGACAACATCCACTGCTTTACCCTCATCAATTTCCCTAGTTACCGCTTCAAAAAATTCAAGAAGGTTTGTCAAACATGACCTTCCAGGCTTTCAAATTGGGAGAGAAGTTTACTACTTGGATTAAATTGTTATATACAAATCCAATAGCTAGAATAACAACAAACCGAATGTTATCAACTAAATTCAGTTTATCTCGAGGTTGTAGACAAGGTTGTCCGTTATCACCTTTATTGTTTGCACTCGCAATAGAACCTCTCGCCCAGAGGGTGAGATTACATCCGGAAATACATGGATATGATACTAGAGATACTAAAAATAAAATCTCCTTATATGCGGATGATGTATTACTTTATATCACTGAACCAGAAACAAGTATCCGAAATTTGTTAAAACTAATAACGGAATTCGGATCTTTCTCAGGATACAGTATTAATTGGAATAAAAGTGAACTCATGCCAATAACGGTGAATAACTTACATATATTACAATAATTCCCTTTTAAAATAACAAACGAAAATATTAAATATCTTGGGATTTTCGTTACAAAAAGATTTGACTCTTTATTTAAATTTAATTTCCCCCCATTATTGAATAAATTAAATAAGAATATTTTATACTGGAAAAGCTTACCTATTTCAATGTTAGGTAAAATTAATGCAATAAAAATGATTTTTCTCCCACAATTACTATATCTATTTCAATTAATTCCGATATATCTCCCTAAAATTTTTTTCAAAAAAGTAGATTCTCTAATTACTAACTTTATCTGGATTATAAGAGCCATAGAATAAATAAAAAACATTTATGTAAACCTAAAATAAATGGAGGATTAGCATTACCAAATCTTATGTTTTATTACTGGGCAGTCAATATTAAAAATATGAATTTTTGGCTAGAAGAAATAGATAATAAACCAAATTGGTTAAATATGGAAAAAGAAGATTGTTCTCCATTCGAAATTAGCTCTATAATATTTGCTAACACTAACGTAACTAAGAAAATTTATAGTGAAAATCCGATAATAGAAAACGGAATCCGCATCTGGAAACAAATAAAGAAAACATTAAAACTAAAATCTATACCATTAGGTCTTACCATCGCCAATAATGTTACGTTCAAACCTTCAATGATGGATAAGGCTTTTTTACAATGGAAAAATAAAGGAATTTCTAAGATGGGTGATCTTTATAAGGAAAATTCTTTCCTCTCATTTCAAGAGTTACAACAAACTTATGGACTACACAATAAAGAATATTTTAGATATTTACAAATCAGAAATTATGTTTCTGCAAATACACAAGAACTTAGAAATAGAAAGACAGAAATTTTAGATGAATGCTTGAATAAACATACAAATACGGAAAAAAATGATATCATATATATACAATATTTTATTGGAAAGTGATGTCCCATCAACAGAAATACATAGACAGTCTTGGGAAAATGAATTAGGCCAAATTATAAGACCAGAAATATGGGATGAAAGTTTACAACATATACATCATTGCTCGTTAAATGCTAAACATTCCCTTATACAGTTTAAAATACTACATAGATTACATTATTCCAAATCTAAATTACATAACATATTTCCAAAAATATCCTCTATATGTGATAAATGTCCAAAACTCAGAAGCAAAATTTGTCACACTCATTCACTAACTGTATAAAAATTGTAAAATACTGGAATGAAATATTTAAGATAATTTCGAATGTTGTTAATATAACTTTGACTCCTGAACCAAAGTTAATAATACTTGGAATACTAGAAACTGACCAACTAATAACAATGAACCAAAGGACTTTTTATCGACTATGGTTTAATAATTGGGAAAAATATTAATATTAAAATTTTTGGAAAGGCCCTACATCCCCAACAATCAAAATGTGGAACATAGAAATGTCGGAGACACTTCATCTCTGGAGAGATTGAGGCTTGTCCTAATGGACAGGTTAGATCTCTTTCAGAGGGATTTGGTCTCCATATATTAAATATTTACAGGGTCATAATGGTTCGCACGAGGGCTTGACTGAGGCCTGAATATTTGAATAGATGAAGAAATATATATAATAAATCATGAATATATCTCCAAGGACGGATTAATGATTAATACTCCATTCTCCATCAAACTTTTCACACTTTCTCTCTATTTTTTCATACTTTTATAAAAAATTAGAAAAATGTATAGAAACACATAATCTTAAATTTTTAATATCAGTACGAATATAAATATCACTAACTTTATGAAAGTATTATTAGTATCATGTATTTTCAATTATATAAAATACATAATTTTAAATTTTAAAATCAATGATAATACAAATATTATTAACAGTATGAAAATATAATGAATATCATAAAAGTTTTACTAGTATTACATATTTTTAATTATATAAAATTTGGTCCTACATTTCAAAATCAGTGACAATACAAATATTATCAACAGTACGAGTATATCACTAATATTATGAATGTATTACTAGTACCATGTATTCTCAATTATATAAAATATATAATCTTAAAATTTATAATTAATAATAATACAAATAATATTAATAGTACGAATATATCATTAATATCATGTATTTTCATCATTGTAAAATAATGTACTTTGTTATTATTTTGTTTCTATAATAAAAATATTTTTTTTTAAAAAGAGTCACGTGAGTGACTACGTGAAGATTTTGTAGCTCTGTGTTTATTATTATTTTTTAATAATATTTTTATTAGAAGTAATCCATCATAACAACGGTATAACAACTTTACAAATACACAACCAACTTATTTCAATAAATATATGGATGTTACAGATAATTCTTATAAACGTCTATTTTTTAGAAGGTAGAAAGTAGAAAGTATTTTTTTTAAAGAAAATAATAGATTGTAATCAATAAGAATGATGATTAAATAATAATTTTGATTATATAGGGAGAGAAAGAGAAGAGAAAAAAAGAAAAAAAGGTAAGAAAAGAAAAATATTATAGTATATATTATTCATCTTAATAGTGAATAACACAATTTCAAATAACGATATCAATAGAGACATGCATACAAATCCAAAAAAAAAAGAATTATTTTCATCTAATCCTGCCGGGTATCCATTGAGTTATGATGCCAAGAACAGCTACCCCTTCAAATATTCTGTATATGGAGACCATATCTGTTCAAAGAGTTCGTATTTGTCCATTAGGACAAATCTGATTCTTCCCAAATGCAATGTCTCCAACATTTTCACTGTCCACATTTTAATTGTGGGGGATAATGTTCCCTTCCAAAATTTCAATATTAATTTTTTCCCTATTATCAAACAGTAATCCAATAAATTTCTTTGGTTTACTGTTAATATTAGATTTGAATCCGGAACTCCTAATATTATTAATTTTGGATCTGGGTCCAGTTTAATTTTAAGAACTTCAGAGATAACTCTAAAGATTTCTGTCCAATAATAGTTGAGTTTTATACATGTTACAAAACTATGCGTTGTTAGCTTCCAAGTTCTGACATTTATCACAAATAGAAGAAATGTTAGGATAAATTCTATTTAATTTCATTTTTGAATAATGTAATCTGTGTAATACCTTAAATTGTATCAATATATGTCTAGCATTTAATGAGCAACGATGTATACATTGTAGGCTTTCTTCCCAAGTTTCCTTCGTTATAGATAAACCTATTTCATTTCCCATGTTTGTCGATATATTTCCGAAGTGGGGATTTCCCTATCCAAGATAGTATTGTATAGATACGCAATTAATTTTTCTGTATTTGGGTGTTTACTAAACAATTCATCTAATAATCCTGGTTTTCTATTTTTATAGTCTTGCGTATTTGACTTAATATAGTTTCTAATTTGTAAATACCTAAATATGTTATTTGACTGCAATCCATAGATATCCTGTAACTCTTGAAATGAAAGAAATGTTCCTTTCTTGTAAAGGTGTTCTATCCTTTTAATTCCTAAATCATTCCAGTGTCTAAACCCCTTGTCCAATACAGAGGACTTAAACAAAGGATTATTCATAATTGGCAAACAAAGTGACAAATTATCCATATGTAGGGTCTTAACTATTTGTTTCCAAATACGTCTATTGCTGTGAATTATAGGGTTATCACCATACGTTTTTTTTGTACTTCCCTTGGTGCAAAAAGAATCAAACCTACATCAAAAGGTAAACAGTCTTCCTTTTCCATCTTTAGCCAGCTTGGCTCATAATCTAAATTTACCAACCAAAAATTCATATTCTTAATCTGAACTGCCCAGAAATAATATAAGAAATTTGGTAGTGCTAGTCCACCATTTATTTTAGATTTACATAGATGTTTTTTACTTATTCGGTGATTTTTATAGTTCCAAATAAAACTATTAACCAAAGTATCTATTTTTTTAAAAACATTTTAGGGAGATATAAAGGAATGGCTTGAAACAAATATAACAATTGTGGCTATCATTTTTATAGCATTTATTCTACTGATCATTGAAATAGAAACATAGAAACATAGAAATTAGGTGCAGGAGTAGGCCATTCAGCCCTTCGAGCCTGCACCGCCATTCAATATGATCATGGCTGATCATCCAACTCAGTATCCCGTACCTGCCTTCTCTCCATACCCTCTGATCCCCTTAGCCACAAGGGCCACATCCAACTCACTCTTAAATATAGCCAATGAACTGGCCTCAACTACCCTCTGTGGCAGAGAGTTCCAGAGACTCACCACTCTCTGTGTGAAAAAAGTCTTTCTCATCTCGGTCTTAAAGGATTTCCCCCTTATCCTTAAGCTGTGACCCCTTGTCCTGGACTTCCCCAACATCGGGAAACAATCTTCCTGCATCTAGCCTGTCCAACCCCTTAAGAATTTTGTAAGTTTCTATAAGATCCCCTCTTAATCTCCTAAATTCCAGAGAGTATAAACCGAGTCTATCCAGTCTTTCTTCATAAGACAGTCCTGACATCCCAGGAATCAGTCTGGTGAACCTTCTCTGCACTCCCTCTATGGCAATAATGTCCTTCCTCAGATTTGGAGACCAAAACTGCACGCAATACTCCAGGTGTGGTCTCACCAAGACCCTGTACAACTGAAGTAGAACCTCCCTGCTCCTGTACTCAAATCCTTTTGCTATGAAAGCTAACATACCTTGCTATGAAAGCTAAAATAGGTAGTGTGGCCCGTGGTTTCTGATAATGACTCTGATAATGAAAGTCCTCCGGATAATAAAGCTATATGGCTTAAAATGGAGCATATGGAGAAAGTACTCCAGAATATAATGAGACAAGGGTCACAGTACCCAGAAGTTTCCCAAAATGACCCTGAGGGGTTTGAATATCCAGAATATGGCTATGTGCCAAATTGGGAATTTGAAACTCCAGACCCAGGATTAAGGGCGGAGGAAAGTCTCATTGGATATAATTCCAAGTGTATCAGGGCTGCAAAGGTCAGACCCTGCAAGTGGTGATGTGGATTATGAGTGCACACCACGAATAAAAAAGAAAAGGCCAGATGTGCCTGATGTGGCAAAAGAATTTGCTATACCGGAAGGAAGTGGTGAGGCTATGGAAGAAAACCTAGCTGCCAATATTAACTATATGGTATCTCACCAACTTCAAGATTCTGTGATGGTTGAAACAGCAGAATTATATAAAACACCGATAATTGCACCTCATTGAAGGTACCTACGGTTAATCCGTCTATATGGATGCCTATGTCTCCAGGCATGAGAGGACAAGAAATAAGATTTCAAAGAATCCTCAAATTGATTTCAGCTGCCATTACTGCCTATGGAAGGCAAATGGAAGGGTCGGAAATGGGTTAAAATCCAAAAAGATACTTTGGGCTTTAATTGTGCAATTTCCTTCTATGAAATTAATTGTATGAGGAAAATTGCGATTCGGCTCATATTTCATCCAAGATTTGCAGGTCTGTGTCGATCAAGTGGTCTTCAAGCTCCTGGTTATCTGTTTGGAGAGAACCTGCCTAAACAAATAAGAGAAATGGATGAAGAGGCTAAATCTATTAGCCACATGAGACCTTTCCTTTTTGGACTAAAAAGGTATTTTTCGTCAAGAAGGGGATTTGATTTCGGAAACAGAGGCAAGAATATGATAAGAAAATATTACCATCCGACACAGCCTAATGTTCACCCGTATACGGGGAGAATGAGACCGCCACGTTCATATGGAGAGGTACAAAAAAATTATTCAATTCCTAAAGAAACTGTGGATGAATCTCCAGTTGGAGGGAGATTACAAATGTTTTATGATGAGTGGCTTGCCATCACATCTGATCGGTTTATTTTACAAACAGTTTTCAGGAGCTATTATAACAGTTTAAAGAAGGTGTTAAACTCTCCGGTACAAAAATAAACCTGCTTATGGTTTCATGTTTTCTGCAATTGAAGAGGCAGAGATTTAATGTGGAAATTGACAAATTGTTTAAAAAAGGTGTTATTGAAAAAACTGTTGAACATGAACATCAATTTGTGTCAAATATATTTCCAAGAAGTAAAAAAGATGGTGGTTGCAGAATGATTCTGGACCTTACAAATTTTAATAAATTTGTCGAGTATAAACATTTTAAGATGGAAACATTCAATACTACAAGACATTTGATGTCAGCAGGTTGTTATATGGCCACAATTGATTTAAAGGACACGTACTATTCAGTTCCGATACAACAATTTTTTCGAAGATATTTAAAATTTAATTGGCTGGGACAGCTGTGGCAATTTAAAGCTTTACCAAATGGGTTAAGTTCAGCTCCCAGGCTCTTTACAAAGCTGTTGAAACCAGCTTTAGCACAATTAAGAGCACAAAAGCACATCGTTATGGCTTATCTGGATGACATTTTAATCATCAATTGTAATCAGGAATCAGCTGAAAAAATCAGTTTCAGCAACAAAAACCTTATTTGAGAAATTAAGGGTTCTTGATTCATCCAATTAAATCCCAGCTGCAGCCAACGCAGTCAATTAACTATTTGGGGTTTGTGATCAACTCAGTTACTATGTTAGTAACTTTGCCAACAGATAAGATTGATGATAATTATAAATGACCTGCAGGGGTCTTATGCACAAACCTTATCCCTCCATCCGGGAAGTAGCAAAAAGTTATGGAAATTAGTAGCAGCATTTCCTGCAGTGGAATTTGGTCCTTACATTACCAAAACCTGCAAAGAGATAAAATAAAAGCTCTAACAAAAGAGAGCATGCCATTTTGATAGATCCTATGCATTAACAAAAATGCCTTATTGGAATTGCAATGGTGGATTGAAAATGTCCCACAAGCTGCTAAAAACATTGTGATACAACAGCCTGAAGTAATTTTACAAACAGATGCTAGTGCTCTCGG
Organism: Okamejei kenojei; assembly: GCA_035221665.1. Lineage (NCBI taxonomy): Eukaryota > Metazoa > Chordata > Chondrichthyes > Rajiformes > Rajidae > Okamejei > Okamejei kenojei. The sequence goes on from CM069169.1 coordinate 485,612, forward strand.
ATGGGGGGCGACAGATTCATTTATCAGCTGTGGGGGCAGATGGACTGTCCAAGAGGAAATGTTTCTCCAAACATATGGTATTAACTATGTAGAGTTATTGGAGGCATTTTATGGATTAAAAGCCTATTGTTCTACAAAAAAGAATCTGCATGTACTAATACAATTAGACAATACAACAGCTGTTGCATATATTAATCACATGGGGGGAGTCAGATCAGTATCATGTGATTGTCTGGTCAATCAGATATGGCAGTGGTGTATTGAGCACCAAATTTGGGTTTCGGATGAAGTAATTATATCCCAGGTAAATACAATGTGGTGGCAGACAATAGATCAAGGGTGTTTAAAGATAACACAGAATGGATTTTGAACCCAGTAATTTTTAGTAAAATTGTGATTGCAATATGGGTTACCAGACATTGATCTATTTGCATCAAGATTAAATCATCAATTACCTAAATATGTGTCTTGGAACCAGATCCAGATGCAGTAGCAGTAGATGCTTTTTCACTGCATTGGGGGAATATGTTCTTTTATGCTTTTTTTTCCGCCATTTGCTCTGGTTCAGCAATGTCTGAAGAAAATAGAACAAGATTCTAGCACGGGATTATTGGTGATTCCAAATTGGCCGACACAACCATGGTTCCCATTAATGTTAAACATGATTAAAGAACCATATATGTCAATTCCTAGCAGCAGTGATTTGTTAAAAAAACCCGGTGACCAAAGTAATTCATCCATTACATGCTTATATGAATTTGTTAATCTGCAGGTTTTGACCAGACCACTACAAGAGCTTGGATTGTCGGATAGGACTATGGATATTATAGTGGCATCATGGCGAGATAGCACCCAGAGACAATATATGACACATATAAAGAAATGGGAAAAATTTTGTAGACAATCAAATATATCCTATCATACTGTGAACATTGCAAACATATTGGAGTTCCTTGCCGAGCTGCATTTTGAACAGCACTTAAGTTATCGTGCTATTAATAGTGCACGTAGTGCATTGTCATCCTATTTAGGACAAATCTCTGATCAAAAATCAATTGGCTCACATCCATTAATATCGAAATTTATGAAAGGAATCTTTAATAAAAATCCACCCAAACCAAGATATACAGAAATTTGGGATGTCAGCATTGTACTTACTCTACTCAGGCAATGGACTCCAATCGAAGTTTTAATCATGGGAAAAGTTAACATTTAAATTAGTAATGTTAATGGCATTGGTTTCAGCTCAAAGGGTGCAAACATTACAATTGCTACGTTTAGATCTGTATGCATGCCGCTACAGATAACATTGTGTTTTTATGTTTACGATCTGATCAAACAAAGCAGACCAGGAAGAACTGGAGCAAAGGTAACGTTTCAAGCTTACCTATTGATCCAACATAGTGTGTAGTTAAACATTTTGAACCAATATATAAAAATTACCAAAACTCTTCGAGGTAATGAAAAAACATTAATGGTTACGCATAAGAAACCACACACAAAAGCTTCAGTGAAAAACAATTTCGAGGTGGTTAAAACAGTGTTACTTTTATCAGGAGTAGACACTGATGTGTTCAAATCTCACTCCACCAGGGCAGCAGCTACGTCCGCGGCGAAGTTACAGGATGTGCCACTCGAACATATTTTAGAAACCGCAGGGTGGTGTAAAGAAGAAACTTTTTCAAAGTTCTACAATAAACCTGTTCACACAATGACAGGCTTTGGACACGCGGTGTTGGGTTCACTATAATCACCTGCTTTGTTTCACTATCAATTGATATTATTGATTATGTTATCACTTATATCTTTTAAATACTTTGTAATGAATTTTCCCCAGATGTAAAAAAGGGGTTATAATTATGTTCTTTTATCATTAAAAGATTTATGGAAAGAACTGAAACTGGTCTGGTAAAAGGTTTTTACTCATGTATGTGGTGACCTAGCCGGACTGTCGTATGGAAGAATTCTACGACATGGAAACCACAGAAGCTTCAAAATCTTCACGTAGTCACTCACGACTCCGAAGTAAAATAGTAAGATTAAACGAGAACTTACCAGTTTTGAAGTTTGATCTTTAATTTATGAGGAGTAACGATGAGGGATTACGTGCCCTCCACTCCCCCACCCTCATAAAATAAATGATCATCTGGTAGTTTCTAAATCTATGAGAAGCCTTACTATCATACTTACTACCGGCTATTATGTTCTGTGTTTTTCATGCCGCAGCTTTGAAGTATGCCGTTCTAGCGCCAGGCGGGGCTTCTTCACGTAATCCCTCATCGTTACTCCTCATTAAAAATAAAGATCAAACTTCAAACTGGTAAGTTCTCGATTAATCTTACTATTTTATATTCCAGTTATAGGCATAATTTCACTTTTATTCCAGTTAATTCTATACCCAGAAAATGTGCCAAACTTAGTTATAACATTAAGTAGATTAGGAATACTAATCTCCGGTTTGGTGATATAAATTAAGATGTCATCTGCGTACAGAGATATTTTATTTGTTGTGGTTTTGGTATTATATCCATATATTTTCTGGTCTGATCTAATCATTTCAGCTAATGGTTCTATTACCAGAGCAAATAGTAATGGTGATAACGGGCATCCTTGTCTACAACCACTAAAGAGATTAAATTTTGCTGTTAACATTTGATTTGTTAATATTCTTGCAGTTGGATTCCAGTATATGATTTTTACCCATTTGGAAAATCTATCCCCCAGTTGAAATTTCTGCGCTATTTTAAATGAATATTGCCATTTAACCTGGTCAAATGCTTTTTCAGCATCTAAGGATAGAAACATAGAAACATAGAAATTAGGTGCAGGAGTAGGCCATTCAGCCCTTCGAGCCTGCACCGCCATTCAATATGATCATGGCTGATCATCCAACTCAGTATCCCGTACCTGCCTTCTCTCCATACCCTCTGATCCCCTTAGCCACAAGGGCCACATCCAACTCACTCTTAAATATAGCCAATGAACTGGCCTCAACTACCCTCTGTGGCAGAGAGTTCCAGAGACTCACCACTCTCTGTGTGAAAAAAGTCTTTCTCATCTCGGTCTTAAAGGATTTCCCCCTTATCCTTAAACTGTGACCCCTTGTCCTGGACTTCCCCATCATCGGGAACAATCTTCCTGCATCTAGCCTGTCCAACCCCTTAAGAATTTTGTAAGTTTCTATAATATCCCCTCTCAATCTCCCTAAATTCCAGAGAGTATAAACCGAGTCTATCCAGTCTTTCTTTCATAAGACAGTCCTGACATCCCAGGAATCAGTCTGGTGAACCTTCTCTGCACTCCCTCTATGGCAATAATGTCCTTCCTCAGATTTGGAGACCAAAACTGTACGCAATACTCCAGGTGTGGTCTCACCAAGACCCTGTACAACTGAAGTAGAACCTCCCTGCTCCTGTACTCAAATCCTTTTGCTATGAAAGCTAACATACCATTCACTTTTTTCACTGCCTGCTAACCTGCATGCCTACTTTCAATGACTGGTGTACCATGACACCCAGGTCTCGCTGCATCTCCCCTTTTCCTAATCGGCCACCATTTAAATAATAGTCCTGCTTTCCCCTGTTTTTTGCCACCAAAGTGGATAACCTCACATTTAATCCACATTATACTGCATCTGCCAAACATTTGCCCACTCACCCCAGCCTATCCAAGTCACCTTGCAGTCTCCTAGCATCCTCCTCACAGCTAACACTGCCCCCCAGCTTAGTGTCATCCGCAAACTTGGAGATATTGCCTTCAATTCCCTCATCCAGATCATTAATATATATTGTAAATAGCTGGGGTCCCAGCACTGAGCCCTGCGGTACCCCACTAGTCACTGCCTGCCATTGTGAAAAGGACCCGTTTACTCCTACTCTTTGCTTCCTGTTTGCCAGCCAGTTCTCTATGCACATCAATACTGAACCCCCTAATACCGTATGCTTTAATTTGTATACTAATCTCTTATGTGGGACCTTGTCGAAATCCTTCTGGAAGTCCAGATATACCACATCCACTGGTTCTCCCTTATCCACGCTACTAGTTACATCCTCGAAAAAATTCCACAAGATTCGTCAGACATGATTTACCTTTCGTAAATCCATGCTGACTTTGTCCAATGATTTCACCACTTTCCAAATGTGGCTGCTATCCCATCTTTAATAACTGACTCTAGCAGTTTCCCCACTACCGATGTTAGACTAACTGGTCTGTAATTCCCCTTTTTCTCTCTCCCTCCCTTCTTAAAAAGAGGGGTTACATTTGCTACCCGCCAATCCTCAGGAACTACTCCAGAATCTAAAGAGTTTTGAAAGATTATCACTAAGGATATGACAGCTAGTTCAATATCATTCACTTTTTTTGAGTATATGATATTGAATAGACGTCTCAGATTATAAGATGAGTAGTGTTTTGGGATAAAACCTGTTTGGGTCATGATGTATTAAGTTATTAATCACTAAACTTAGCCTCCGAGATAACATTTTAGTTAGTGTTTTTTGATCAGTGTTTAAAAGAGCTATTGCTCTGTATGACCCAGGATCTTCCAAATCTTCATCAGCTTGAGGAATAAGTATAATTGTAGATTAATTTAATGATTCTGGTAACTTTCTTTGTTCATAAGCCATATTTATAAATATCATATGTAAACGTGGGAGAGATCAGATCATAAAACTTCTTATAAAATTCAACACTTAAGCCATCAGGGCCTGCGGCTTTTCCGTTATTTAATGATCCAATTGATTCTTCAATATCTTTTACTGATATATCAGCATTTAACAAGTCTCTACCTTCCTGATCCAAACTATTAATATGACATTCTTGTAGGAATGTTTCCATTCCATCTGGTTGTCCTGCTAGTTTAGATGAGTAAAGATTTTGATAATATTGTAAAAATGTATCATTGATATCTTTTGGTAAAGTCAATATTTCTCCTTGTTAAGATCTAATTTTATGTATCATTTTCTTCTCATCTAATTTTCTATGCTGACGTGCCAGTAATTTTTGTGGTTTATCCCCAAATTCAAAGTGTACTTGTTTAGTCTGTTGAAAAAGTTGAATAATCTGATTTGAATATATTTTATTTAGCTTATATTTTAATGATGCAATTTTATTACTTAGCCCCTTTGAAGGGGATATTGCATTTTCAATATCTAATTGTTTTATTTCATTTTCCAACTTTTGTTGAGTCTTTCGATTTTCCTTATTAAAGTATGCGTGTGTTGATATTATCGCACCACGCATAAATGCTTTAAATGTATCCCAAAGCAGTGATGGTGAAATTCCAGGTTTGTCATTAGTTTCAAAAAATAGTTTAATCTGTCTTACCAAGTAATCATAACAAGCCTTATCATTTAATATTTTGGGGTTGAGTCTCCAGTTAGAGGTTTTAATAGTTATGTATTTTAATTTTATCTTAAATGTTAATGGAGCATGATCCGAGATAATAATATTATGATATTTTGAGTCATACGTAAATGGGATTAGTTTTTGAATCTATTAAAAAATAGTCTATCCTTGAATAGGTTCCAAATACAGGGGGGAAAAAATGAGTATTCTCGACCAGATGGGTTATCTGTTCTCCAGATATCCTTAACATTTGCTGTGTTAGTAAAATAATTTATAAGTGTACTTGACTTAGAAGTGGTTTTCCTTTTCATTGATGATCTATCTAAATAATTATCTAAGGTACAATTAAAATCACCTCCAATTATTAGATTATGTTGAGTGGATATAGGGATATTGTTAAATATTTTCTTAAAGAATAATAGGTTATCAAAATTAGGACCATAAGGACTACTTTTTTAGAATGTAATTCACCTGTAATTATTATATATCTACCCTCAATATCTTCTATTAATGAGCTTTGTTTAAATGGTATACATTTACGAATAATTATTGCTACCCCTCTAGACTTATTTGTAAATGAAGAGTGATATACTTTGGAAATCCATTTTGTTGTTAATCTATGCTGTGCATCTTTTTTAAGGTGGGTCTCTTGGAGAAAAATAATATCAGATTTCAATCTATGTTTATATATATTGAGCTAAAACTTTACCTCTTTTAATTGGTTCATTAATTCCCTTAACATTCCAACTACAGAAGGTGATTCCATCACCCCCAATCCTAGTGTTTATGTCATACATGTTATTATTAAGGTGGTTTATAATGAAGTAGATGTCTCAGCTCATCTAACCCAATCCTATACCCAAACATCAGATCGATGAAATTTAATTTCTGTATCATTGTCTTATACACACGTCTCTTTGAACTATATAATAACAATCATACTTAAATCCATATAATATATAATACGAAATAAAATACAGAATATAAAAGTAATAATAAAAAGTGTGAGTAAAGTAAGTGATGTTTAGTAAAGTGTAAGGGAAAAAAAGTGAGTACAACTATAATTATGTAGTTAGTATTAGTGTAAGCACACTAGTGTGGCTATTAATCTACGGACTTCCGTGAAAAAAAAAGATGTTAATAATTCCAGCTCCGTTTTTGCCTTAAGGGCAATATATGTACGGGGTGGGGTATTAAATTTATATACTTAATAATTAATAATACTACTAATATCAAATATAGTTAGTGTCATAGCACCAATTAGGAGAGCTAATGTACTTTTTTAAGGGTAGGTAATACAAAATTATATTTATTAATATCCATCCCTCCTTAACCCCAAGATAAAGTCCATGTCCATTGTTCCTCCTCCTTCCCTGCGGATCCTCCTTCAGTGTGAATCCTCCTCCTTTCTGTGGATGGGCAGTATCATCAGGTAAGTGATCAATAATATTCGGTATTCTTCATCTTCATCTACTTCTTCCTCTACTTCTTCCTCTTCCAGTTTCTTCTGAATGTTTCAAGCGAATTCAAGAGCTTCTGTATGTTTGGTGAAGTTGTGCTCCTAATGTTGCCAGGTACATCAGGCCATATCTCAGCTTCTTTATGTTCCTCAGGATACCTCTTGTTTCTGTAAATAAAGATCTTCTCTTGGCCACTTCCGCAGGGTAATCTCTGAAGATACTGATGTTGTCTCCCTCATATTTGAGATTTTTCTTACGTATTATTATCTTCATCATATCTTCAAAAACATGATCGTAAGTCACCTTCACAATCATCTGTCTTGGGGAGCATCCCTCCTAGGGGTACGTCTCAATGCCCTGTGTGCTCGGCCCAGCAGAGGTTCTTGGTCCAAGTTCAGAATATCTTTTAGGAGTTTTGCAGCAAATTTTCGAGGGTCTTGATCTCCCTCTCGGCCTTCACTCAATCCAACAATACATAAATTCTGACGTCTTTGACGTCCCTCCAAGTCAATGCATTTCTCAGTTATTTTGTGTAATAATTCTGATAAACGCTTGTTCTCGGCAAGACACTTCTCGGCTGATTCAGTCAATTCTTTTATTATGTCATTTTGTTTGTTAAGTAAGGTTTTATTAGGTTGTTTTTGTTAAATATTTTTATTAGATTTTGCAGGTAAGAAAATATAGAGAAAAATAAAGTAGTAAATCAAAAATAAAGAAATGAATGGAGTTTAAAAAAAGTTATCCATCATTGGAGATATACCATGATTTGTTATACGTGATTCTTCATCTATTCCATTATTCAGGCTTCAGTCAGGCTCTCGTACCGAGCCATTTTGACCCTTTAGATATTCAATAAATGGAGACCATATTCCCTTGAAAAGATCCAACTTGTCCAATAGGACAAGCCTTAATCTTTCCAGATGAAGTGTCTCCGACATTCCTGTAATCCACATTTTGATCGTGGGGGATGTAGGACCTTTCCAGAATTTCAATATTAAATTTTTCCCAATTATTAAACAGTAATCAATAAAAATTATTTGATTCATTGTTATTAATTGATATGTCTCTAAAATTCCCAGTATTATTAACTTTGAGTCAGGGATCAGATTCATATTAACAACATTCAAAATTATTTTAAATATTTCTGTCCAAAATTTAGTAATTTTTACACAATTTGTAAATGAGTGTGTCAAGTTAGCTTCTAAGTGCTGACATTTATCACATATGGCAGATACATTTGAAAAAATACTATGCAGTTTGGATTTTGAATAATGTAGTCTATGTAATATTTTAAATTGTATAAGAGAGTGTCTAGCATTTAACGAGCAGTGGTGTATATGTTGTAGACTTTCATCCCATACTTCAGGTCTAATGATTTGACCTAATTCGTTTTCCCATGTTTGCCTATATATTTCTGTCATTGGGACATCATTTTCCAGTAAAATATTATAAATATATGATATCAATTTTTCTGTGTTCGGGTGATTATTTAGGCATTCATCTAAAATTTCTGTCTTTCTATTTCTAATTTCCTGTGTGTTTGCTTTTACATAGTCTCTAATTTGTAGATATCTAAAGTAATCTTTTGAATGTAATCCATAAATTTGTTGTAATTCTTGAAATGAAAGGAAAGAATTTTCCCTGTAGAGATCTCCCATCTTATTAAGTCCATAGTTTTTCCATTGTAAAAAACCTTTGTCCATCATTGAGAGTTTAAATATAATGTTATTTACAATGGTAAGGGCTAGTGGTATACATTCCAATTTTAGTGTTTTCTTTATTTGTTTCCAGATACATATTCCACTTTCTATTATAAGATTTTCACTAGAGGTTTTTCTTACCTATTTTAATATTGGCGAATAAAATCGAACTAATTTCAAAAGGCGAACAATCTTCTTTTTCCATTTTTAACGTTGGTTGTCTCTACTAACCAAAAATTCATATTTTTAATATTAACTGCCCAGTAATAAAACATAAAGTTTGGTAGTGCTAGACCTCCATTTATTTTTGGTTTACATAAATGTTTTTATTCATTCTTTTTGTAAAATATTTGTATTAGAAGTAATTACATATTAAGAAGAAATAATATAAAATCAAAGAAAAAGAAAATATTATCATCACATACATTCTTAATATTTTAAAATTTACAGTCAATCTTATTTATACTTCTATATTTTTTTTATTTTATAACAGTAGGAAATAGAGATGGGTAATAAAGAGAAAGAGAAATAAAAAAGAGATAAATAAAATGAGTGGAGTATTATACAAGATATTCTTCATTGGAGACATATTCATGATCTATTGTATGTAATTCTTCATCTATTCCTTCATTCAGGCTTCAGTCATGGCCTCGAACCGGACCATCTTAACCCTTTAAATATTCAATAAATGGAGACCATATTCCTCTGATTGATCCAACCTGTCCATCAGGACAAGTCTTAATCGTTCCAGGTGAAGTTTTTCCGACATTCCTGTAATCCACATTTTAATTGTAGGGGATAAGTAAGTATTATTGTATATATGTAAGTTTTTGTTTATTCTTTGACTCTTATAATCCCAGATAAAGTTGGTGACTATAGAATCAACCTTCTTAAAAAAAATTTTAGGAAGATATATCGGAATAAATTGGAAAAGATATAGTAATTGCGGGAGAAAAATCATTTTTATTGCATTCATTCTACCTAGCATTGAGATAGGTAATGTTTTCCAATATAAAATGTTCTTATTTAATTTATTCAATAAAAGTGGAAAATTGGATTTAAATCTTTTTGTTACATAAATTCCAAGATGTTTGATTTTTCGTTTGCTATCTTAAAAGGAAATTGTTGGTAGTATATGTAAGTTATTTACCATTATTGGCATAAGTTCACTTTTATTCCAATTAATACTATATCCTGAAAAAATCCAAATTCAGATAATAATTTTAGTAAATTTGGATACTAATTTCCGGTTTTTGTAATATAAAGTAATACATCATCCGCATATAGAGAAATTTTATTTTCAGTATCTCTGGTGTCATATCCATATATTTCAGGATGTAATTTCACTCATTGAGCTAATGGTTCTATTGCAAGTGCAAACAGTAGTGGGGGTAGAGGACAACCTTGCTGCAGCCTCAAACTAGATTAAATTTAGTTGATAGCATTTGATTTGTTATTATTCTGGCTGTTGGATTAGTGTATAATAATTTAACCCAAGTACTAAACTTCTCTCCCAACTTAAAAGTTTCCATAACTGAAAACAAATAAGACCATTCCACCTGGTCAAAGGCTTTCTCCGCATCTAACGAAATAATTACTAGGTCCTTATTAAAACCTCCTTTTGAATATATAATATTGTATAATCGTCTCAAGTTATATGAGGAATATCGTTTTGGTATAAATCCTGTTTGATCGGGGTGAATTAATTTATTAATAACTGTACTTAGTCTTTGTGCTAATATTTTGGTTAGTATCTTTTGATCAGTATTTAAAAGAGCTATAGCTCTATATGATCCTGGGTCATCCAGGTCTTTGTCTATTTTAGGTGTAAGTGTTATAATAGATTCAGTTAACGTTTCTGGTAGTTTCTGGTGAGTATAAATGTATTCATAAAGTATCTTCAGACGTGGTGCAATCAGATCATAAAATGTTTTATAAAATTCAGAGCCTATACCATCTGGTCCCGGTGTTTTACCGTTTTTTAATGATCTGATAGATTCTTCGATTCCGTTTACTGAAATTTCAGTATTTAATGATTCTCTATTTTGTGAATCCAACCCATTCAGATTACATTTTTAAAAAAATGCTTCTATTCCTGTCCTGTTTTCTGTCATTTTAGCTGAATATAATTTTTTATAATATTGCAAAAATCTCTCATTAATATCTTTAGGTTGTACTAATGGTTCGCCATTATATGATTTAATACTATGGATTATTTTTTCTCCATCTTTCTTAATTGATGAGCCAATAATTTTTGAGGTTTATCTCCAAATTCAAATTATAATTGTTTAGAGTATTGGTAGAGTTTTACAACTTGATCTGAGTATATTTTATTTCAGTGCAGTGATTTTATTATGTGTTGTTATGGATGGATTAGCAGCGTTCTCTGTATCTAATTGTTTAATCTCCTTTTCCAATTCCTGTTGTTCCCTCCGATTCTTTTTATTATAAAATGCTTGAGAAGAAATAATAATTTCACGGGCATATGCTTTAAAAGTTTCCCATAATAGGGAAAAGGATATTTATGGTTTATCATTTATTTCAAAGAAAATCTTGATCTGTTCTATAATATATTCCTGAGTTGCTTAAAATTCGTCTTAAAATTTGTCTATTCAGAGTTCAGGTGTAAGGTCGGGTCTGTCGAACTGAACCATTGGCTCTATTATAGACCCCCATAGACAAAAGATGCAAAGATTTAAAAATGAATATGGGGAATGAAGGAATACCGTTTTTTTTGCAGCTGGAACATTAAAGGTATTAATGAACCAATCAAGAGAGTAAAGTATTAGCACATTTAAAAGCAATAAAAGCTGATGTGATTTTCATTCAAGAAACACATTTAAAAAAAGATGCCGAGCATAGGCTGGCAAAGCTAAATGGATAGATAAAACGTATCATTCTTCTTTTACACACAAATCAAGAGGCGTAGCAATATTATTTCGTAAAGGCAAATTATTCAAACCATACATCAACTATAAACTCATAATGATGGCAAATACATTATTGTAATAGGAGAATTAAATGCACAAAAAAATGATTCCTGTCAATGTATCTGGACCAAACTTTGATAGTCCACTTTTTTTAAAGAAAATATTTAACAACATCTCGGAAATGCACAACATAACTTAATAATTGGAGGAGATTTAAATTGTACATTAACCATAAAACCATATTAGATTCCTATTTAGACAGATCCACAAGACAAAGGAAAACCACAATCCCATTCCAGTGACTTATATTAAATGCATATATGGATACTAGAAATATTAAAGATGTTTGGAGATTAGAAAACCTAACTGGACGAGAATATTCATTTTATTCACCTGTACATAAAACCTATTCAAGAATAGATTATAGTTGGTTGACGCTAAACTTATCTCACTCACTTACAATTCAAAATACCATCATATTATAATCTCAGAACACGCACCTTTAACAATTATGATTAAAATAAATGGTAAAACGGAAAAAAACGGGACAAATGGAGATTTAATCCACAAATTTAAAATAAAAGCAACTCAGGAATAGGTTCTAACTTGGTATCCAGCAGCAACTCCATTCTCACCAGTTTTATACGGTATTTTACGTCATCCAACTGTTTGTTGCAAATCAGTACCCCGCTTTATCTTTCCATTCGTCCATCATAGTCTTTACAGTAGTTATAACTTCTTTTTTTGAACTCTTCTTTCAAGTTTTCATGATACACCAAAATATAGTTTATTAAAGTCTTTATTTCCTCTTTATATTCTTTTTTCATATCTTTAAGCATTTTTTTTTAGCTCATCCATAATAATTTTTTTGAGGTCATCCATCTTTAAAATATCTTCCTGGGAGGCACTCAAACTCGTAGCCGCGGCTCCAGTGAGGCCTACTTCCTTTTTCACACAAGCTTTTTCCCGTGTGGGGGGGAGCGATGCATCGACATTTTCTTAGTAAAGTCGCGCGCGCCTGATGATGTCACGCACCTTTGCAACGCTACCGGAGCCATTCACAACCCGTTTCTCCTCTGTGAGTAGGTTCAGTTAACCCCTTTTAACCCCCGTTTTTTCATATAATATTCCAATTTTAGTGTTTTCTTTATTTGTTTCCAGATACATATTCCACTTTCTATTATAAGGTTTTCACTAGAGGTTTTCTTACCTATTTTAATATTGGCGAATAAAATCGAACTAATTTCAAAAGGCGAACAATCTTCTTTTTCCATTTTTAACAGGTTGGTTGTTGATCTGTCTCTACTAACCAAAAATTCATATTTTTAATATTAACTGCCCAGTAATAAAACATAAAGTTTGGTAGTGCTAGACCTCCATTTATTTTTGGTTTACATAAATGTTTTTGTTCATTCTTTTTGTAAAATATTTTTATTAGAAGTAATTACATATTAAGAAGAAATAATATAAAATCAAAGAAAAAGAAAATATTATCATCACATACATTCTTAATATGTTTAAAATTTACAGTCAATCTTATTTATACTTCTATATTTTTTTTATTTTATAACAGTAGGAAATAGAGATGGGTAATAAAGAGAAAGAGAAATAAAAAAGAGATAAATAAAATGAGTGGAGTATTATACAAGATATTCTTCATTGGAGACATATTCATGATCTATTGTATGTAATTCTTCATCTATTCCTTCATTCAGGCTTCAGTCATGGCCTCGAACCGGACCATCTTAACCCTTTAAATATTCAATAAATGGAGACCATATTCCTCTGAATTGATCCAACCTGTCCATCAGGACAAGTCTTAATCGTTCCAGGTGAAGTTTTTCCGACATTCCTGTAATCCACATTTTAATTGTAGGGGATAAGTAAGTATTATTGTATATATGTAAGTTTTTGTTTATTCTTTGACTCTTATAATCCCAGATAAAGTTGGTGACTATAGAATCAACCTTCTTAAAAAAAATTTTAGGAAGATATATCGGAATAAATTGGAAAAGATATAGTAATTGCGGGAGAAAAATCATTTTATTGCATTCATTCTACTAGCATTGAGATAGGTAATGTTTTCCAATATAAAATGTTCTTATTTAATTTATTCAATAAAAGTGGAAAATTGGATTTAAATCTTTTTGTTACATAAATTCCAAGATGTTTGATTTTTTCGTTTGCTATCTTAAAAGGAAATTGTTGTAGTATATGTAAGTTATTTACCATTATTGGCATAAGTTCACTTTTATTCCAATTAATACTATATCCTGAAAATAATCCAAATTCAGATAATAATTTTAGTAAATTTGGATACTAATTTCCGGTTTTGTAATATAAAGTAATACATCATCCGCATATAGAGAAATTTTATTTTCAGTATCTCTGGTGTCATATCCATATATTTCAGGATGTAATTTCACTCATTGAGCTAATGGTTCTATTGCAAGTGCAAACAGTAGTGGGGGTAGAGGACAACCTTGCTGCAGCCTCAAACTAGATTAAATTTAGTTGATAGCATTTGATTTGTTATTATTCTGGCTGTTGGATTAGTGTATAATAATTTAACCCAAGTACTAAACTTCTCTCCAACTTAAAAGTTTCCATAACTGAAAACAAATAAGACCATTCCACCTGGTCAAAGGCTTTCTCCGCATCTAACGAAATAATTACTAGGTCCTTATTAAAACCTCCTTTTGAATATATAATATTGTATAATCGTCTCAAGTTATATGAGGAATATCGTTTTGATATAAATCCTGTTTGATCGGGGGTGAATTAATTTATTAATAACTGTACTTAGTCTTTGTGCTAATATTTTGGTTAGTATCTTTTGATCAGTATTTAAAAGAGCTATAGCTCTATATGATCCTGGGTCATCCAGGTCTTTGTCTATTTTAGGTGTAAGTGTTATAATAGATTCAGTTAACGTTTCTGGTAGTTTCTGTGAGTATAATGTATTCATAAAGTATCTTCAGACGTGGTGCAATCAGATCATAAAATGTTTTATAAAATTCAGAGCCTATACCATCTGGTCCCGGTGTTTTACCGTTTTTTAATGATCTGATAGATTCTTCGATTCCGTTTACTGAAATTTCAGTATTTAATGATTCTCTATTTTGTGAATCCAACCCATTCAGATTACATTTTTTAAAAAAATGCTTCTATTCCTGTCCTGTTTTCTGTCATTTTAGCTGAATATAATTTTTTATAATATTGCAAAAATCTCTCATTAATATCTTAGGTTGTACTAATGGTTCGCCATTATATGATTTAATACTATGGATTATTTTTTCTCCATCTTTCTTAATTGATGAGCCAATAATTTTTGAGGTTTATCTCCAAATTCAAATTATAATTGTTTAGAGTATTGGTAGAGTTTTACAACTTGATCTGAGTATATTTTATTTCATTTATATTCAGTGCAGCGATTTTATTATGTGTTGTTATGGATGGATTAGCAGCGTTCTCTGTATCTAATTGTTTAATCTCCTTTTCCAATTCCTGTTGTTCCCTCCGATTCTTTTTTATTATAAAATGCTTGAGAAAATAATAATTTCACGGCATATGCTTTAAAAGTTTCCCATAATAGGGGAAAAGGATATTTATGGTTTATCATTTATTTCAAAGAAAATCTTGATCTGTTCTATAATATATTCCTGAGTTGCTTAAAATTTCGTCTTAAAATTTGTCTATTCAGAGTTCAGGTGTAAGGTCGGGTCTGTCGAACTGAACCATTGGCTCTATTATAGACCCCCCATAGACAAAAGATGCAAGATTTAAAAATGAATATGGGAATGAAGGAATAACGTTTTGCAGCTGGAACATTAAAGGTATTAATGAACCAATCAAGAGAGGTAAAGTATTAGCACATTTAAAAGCAATTAAAGCTGATGTGATTTTCATTCAAGAAACACATTTAAAAAAAGATGCCGAGCATAGGCTGGAAAGCTAAATGGATAGATAAAACGTATCATTCTTCTTTTACACACAAATCAAGAGGCGTAGCAATATTATTTCGTAAAGGCAATTTATTCAAACATACATCAACTATAACTCATAATGATGGCAAATACATTATTGTAATAGGAGAATTAAATGCACAAAAAATGATTCCTGTCAATGTATATGGACCAAACTTTGATAGTCCACTTTTTTTAAAGAAAATATTTAACAACATCTCGGAAATGGCACAACATAACTTAATAATTGGAGGAGATTTAAATTGTACATTAACCATATAACCATATTAGATTCCTATTTAGACAGATCCACAAGACAAAGGAAAACCAAATCCCATTCCAGTGACTTATTAAATGCATATATGGATACTAGAAATATTAAAGATGTTTGGAGATTAGAAAACCTAACTGGACGAGAATATTCATTTTATTCACCTGTACATAAAACCTATTCAAGAATAGATTATAGTTTGGTTGACGCTAAACTTATCTCACTCACTTACAATTCAAAATACCATCATATTATAATCTCAGAACACGCACCTTTAACATTTATGATTAAAATAAATGGTAAAACGGAAAAACGGGGACAATGGAGATTTAATCCACAAATTTAAAATAAAAGCAACTCAGGAATAGGTTCTAACTTGGTATCCAGCAGCAACTCCATCTCACCAGTTTTACGGTTTACGTCATCCAACTGTTGTTGCAAATCAGTACCCGCTTTATCTTTCCATTCGTCCATCATAGTCTTTACAGTAGTTATAACTTCTTTTTTGAACTCTTCTTTCAAGTTTTCATGATACACCAAAATATAGTTTATTAAAGTCTTTATTTCCTCTTTATATTCTTTTTTCATATCTTTAAGCATTTTTTTTAGCTCATCCATAATAATTTTTTTGAGGTCATCCATCTTTAAAATATCTTCCTGGGAGGCACTCAAACTCGTAGCCGCGGCTCCAGTGAGGCCTACTTCCTTTTTCACAAGCTTTTTCCGTGGTGGGGGGGGAGCGATGCATCGACATTTTCTTAGTAAAGTCGCGCGCCTGATGATGTCACGCACCTTTGCAACGCTACCGGAGCCGTTCACACCCGTTCTCCTCTGGTGAGTAGGTTCAGTTAACCCCTTTTACCTCCGTTTTTCATACAATTTTTAGCGGAGCTGAATGGCGCGAGTTCCACTCACTCCATAGCGCCACCGGAAGTTTATCTTTTTTAATATTTTACCTTGTATGTATCGTTACCTTTTAGAAATGTTTGAATGGTGCACTGACTGGCTGACATGTTTAAATTTTGTTGTACATGGTTCATGTTACAATGACAATAAAGAAACTATATATACTATCATGGCTGATCATCAGAATCGGGACCCCATTCCCACTTTCTCCCCATATCCCTTGATTCTGTTAGCTGTTAGAGCTATATCTAACTGATAGGCTGATTGTCTGCTAGGGATGGTGTGAATCTGAGGAATATATTGTGAACTATGGAACTGGTTAACTGACTTTTAGTGCAAGAAGGGGGTGGGGGGTGGAGGGGTAGGAGAGGAGTTAGGGGATCATATGTAGAATTTACCTTAACTCAGGGAATCCAATGTTACATCACTGGGTAGTGAGTTGTTCCTCCACGTTGTGCACACCTCAATCTGGCAAAGGAGGAGGCCCGGGACACATTTCTTAAAGGCACACACATGCCGTAGGTAGAACAATGGAAGATAGAATATATTCCTCACCAGTGTGAGGTGAAGTACTTGGTGAGGGCTATTCAGGGTGGGACATGCATAGAGAATGGTGGATTCCTAAGGAGTATTGAGGAATGGGGACTCTTGAAATTGAGTATGAGGATTCTTGAAATTGGCAACATTTAAGGTGGTGAAGAAGGCATGCAGGATATTTACCTTCAATATCTGTTATCTCCATTACTGATTTTCCAGCATCCTTGGTTCCAGAGCCTTTCTGGATTATATGTTTTGCCGGACCAACAGTGAAGAGGTTTTTTTGGTGTGGGCTAACCAGTCAGTGAAAAGGCTTTACACAAATCTTACAATACATACATCTTAGAATAAAAGGAAGGCCATTTAAGACCGAGTTGAGAACAAGCTTTTTCACCCGGTGAGTTGTGAATTTGTGGAATTCCCAGCCACAGAGGGCAGTGGAGGCCAAATCACTGGATGGATTTAAGAGAGAGTTTAGATATAGCTCTAGTGGTTAGTGGAGTCAAGGGATATGGGGAGAAGGCAGGCACGGGTTATTGATTGGGGACGAACAGCAATGATCACAATGCTGGCTCGAAGGGCCGAATGGCCTCCACCTGCACCTATTTTCTATGTTTCTATGATAACCCCTCTCCCTCCCACCTCACTCCCCCCCTTGCTCTCTCTACCCTTTGTCTCTGTCTCCTCTTTCTCTCTTTCCCCCTCTCTCCCACTCTCCCTCTTCCCCTCTCTTTACCACCCCTCGCTCCCCCTCCCTCTTCCCTTCACTCCTAAATTTTTCTCCTCCCTCTCCACCCCCTCCCCCCCTGCTGTCTCTCCACCCTCTCTCCTCTCTCCCTCCTCTCTCCCCCTCTGTCTCTCCTCTTACCCCCTCACCCCCCCCCCCCTCTCTCTCTCTCTCTTTCTTCCCCCTGTCTCCTTCCCCTCTCTCCCCCGTCCCTTTGAGAGTCCCTGTCCCTTTGGAACAGAGACTCTCACGGCAACGGCGCAACGCTTCCGACGGCCCGGGATTCTTGCACTGAGGCTGCTCCATGTCCGGAGCTGCAGTGAGCGCCTCGCCAGCCCGGCAAACACTCGCCAGCGCCGGCTCCCGCATCTGTCTCCGCTGCTGCTTGTGCTTCCATCCCTCCCTCCCTCAGTCCCGGTTCGCCAACACCCGTGGCCCTTGCAGTTTAGCTGCGTTTTGAAATTGTCGTTGATCACAGAATTTCTCACGACAGAGCATGGAAAATTTGTGATCAGCGTGAGGGCGTGAGAATTTCCCAAAATGCGTTATTCTCACGTTCAAAGCGTGAGAGTTGGCAGCCCTGCTCTCTCCCTCTCAATCTCTCCAAAACTTCCTCAAAACTTTCTCAAACTTTGAAAACGTTCTCTAAACTTTACCAAACCTTCTCTCTTCCTCCTCCTCCCCTCTCTCTCTCCCCATCTCTCCCCTCCCTTTCTCTCCCCATCTCTCCCCCTCCCTTTCTCTCTCTCCTCCCTTTCTCTCTCCCTCCCCCTTCTATCTCACCAAAACATGCTGAATTTTTTCTCAAAACTCTCCCAAACTTGCTCTCACACTCCCTCTTTCTCTCTCTCCCTCCCTTCATCTTTTCACCCTCCTTTTTTCTCTCCATCCCACCCTCAATGCCACAAAAAACAACAGAAAATCACCCGGAACCAGGATTCGCTGTTTCGCCCTCCACCCGGACGCCTGGGACCCGCCGTCCCACTTTGCCAGCGCCGGTGCGCCGCCCTAAAGCCTCCCCCTTCCGCCGGAAGCGCCATTGTGGACAAGAGGTTACACAAAAGGCTGGAGAAACTGAGCGGGTGCAGCGGCGTCCAAGGAGCGAAGGAGATAGGTGACGTTTTGGGTCGAGACCCTTCTTCAGACTGGTCAGGGATCAGGGAAACGAGAGATATAGACGGTGATGTGGAGAGATAAAGAACAATGAATGAAAGATATGCAAAAAAGTATCGGTGATAAAGGGAACAAGCCATTGTAAGCTGTTTGTGGTGTGGAAATGAGAAGCTGGTGCGACTGGGGTGGGGGAGGGAGATAGAGATAGAGGGAATGCCAGGGCCCGAGGGCTGAGGGAGAGGTGGGAAGGGGAGGAGACAGCAAGGGTTAACAGAATTGAGAAAATTCAATGTTCATGCCCAGAGGATGCAAACTCCCCAAGCGGAATATGAGGTGCTGTTCCTCCAACTTGGTCTCACCGATATAGATCATCTGGCATCTGGAGCAGCGGATGCAGTAGATGAGGTTGGAGGTGGTGCAGGTGAACCTCTGTCGGACCTGGAAGGACTGCTTGGGTCCCTGAAAGGAGTGGAGGGGGGAGGTGAAGGGACAAGTGTAGCATCTCTTGCGGTTGCAAGGGAAAGTGCCCGGGGAAGGGGTAGAGCGGGAGGGAAGGGAAGAATTGACAAGGGAGTTGCGGAGGGAGTGGTCTTTGCTGAAGGCAGACGGGGGGATATGGGAAGATGTGGCGAGTGGAAGGGTCACGTTGGAGGTGGCGAAACTGGCGGAGGACTATGTTGTATTTGCCGGCTGGTGGGGTGAAAGGTGAGGACCAGGTGGACTCTGCCCTGTTTGCGAATGGGGGAATGGGGAGAGAGGGCAGTGTTGCGGGGTATGGAGGAGACCCTGGTGCGAGCCTCATCTCTAGTGGGGGAGGGAGTTTCGCCACCCAACCGGAAGTGGTGCAGGAATGCAACTGTGAAGAGCAGGTAAGGATGAACGCACTGCCATGCAGCAGGGGAGGCAGCAATGCAGCCAGTGATGCATGCATTCCCTTTAATGCAGAAGGGGGAACATGCACAGGTGCTGGCAGGCGGTTCCCCAACACTTTATAATTCACACTATATTCACAATTAATGTGGCCCTGCAGGCCAGTTTCTGTCTCATTTCCAAACCATTTGCCCCAATAACTCCCCCAAAGTTACCAAGCCGATCTTGCGGGACAACGGCGTGGATGCGGGGAGCCCGGAGCGTCCGGGAAAGGCCCTTCGGCCCATTTCACTCCTGCCAGGGCTGCAGCATTGGGTGAGAGTTGGGAGTGAGAAATTGTGAGAGACCAAGCCCGAGGGAGCAGAGCGACTGTGGGGGGGGGAGTACCATTGGTACGGAACTTTTGCATTTTTCAGCCTGAAATTGTGCAATCTGGTGCATTCTGTATTCATATTGTGAGGGATAAAGTGATTAAACCCCACTATTGTAAGGTGCTTTAAAGAGGATTCAAACCGATAGGGGCCAGGGAGAGGGTTCTGACACAGCTGTGTATAAAAGTTACCAGACCCATCCTTGAGTAAGGTGATAGCATTGTATAGCGGTAGAAGGGAGTGATGTAGGTAACTCCCTATCAGTAGAATGGGGTGATAGATGGGACCCTTGTCACTATAGCTTAGCTTTAGTGCTGATATAGGAGGACTGAGAGAGTTCACTTGGAGGTGAGTAAAACTAGGATTGGTCATGAAAAACTATATAACCATATACCTATTACAGCACGGAAACAGGCCCTCTCGGCCCTTCCAGTCCGTGCCGACCATTTGTTTTCCCCTAGTCCCATCTAATTGCCCCGTGGACAAATTTTTACTCATCATGACAATAATATGCGCCCGCCAGCACTACCCAGCCTAGAGTCCATTCAAGTCCTTCAGGAATTAAATGTTGCATTCATATAAACCTATCCACTAACATTTTGGATACAGTGTAGCGAATAGCAAACAAAGACACATAAATGTTAAATGCCTTTGGGAATCGATAAAAAGACCGAGAGTTGACCTCCATTGGGCCACTTTACTGGGTAAGGTGTGTGCTAAAGTGATTATATAGTCCACACAGTGCCACACACACACTCTCCCCACATTCACTGGCAGTACTGGCAAGAAGTTCCCCTGCAGGAGAGAGGGAAGCGCTGACACGTTCATTCCGGCCACCTCTTCAGTAAGTGGCTTGACGGAGTGGCGACGGCGCCGCACCCTCTTTTATGGAGCTCCCTTAATTCTCATCAGTCATGCCCTCTTGCACTTTGAATCTCACTCCCTACCATCGCACACTCACACACATACGGCACGACAAAACGTATCACACACAAACGCACTCAACTCTGTCTATCCCTTTCATCATTTTAAAGACCTCAATCAATAGTCCCCCCTTAACCTTCCCTGCGCTCCAAAGAATAAAGACCTAACTTGTTCAACCCTTTCTCTGTAACATAGTTGCTGGAACCCTGGCAACATTCTAGTAAATCTCCTCTGTACTCTCTCTATTTTGTTGACATCCTTCCTATAACTAGGCGACCAAAATTGTACACCATACTCCAGAATTGGTCTTACCAATGCCTTGTACAATTTTAACATTACTTCCCTACTCCTATATTCAATGCTCTGATTTATAAAGGCCAGCACACCAAAGGCTTTCTTTACCACCCTATCTACATGCGATTCCACCTTCAGGGAACTATGCACAGTTATTCCTAGATCCCTCTGTTCCACAGCATTCCTCAATTTCCTACCATTTACCATGTACGTCCTATTTTGATTTGTCCTGCCAAGATGTAGCACTTCACACTTATCAGCATTAAAACTCCATCTGCCATCTTTCAGCCCACTTTTCCAAATGGCCCAAATCTCTCTGTAGACTTTGAAAATCTACTTCATTATCCACAACACCACCTATCTTAGTATCATCTGCATACTTACTTATCCAATTTTCCACCCCATCATCCAGATCATTGATGTACATGACAAACAACAGTGGACCCAACACAGATCCCTGAGGCACCCCACTGGTCACTGGCTTCCAACCTGACAAACAGCCATCCACCATTACTCTCTGACATCTCCCATTCAGCCACTGTTGAATCCATCTTGCTACTCTGCCATTAACACCCAAAGATTGAACCTTCTTAACCAACCTTCCATGGGGAACCTTGTCAAAGGCCTTACTAAAATCCATATAGACAACATCCACTGCTTTACCCTCATCAATTTCCCTAGTTACCGCTTCAAAAAATTCAAGAAGGTTTGTCAAACATGACCTTCCAGGCACAAATCCATGTTGACTGTTCCTGATCAGACCCTATTTATCCAGATGCTTATATATATTATCTCTAAGTATCCTTTCCATTAATTTGCCCACCACTGACATCAAACTAATAGGTCTATAATTGCTACGTTTATTCTTTGAACCCTTTTTAAACAATGGAACAACATGCGCAGTACGCCAATCCTCCGGCACTATTCCCGTTTCTAATGACATTTGAAATATTTCTGTCATAGCTCCTGCTATTTCTACACTAACTTCCCTCAATGTCCTAGGGAATATCCTGTCAGGACCTGGAGACTTATCCACTTTTATATTTTTTCAAAAGTGTCAGTACTTCCTCCTCTTTGAATCTCATAGTTTCCATAGCTACTCTACTTTTTCCCCTTAACTCACCGAGTTCAATATCCTTCTCCTTGGTGAATACCGAAGAAAAGAAATTGTTCAATATCTCCCCCATCTCTTTTGGCTCTGCAGATAGCTGTCCATTCTGGTTCTCTAATGGTCCAATTTTATCCCTCGTTATCCTTTTGCTATTAATATAGCTGTAGAAACCCTTTGGGTTTACTTTCACCTTTCTTGCCAAAGCAACCTCATATCTTCTTTTAGCCTTCCTAATTTCTTTCTTAAGATTCTTTTTACATTCTTTATACTCCTCTAGCACCTCATTTACTCCATGCCTCCTATAATTATTGTAGATATCTCTCTTTTTTCGAAACAAGTGTCCAATTTCCCTTGAAAACCATGGCTCTTTCCAATTTTTACTATTTCCTTTCAACCTAACAGGGACATAAAAATTCTGTACTCTTACAATTTTCCCCTTTAAATGTCCTCCATTTCTCTTCTACATCCTTCCCATGAAACAAAGTGTCCCAATTCACTCCTTTAAAATCCTTACGCATTCCCTCAAAGTTAGCCTTTCTCCAATCAAAAATCTCTACCCTAGGTCCAGTTCTGATTCTCTCCATAATTATATTGAAACTAATGGTATTGTGATCACTGGTCCCGAAGTGCTCACCAACGCATACCTCCGTCACCTGACCTGCCTCATTTCCTAACAGGAGGTCCAGCACTGCCCCTTCTCTGGTCGATACCTCTATGTACTGCTGCAAAAAACTATCCTGCACACATCTTACAAACTCCAAACCATCCAGCCCATTTACAGAATGTGTTTCCCAGTCTATTTTTGGAAAATTGAAATCTCCCACAATCACTACCTTGTGCTTACCACTAATATCTGCTATCTCCTTACATATTTGCTCTTCCAATTCACACTCCCCATTTGGCGGTCTACAATACACCCCTAAAAGTGTTGCTACACCGTTCCCACTTCTCAGTTCCACCCAAATAGCCTCCCTAGACGAGCCCTCTAATCTATCCTGCCAAAGCACTGCTGTAATATCTTCTCTGACAAGCAATGCAACACCTCCCCCTCTGGTCCCTCCAATTCTATCACACCTGAAGCAACAAAATCCTGGAATATTTAGTTTCAACCATCCCTATTCAACCCACCATCCCTTATTTTTGGTCTATTATCTTTTTCATCTTTCTCGCCTACATTTTGGATCCGAGTGCTTCCCTTCTCTGCCTCTTGCCCCACACCCTGACCCCTAGCCCCCTCTACCCGAGTCCCTCCCCCCAGCCTTTCTAGTTTAAAGTCTCCCCAGTAGCCTTTGCAAATCTCCCTGCCAGGATATTGGTCCCCCTCGGGCTCAAGTGCAACCCGTCCTTTGTGTACAGATCATGCCTTCCCCAAAAGAGGTCCCAGTGATCAAGAAACTTGAATCCCTGCCCACTGCACCAGTCCCTCAGCCACGCATTTATCCTCCACCTCATTTCATTCCTACTCCCACTGTCACGCGGCACAGGCAGTAATCCTGAAATCGTTACCCTTTTGGTCCTTCTCCTTAACTTTCCCCCCAACTCCCTAAATTCTCCCTTCAGGACCTCATCACTTTTTTCTGCCTATGTCATTGGTACCTATGTGTACCACAACATCAGGCTCCTCTCCCTCCCTTATCAGAATCTTTTGTACACGGTCTGACACATGCGAGACCCTGGCACCAGGGAGGCAAACTACCATCCGGGTCTCCCGACTGCGTCTACAGAATCGCCTATCCGACCCCCTAACTATAGAGTCCCCTATTACAATTGCCCTCCTCTTTTTGCTACCCTTCTGAGCATCAGGGCTGGTCTCTGTGCCGGAGGCCCGGCCGCTGTTGGTGCCCCCAGCTAGGCTGTACCCTCCAATCGTACTCAAACCCGAGTACCTATTTTCCAGGTGTACGGTCACAGGGGTACTCTCTAGCCCCTGCCTCTGCCCCTTGCCCTTCCTAACCGTGACCCACTTGTCTGCCTCCTGTGGTTTGGGAGTGACTACCTCCCTGTAGCTCCTCTCTATTACCTCCTCACTCTCCCTGAGGAGACGGAGGTCATCGAGCTGCTGCTCCAGGTTCCTAACACAGTCCTTTAGGAGTTAATGCTCTTCTTAATGTTCTTACCATAGCTATGTTCACCACTATCTTAATATTATTATTATTTCCTGATTACCATACCTGTTCACACCCCATCCATTAACTATCTCCTTACTAGCCTTTCTTGACCTCCTCCTTGACATCCCTCCCTCCCTTGGGAACCTCAGTCCTGTCTGGGCTTATATCCAGATTTATTTCACTCCTGATAGGGCATTTGAGGAAATACTCTCCCAAATATATTTTTTATTGATACATTATTCCATACATTATGGAATTCTCTGGCCCCTGTTTGGCTCTGTCATAGGGCTTCCTGTGTGTCGGTGCATCACTTATTTCAGACTTTTCAACCAGTCTGTTGTTACTGACAACATTGTCTTTCCTTTTTCACGCTCTTTTTGCGCTCTTCAAGTTACATTTGCATCATTTTTCTCTGCACCTCTTCCTGCTGGTCTGCAAGTCTTTTTCCTATCTTTGCGATATTACTCAACCTCATTGACCAAATGATCACTGAATCAGGGGTGGGAAATAGATGACAATCCCACCACCTCTTCCAATCTAGACTTGACTTTAGGGGGAATGTCATCCACCACAACGGTTCAGAATATAGTGTTCATTAACTGGTTGCCTTCTATTTCTTGTTCGGTTTCCAGTCTCCACCTTTTCAGCTTGTTCTCCAGATAGGCTGCTGGATTTTTGTCTGAGGGCCTGCCATACCCTCTGTCTGACTGTGTCAAACAGCATGCCATTGTTTATTGCATTGTTCACAGCATTTTTATACCAGCCATCTTCAGGAGTTCTGTCAGTTTAGTGGTTCCTATCACTTTCACCAACAGTGCCTTCAAATCTCCCATAGCCAATAATCGTCCTCCAAAGCCATAATCCATTTCCTGCCCCATCAGGAATATTGGGTAAGATATTTTTAGCCCTCTCAGTTTATGGGTCCCCCAAAGGATAATCTGTGTCTGTCCTGCTCTTATCTTTTTAAAGCAGTCTCATCAGTTTATCCCTCTGCTTCCCACTTTAATCATTTTTGATATGCCTTCTTTCTCATTCTAAACTCAATTTCTTACTTCTCAGATAGTATATCCTCCTTTGCAAATTTATTCACCTTCCTTTTCAAATCTTGCACTGACTCCTCCTGATTTATTACTTTCACACCTGTTGTTTCCTACTTCTGTTACCTCCTCACTGCCTCTCTCTCCTTTCTCTCTAAACTGCTTAAGTACATCTAATTCCTTTCCTCTCCTCTTTTCCCACCTTTCCAACATCTGTGGCATATAATTCATAATTAACACTTCCATCTGTCACACAGGCAGTTAGTATCAGTGCTGGGAAGCTAGTGGATGAAGCCTTCTTTTTGGAAGACACAAGCTGGGAGGCAGTGTTTCGCTCAGGAGACAACTGTAGGCTGGGGAGTCTGAAAAATCTTCAGGAAAGCAAACAATCATTACCCTTCATCCAAAAGTAGGCCAGAATGTTTATCTAAACAAACTACTTCAGTTTACAAAGCTGGTAGCCACTTTCAGCAATTATACTTGGTTTATTTCTGGAATTTAGGAGATTAAAGGGGATCAAGAAACTTATTTTAAGGGTTGACAATCCATGAAATCCATCACACACTATTTAGTACTTTCTTCAGTAACAATTGCCTCCAAATTAACAGGTTTACAGCCATGAAAATCAATCTATAGAAACATCAACAAAGCCAAGCAACCTACCATTTTCCAACTTCCCCCTTTTAAGTTGCGATGATACAAAGCTTTGTCGGTTACCTTACACCTGTTTCGTAACCTCCCCCATTGCTTACAATTTCTTAAAGGAACACATACACCTACCCTTACAGCATGTGACCTACAGCAAACAAACTTATCACATATATGAACTTCCTCATTCATACAAAACCGGTTTTTTACACACAAATCACATTTGTTCCATTCTTCCATGAAATTATGCAATTTCCTACACAATTAAAGTTTCAAAATTAACATTTATATAATTCTTATTGCTACTCTACTTTCTGCTATTCACTAACTCCTCATGTACTTGACCAATCTGTATATGAGTTGCTTCTATAGATTGTATGAAACAACTCAATATTTCTTTCATGTGCTGCTCCTTCCTTTTTTTTTAAACTTTTCGTACTCAAAACATTTGGTACTGTGATTTTCCTTAGATTTTTGCAATGTTTGAGTGATACTCTGAATATTCTGTACAGCATCCAAAGTGCCCAATCCTCATCGGAGCTCAGTCGTGGCCACCAGACTGAACTCCCCCTTATTGGTTCCTTTGGTTAATCAAAATAACAGAATTTTATCATAGTCTCCTTATCTTTAGACCCGGGGCTTCCTTCTCCCCAAGATTGCCTGTGCGGCTCTTCACCATTGAGCCTTTTTCTTTTCCCCCCGGACTCTTACTTTTCCCGTTCCGGTTATCGGACTATTCCCGTCCGACAGACCCTCGGTCACCCGGGCAATACTTAATAGTCAGTTTTCTTACCCGGGTCTTGTGCACAAGAATCGCTCGACCGTCCCTTGTTTATTTTTCCGACACTCCCTCTTGTTTCCCGAGTCTCTTGTCCGGATATCACTCGCTCAACTCGCTGATGGCAAGCAAGGAGATCAGAGACTGCTGAAATCAGCACGGTGCACCTTCCCTTCCTTCCGTGCCTCCACCGAGCAGCCGGAGTGGCGATTGCGGACGAGCCCCCACTTTGTGAGATATAGGTTGTGCTCACAATCACTACTCGGAGACTAAATCATGGAATCAAGAAATGCTTTATTTGTGAGTCTCCCCTTCTGGCCCTGTCCAATCAGAGCACTGAGGTGTACAGTCTATAGGTACATCCCCCCAGTACCTCCCACATCATACATCGCATGTTCATACATGTGCATGGTAATGAGCAGTTTCTTGACCAGGGGTGTGTTAGTAATATTCATTTATTTCATTAAGCATGCTAAGTTGTAAATGACTCCTTCCCTTCTCTCCTTCCCCTCTCTCTCTCCACCTCCCTTGGAGAGTCTCTGTCCCTTCGGCACAGAGACTCTCACGGCAGCGGCGCAACGCTTCCAATGCCTCTGACGGCCCGGGACTCTTTATCTGAAGCTGCTCCATGGCCGGAGCTGCAGCGAGCGACTCGCCAGCCCCACAAACACTCACCAGCGCTTGCAACCCGCATCTGTCTCCGCTGCTGCTTGTGCTTCCATCCCTCCCTCAGCCCCGGCTCTTCAACACCTGCGCCTCGTCCAGTTTATCTGAGTTTAGAAATTTTCGTTGATCACATAATTTCTCACGACAGTGTGAGAAATTTGTGATCAGGTGAGGGCGTGAGAATTTCTCAAAATGAATGAGTCTCACTCTCAAAGTGTGAGAGTTGGCAGCCCTGCTCCTGGTAGCCCACACTTGGCATTGTCTGAATTGGACCTTTCTGAATTTGTAGTCAGCAGAGCAGTTCTCTGCATATCGCCAACTTACCGAGTCCACTCCGCCTTGCAGCCATGGCTGACCTATCTCCCCCTCTCTCTCCGCCTCCCTCCCCCTCTCCCCCTCCCCCTCTCTGCCTCCCTCTATGCCTCCCTCTCCCCTTCCCCTTCTCTGCCTCCCTCGCCCCCTCCCCATCCCTGCCTCCCTCTCTCCCTCCCTCTCTGCCTCTCTCTCCCCATTTATCTCCCTCTCTCCCCCCCCTCTTTCTCTCTCTCTCCCTCCCTGCCTCTCTCTTTCTCCCTCTCACTGCCTCCCTCTATCTCACCCTCTCTGTCTCACTCTCTCCCCCTCTCTCCATCCCTGGAGAGACCACACCTGGAGTATTGTGTGCAGTTTTGGCTTGTTGGCCTTTATAACAAGAGGAGTTGAGTATAGGAAAAAAGAGGTCCTTCTGCAGTTGCACAGGGCTCTGGTGAGACCACACCTGGAGTATTGTGTGCAGTTTTGGTTTCCTAATTTGAGAAAGGACATTCTTGCTATTGAGGGAGCCCAGCGTAGGTTCACCAGGTTAATTCCCGGGATGGCGAGACTGTCATATGCTGAGAGAATGGAGCGGCTGGGCATGTACACTCTGGAGTTTAGAATTGATCCCCGGGATGGCAGGACTGTCATATGAGGAAAGATTGAAAAGACTAGGCTTGTATTCACTGGAGTTTATAGAAATATAGAAAATAGGTGCAGGAGGAGGCCATTCAGCCCTTCGAGCCAGCACCACCAATCATTGTGATCATGGCTGATCGTCCGCTATCCATACCCCGTGCCTGCCTTCTCCCCATATCCCTTGACTCCACTAGCCCCTAGAGCTCTATCCAACGCTCTCTTAAATCCATCCAGTGATTTGGCCTCCACTGCCCTCTGTGGCAAGGAATTCCATAAATTCACAACTCTCTGGGTAAAAAAGTTTTTTCTCACCTCAGTCTTAAATGACCTCCCCTTTATTCTAAGGCTGTGGCCCCTGGTTCTGGACTCGCCCAACATTGGGAACATTTTTCCAGCATCTAGCTTGTCCAGTCCTTTTATAATTTTATATGTTTCTATAAGATACCCCCTCATCCTTCTAAACTCCAGTGAATACAAGCCTAGTCTTTTCACTCTTTCTTCATATGACAGTCCCGCCATCCCAGGGATCAATCTCGTGAACCTACGCTCAACTGCCTCAATCACAAGGATGTCCTTCCTCAAATTAGGAGACCAAACCTGTACACAATACTCCAGATGTGGTCTCACCAGAGACCTATACAACTGCAGATGAACCTCTTTACTCCTGTACTGAAATCCTCTTATTATGAAGGCCAACATTACATTAGCTTTCTTCATTGCCTGCTGTGCCTGCACGCCAACTTTCAGTGACTGGTGTACAAGGACACCCAGGTCTCGCTGTACCGCCCCCTCACCTAACCTAACCCCATTGAGATAATAATCTGCCCCCTTGTTTTTGCCGCCAAAATGGATAACCCCACATTTATCTATAATATACTGCATCTGCCACGCATCCGCCAACTCACTCAACCTGTCCAGGTCACCCTGCAACTTCCTAACATCCTCTTCACAGTTCACACTGCCACCCAGCTTTATGTCATCCGCAAACTTGCTAGTGTTGCTCCTAATTCCCTCTTCCAAATCATTAATATAAATGGTAAACAGTTGCGGCCCCAACACCGAGCCTTGTGGCACTCCACTCGCAACTGCCTGCCATTCTGAAAATGACCCGTTCGCTCCTACTCTTTGCTTCCAGTCTGCCAACCAATTATCTATCCATGTCAACACCCTACCCCCAATACCATGTGCTCTAATTTTAGTCACCAGTCTCCCGTGCGGGACCTAATCAAAGGCTTTCAGAAAGTCTAGATACACCACATCCACTGGCACCTCATCATCCATTTTACTTGTCACATCCTCAAAAAATTCCAGAAGATTGTCAAGCATGACTTCCCTTTCATAAATCCATGTTGACTTGGACTAATCCTTTTACTGCTATCCAAATGCTGCGTTATTACCTCTTTAATAATTGACTCCAGCATTTTTCCCACCACCGGTCAGGCTAACTGGTCTGTAATTCCCTGTTTACTCTCTCTCGCACCTTTCTTGAAAAGTGGGATAACATTAGCTATTCTCCAATCCACAGGAACTGATCCTGAATCTATTGAACATTGGAAAATGATCACCAATGCGTCCACTATTTCTAGAGCCACCTCCCTGAGGACCCTCGAATGCAGACAATCAGGCCCAGGGGATTTATCATCCTTCAGTCCCATTAGGCTACCCGATACTATTTCTCGCCTAATGAAAATTTATTTCAGTTCCTCTACCCCCTTAGATCTTCTGTCCTCCAGTACATCTGGGAGATTGTTTGTGTCCTCCTTAGTGAAGACAGATCCGAAGTACCTATTCAAAGATTTAGAAGGATGAGGGGATATCTTATAGAAACATAAAATTATAAAAAGACTGGACAAGCTAGATGCAGGAAAAATGTTCCCAATGTTGGGTGATTCCAGAACCAGGGGCCAACAGTCTTAGAATAAAGGGCTAGAGGAGTATAAAGAATGTAAAAAGAATCTTAAGAAAGAAATTAGGAAGGCTAAAAGAAGATATGAGGTTGCTTTGGCAAGAAAGGTGAAAGTAAACCCAAAGGGTTTCTACAGCTATATTAATAGTAAAAGGATAACGAGGGATAAAATTGGACCATTAGAGAACCAGAATGGACAGCTATCTGCAGAGCCAAAAGAGATGGGGGAGATATTGAACAATTTATTTTCTTCGGTATTCACCAAGGAGAAGGATATTGAACTCGATGAGTTAAGGGGAAAGAGTAGAGTAGCTATGGAAACTATGAGATTCAAAGAGGAGGAAGGACTGACACTTTTGAAAAATATAAAAGTGGATAAGTCTCCAGGTCCTGACAGGATATTCCCTAGGACATTGAGGGAAGTTAGTGTAGAAATAGCAGGAGCTATGACAGAAATATTTCAAATGTCATTAGAAACAGGAATAGTGCCGGAGGATTGGCGTACTGCGCATGTTGTTCCATTGTTTAAAAAGGGTTCAAAGAATAAACCTAGCAATTATAGACCTATTAGTTTGACGTCAGTGGTGGGCAAATTAATGGAAAGGATACTTAGGGATAATATATATAAGCATCTGGATAAACAGGGTCTGATCAGGAACAGTCAACATGGATTTGTGCCTGGAAGGTCATGTTTGACAAACCTTCTTGAATTTTTTGAAGCGGTAACTAGGGAAATTGATGAGGGTAAAGCAGTGGATGTTGTCTATATGGATTTCAGTAAGGCCTTTGACAAGGATTCCCCATGGAAGGTTGGTTAAGAAGGTTCAATCTTTGGGTGTTAATGGCGGAGTAGCGAGATGGATTCAACAGTGGCTGAATGGGAGATGTCAGAGAGTAATGGTGGATGGCTGTTTGTCAGGTTGGAAGCCGGTGACCAGTGGGGTGCCTCAGGGATCTGTGTTGGATCCACTGTTGTTTGTCATGTACATCAATGATCTGGATGATGGGGTGGAAAATTGGATAAGTAAGTATGCAGATGATACTAAGATAGGTGGTGTTGTGGATAATGAAGTAGATTTTCAAAATCTACAGAGGGATTTGGGCCATGTGGAAAAGTGGGCTGAAAGATGGCAGATGGAGTTTAATGCTGATAAGTGTGAAGTGCTACATCTTGGCAGGACAAATCAAAATAGGACGTACATGGTAAATGGTAGGGAATTGAGGAATTCTGTGGAACAGAGGGATCTAGGAATAACTGTGCATAGTTCCCTGAAGGTGGAATCGCATGTAGATAGGGTGTAAAGAAAGCCTTTGGTGTGCTGGCCTTTATAAATCAGAGCATTGAATATAGGAGTAGGGAAGTAATGTTAAAATTGTACAAGGCATTGGTAAGACCAATTCTGGAGTATGGTGTACAATTTTGGTCGCCTAGTTATAGGAAGGATGTCAACAAAATAGAGAGAGTACAGAGGAGATTTACTAGAATGTTGCCAGGGTTCCAGCAACTATGTTACAGAGAAAGGTTGAACAAGTTACGTCTTTATTCTTTGGAGCGCAGAAGGTTAAGGGGGGACTTGATTGAGGTCTTTAAAATGATGAAAGGGGTAGGCAGAGTTGACGTGGATACGTTTTTCCCATTGAGGGTAGAGAAGATTCAAACAAGAGGGCATGACATGAGAATTAAGGGACAGAGTTTTCGGGGTAACGTGAGGGGGAACTTATTTACTCAGAGGGTTGTGGCTGTGTGGAATCAGCTTCCAGCAGAAGTGGTGGAGGCAGGATCGATTTTAACATTTAAGAGTAAAGTGGATAGGTATATGGACGTGAAGGGAATGGAGGGGTATGGTCTGAGTGCAGGTAGATGGGACTAGGGGAAAACAAATGGTCGGCACGGACTGGAAGGGCCGAGAAGGCCTGTTTCCGTGCTGTAATTGTTATATGGTTATATGGGAGGTCATTTAAGGCTGAGCTGAGAAAAAAACTTTTTTACCCGGAGAGTTGCGAATTTATGGAATTTCCTGCCACAGAGGGCAGTGGAGGCCAAATCACTGGATGGATTTAAGAGAGAGTTGGATAGAGCTCTCGGTGCTAGTGGAGTCAAGGGATATGGGGAGAAGGTAGGCACGGGTTATTGATAGTGGGCGATCAGCAATGATCCTATTGAATGGCGGTGCTGGCTAGAAGGATCGAATGGCCACCTCCTGCACCTATTTTCAATGTTTCTATGTTCCTATCTTTTCTATGTTTCTGTGTCTAGCATGAGAGGGGATCTCAATGAACAATATAAGATTATTAAGGGTTTGGACACGCTAGAGACAGGAAACATGTTCCAGATGTTGGGGGAGTCCAGAACCAGGGGCCACAGTTTAAGAATAAGGGGTCAGGCATTTGGGACTGAGTTGACGAGAAACCTTTCCACCCAAAGAATTGTGAGTCTGTGGAATTCTCTGTCTCAGAGGGCAGTGGAGGACGTTCTCTGGATGTTTTTTCAAGAGAGAGTTAGATAGAGCTGTTAAAGATAGCGGAGTCGGTGGATATGGGGAGAAGGCAGGAACAGGGTACTGATTGTGGATGATCAGTCATGATCACAGTGAATGGCGGTGCTGGCACGAAGGGTCGAATAGCCTCCTCCTGCACCTGTTGTCTATTGTCCAGTGAAGGTGATTTGACTCTTGCTGGTAGACAAAAGTGCTGGAGAAACTCAGCGTGTGAGGCAGCATCTATGGAGCGAAGGAAATGGTTCTTGAGTGTGAAGAAGGGTCTCGACCCGAATCGTCACCTATTCCTTCGCTCAGTAGATGCTGCCTCACCCGCTGAGTTACTCCAGCATTTTGTGTCTACCTTCTATTTTCTAGCACCTGCAGTTCCTTCTTAAACATTCAGATGATATTGTTGTCTTGTTTATGCCATTCCATTGCAGTTCTTACAAAGAACGAATCCTTATAATTATCTGTCCTAGCCAATGGCATTTCTATTTGCAAATCATTTCTCTTTCCTGTCCTATGTGTTGAGTACGTTATGTATCTACCTGCTGTTAGGCCCACGATTGGCAGGAATGGGTCTATGTTCATACACATCCTGTCCCAGAGAGAGTGAAAGAGAGAGAGAGAGACAGAGACACAGAGACAGAGAGAGACAGAGAGTGAGAGACAGAGAGAGAGAGAGAGAGAGAGAGAGAGAGAGAGGGAAAGGAGATAGAGAGAGAAGGAGACAGAGAGAAGGAGACAGAGACGACGAGAGACTGCGAGAGGCATAGAAACATAGAAAATAGGTGCAAGAGGAGGCCTTTCGGCCCTTCGAGCCAGCACCGCCATTCAATATGATCATGGCTGATCGTCCACTATAAATAACCCGTGCCTGCCTTCTCCCCATATCCCTTGACTCCACTAGCCCCAAGAGCTCTTTCCAACTCTCTCTTAAATCCATCCAGTGATTTGGCCTTCACTGCCCTCTATGGCAGGGAATTCCATAAATTCACAACTCTCTGGGTAAAAAAGTTTTTTCTCAGCTCAGTCTTAAATGACTTCCCCTTTATTCTAAGACTGTGGCCCCTGGTTCTGGACTCGCCCAGCATTGGGAACATTTTTCCTACATCTAGCTTGTCCAGTCCTTTTATAATTTTATGTTTCTATAAGATCCCCCTCATCCTTCTAAACTCCAGTGAATACAAGCCTAGTCTTTTCAATCTTTCCTCATATGACAGTCCCGCCATCCCCGGGATCAATCTCGTGAACCTACGCTGCACTGCCTCAATCACAACAATGTCCTTCCTCAAATTAGGAGACCAAAACTAATTTTAGTCACCAGTCTCCCGAGTGGGGCCTGATCAAAGGCTTTCTGAAAGTCTAGATACACTACATCCACTGGCACCCCTTCATCCATTTTACATGTCACATCCTCAAAAAATTGCAGAAGATTAGTCAAGCATGATTTCCCTTTCATAAATCCATGTTGAGTTGGACTAATCCTTTTACTTGCTATCCAAATGCTCCACTATTAGCTCTTTAATAAATGACTCCATCATCTTTCCCACCTAACTGGTCTGTAATTCCCCGTTTTCTCTCTCGCTCCTTTCTTGGAAAGTGGAATAACATTAGCTATCCTCTAATCCACAGGAACTGATCCTTTATCTATTGAGCTCTAGGGGCTAGTTGAGTCGAGGGATATGGGGAGAAGGCAGGCACGGGTTATTGATAGCGGACGATCAGCCATGATCACAATGAATGGCGGTGCTGGCACGAAGGGCGGAATGGCCTCCTCCTGCACCTATTTTCTATGTTTCTATGAACATTGGAAAATGATCACCAATGCGTTCACTATTTCTAGAGCCACCTCCCTGAGGACCCTGGGATGCGGACCATCAGGCCCAAGGGATTTATCATCGTTCAGTCCCATTAGCCCACCCAATACTATTTCTCACCTAATGAAAATTTATTTCTGTTGCTCTACCCCCTTAGATCCTCTGTCCTCCAGTACATCTGGGGGATTGTTTGTGTTCTCCTTAGTGAAGACATATCTAAAGTACCTATTCAACTCTTCTGCCATTTCTTTGTTGCCCATAATTATTTCACCCGTGTCTGCCTTCATGGGACCCACATT
Organism: Okamejei kenojei; assembly: GCA_035221665.1. Lineage (NCBI taxonomy): Eukaryota > Metazoa > Chordata > Chondrichthyes > Rajiformes > Rajidae > Okamejei > Okamejei kenojei. The sequence continues at coordinate 520,812 of CM069169.1, forward strand.
TGACTTTGCTACTTTTTTCCCATTAACATATCTAAAGAAGCTTTTACTGTCCTTCTTTATATTCCTGGCCAGCTTCCCCTAGTACCTCATCTTTTCAGCCCGTATTGCCCGTTGTGTTTCCTTCTGTTGCCCTATGAAAGTTTCCCAATCCTCTGGCTTCCGGCTACTCTTTGCTGTGTTGTACATCTTTTATTTTAGTTTATTCTATCCCTACTTCTCTTGTCAGCCACGGTTGCCTCCTACTCCCCTTAGAATCTTTCTTCCTTTTTGGAATGAAATGATCCTGCGTCTTCCGGATTATGCCCAGAAATTCCTGCCATTGCTGTTCTACCATCATTCCTGCTAGGATCCCTTTCCAGTCTACTTTGGCCAGCTCCCCTCTCATGCCTTTCTTCAACTGCATCACTGCCAATTCCGATTTAACGTTCTCCTTCTCAAATTGCAGATTAAAACTAATCATATTATGATCACTACCTCCAAGCCGTTCCTTTACCTCGTGTTCTCTTATCATATCTGGTTCATTGGACAACACTAAATCCAGAATTGCCTTTTCTCTGGTGGGCTCCATTACAAGCTGCTCTAAGAATCCATCTCGGAGGCATTCTACAAACTCTCTTTGTTGGGGTCCTGAACCAACCTGATTTTCCCAGTCTACCTGCATATTGAAATCCCCCATCAAAACAGTGGCATTACCATCCTCCTGCAGCCACGTCTCAGTAATCCCCACAATGTCATATCTACCAACCTCTAACTGAGCCTCAAGCTCATCTACTTTACTTCTTATACTTCGCGCATTCATATACAATACGTTTAATTCCTCACGCATCTCACCTTTCAAATTGATCCCTATTACACTTGGCCATACTCTCCTATCCCTTTGTGAGCTTCCTTTCCCGTTAGTTCTGGGGTAATTAACCATCCCTTTACTCTCTTTCCCTTTAACTCCATCCTTGAATATCCCATTTGACACCCCACCCCCCTTATTCAGTTTAAAACCACCCGTGTAGCAGTGGCATACCTGCCTGCGAGAATGCTGGTCCCCCACCTGTTAAGACGCAATCCGTCCCTTTTGTACAGATCTCCCTTACTCCAAAACAGATCCTGGTGATCTAAGAATCAAAATCCCTGCCCCCTGCACCAGTTCCTCAGCCACACATTCAGGTCCCATATCACCATGTTCCTGCTCTCACCAGCACGAGGAACTTGAAGCAAACCAGAGATAACTACACTGAAGATCCTGCTTTTCAGCATTTTGGGTCGAGACCCTTTGGTTTTAGTTAGTTTAGAGATGCAGCGCGGAAACAGGTCTTTCGGCACACAGAGTCCGCGCTGACCAGCGGTCACCCCTTACATTAGCCCTATCCTATGCACATTAGGAACAATTTAACAATTTTGCAGAGGCCGATTAATCTACAACCCTGAACATCTTTGAAATGTTGGAGGAAACCGAGCACCCGGAGTAAAAACACACGCAGGTCAAGGGGAGAACGTACAAACTCCACACAGACAGCACCCGTAGTCAGGATCGTACCCGGGTCTCTGGCGGTGAGGCAGCAACCGTACCGCTGCGCTACTGTGCGAAGCAGAATTATATAACGGTTTCCTCCACCGTAAATGCACCCAATATGTGTTATTAATGGGTGACTAATGTCTACATATAGATTGGGTGAATCAAATGGGCAGGGGTGCTGAGGAAGAGGATTTCTTGGAATGTATGCGGGATAGTTTTCTAAACCAACATGTAGAGGAACCAATGAGAGAGCAGGCTATTCTAGACTGGATATTGAGTAATGAGGAAGGGTTAGTTAGCAGTCTTGTGTGTGGCCTCTTGGGCATGAGTGACCATAATATGGTTGAGTTCTTCATTAGGATGGAGAGTGACATAGTTAATTCAGAAACAAGGGTTTTGAACTTAAAGAAAGGTAACTTTGAGGGTATGAGACGTGAATTGGCCAAGATAGACTGGCAATTCATTCTTAAAGGGTTGATGGTGGATAGGCAATGGAAGGCATTTAAATACTGCATGGATGAACCACAACAATTGTTCATACCAGTTTGGCAAAATAATAAATCAGGGAAGGTAGGTATTCGTGGATAACATGGGAAATCAGGGATAGTATCAAAACAAAAGATGAAGCATACAAATTAGCCAGAAACTAATTTGTAGCCTACCAGAGGACTGGGATAAATTCAGTCCAGCAGAGGAGGACAAAGGGCTTAATTAGGAAAGGGAAAATAGATTATAAAAGAAAACTGGCAGGGAACATACAAACTGACTGCAAAAGGTTTTATAGATATGTGAAGAGAAAAAGATTAGTTAAAACAAATGTAGTAGGTCCCTTGCAGTCAGAAACAGGTGAATTGATCATGGGGAACAAGGACATGGCAGACCAATTGAGTAACTACTTTGGTTCGGACTTCAGTAAGGAAGACATAAATAATCTGCCGGAAATAGCAGGGGACTGGGGGTCAAATGAGATAGAGGAACTGAGTGAAATCCAGGTTAGCCGGGAAGTAGTGTTAGGTAAATTGAATGGATTAAAGGCCGATAAATCCCCAGGGCCAGATAGGCTGCATTCCAGAGTACTTAAGGAAATAGTAGCCCCAGAAATAGTGGATGCATTAGTGATCATTTTTCAAAACTCTTTAGATTCTGAAGTCGTTCCTGAGGATTGGAGGGTAGCTAATGTAACCCCAATTTTTAAAAAGGGAGGGAGAGAGAAAACGAGGAATTGCAAACTAGCTAGTATAACATCGGTAGTGGGCAAACTGCTAGAGTCAGTTAATAAAGATGGGATAGCAGCACATTTGGAAAGTGGTGAAATCATTGGACAAAGCAGTATGGATTTATGAAAGGTAAATCATGTCTGACGAATCCTATAGAATTTTTCAAGGATGTAACTGGTAGAGTAGATAAGGGAGAGCCAGTGGATGTGTTATATCTGGACTTTCAGAAGGCTTTCGACAAGGTCCCACATAAGAGATTAGTATGCAAACGTAAAGCACATGGTATTGGGGGTTCAGTATTGATGTGGTTAGAAAACTGGCAGGCAGAAAGGAAGCAAAGAGTAGGAGTAAACGGGTCCTTTTAAGGATGGTAGGCAGTGACTAGTGGGGTACCGCAAGGCTCGGTGCTGGGACCCCAGCTATTTACAATATATATTAATGATTTGGACGAGGGGATTGAATGCAACATCTCCAAGCTTGCACATGACACAAAGCTGGGGGGCAGTGTTAGTTGTGAGGAGGATGCTAGGAGGCTGCAAGGTAACTTGGATAGGTTGGGTGAGTGGGCAAATGCATGGCAGATGCAGTATAATGTGGATAAATGTGAGGTTATCCACTTTGGTGGCAAAAACAGGAAAGTAGACTATTATCTGAATGGTGGCCGATTAGGAAAAGGGGAGATGCAACGAGACCTGGGTGTCATTGAAAGTAGGCATGCAGATGCAGCAGGCTGTGAAGAAAGCGAATGGTATGTTAGCATTCATAGCAAAAGGATTTGGGTATAGGAGCAGGGAGGTTCTACTGCAGTTGTACAGGGTCTTGGTGAGACCACACCTGAAGTATTGCGTACTGTTTTGGGCTCCTAATCTGAGGAAAGACATTCTTCCCATAGAGGGAGTACCGAGAAGGTTCACTAGACTGATTCCTGGGATGTCAGGAATTTCATATGAAGAAAGACTGGATAGACTTGGCTTGTACTTGCTAGAATTTAGAAGATTGAGGGGGAATCAAGGGGTTGGACAGGTTGGATGCAGGAATATTATTCCTGATGTTGGGGAAGTCCAGAACAAGGGGTCATGGTCTAAAGATAAGGGGTTTTAGGACAGAGATGAGAAAAACATTTTTCACACGGAGAGTGGGAATCTCTGGAATATTTGCCACAGAAAGTAGTTGAGGCCTGTTCATTGGCTATATATAAGAGGAAGTTAGATGTAGCCCTTGTGGCTAAGGGGATCATGGGGTATGGAGAGAAGGCAGGTACGGGATACTGAGTTGGATGATCAGCCATGATCATATTGAATGGTTTTCATATTGCAGGCTCGAAGGGCTGAATGGCCTACTCCTGCACCTATTTTCTATATTTTCTATGTAATGCAGAGATGCCAAGTGTCCCGGATTCGCCGTATTTTATCCCGGCGAAATAACCTTTTTACGGTGTTCCGGCAGCCAAACATGCTGTTACGGAACACCGCCGCGCCGGTGTTCCTCCCGTGGTGAACGCCGGCGCCATGTGTCCCCGGTTTGCCGGCCCGCGCGATCAGCGGCACTTTGCCGGGCCCTAGTGTCCGCGCCTGCGCAGTTGGGGAGGGTTGCCGGGCCCCAGTGTCCGCGCCTGCGCAGTTGGGGAGGGTTGCCGGGCCCCAGTGGCCGCGCGTGCGCAGTGGGGGAGGGTTGCCGGGCCTGGCGCCATTTCGAGCCACGCCACGCCCGGCCCAGAGCCCGGGCGGCGCCGGCCCGCGCGATCAGCGGCACTTTCTTGCCACCAGCCGGCCGCTCGCGGCAGCCCCATCACCGGGCATCACCCCACCCCCACCCAGTGCGCATGCGCAGACCCGCCGGCAACCTTGCCAAGTGCGCATGTGCCGCACCCGCCCGCCGGCAGCCCGCTGATCTGCCGCCGGCAACAACCCCAAGTGAGTACGGCGAGAAATGCATTTAACCCCATTTGTTACGGACAAATGGGTTGAATGTTACTGTGAACTAAATTTAGGGTTGGCATCTCTGTGTAATGTCCTGTTTGCCAGCTTGTTGAACCTCTGTTTTCCCCTCCTGCAGTGTTTAGGAGCCGTTGTTGTGGACGGAGAGATGGGGACGTAAGCGGTCATTGAGGGCGGCCATTCAGGGCTAGCCGGTGAGCCCCCCCCCCCAAATGCTCGGTGTGCAGCTGAGCTTCGAGGGCTGAGCTTCGATGGAGGACCATATGACGGGGCACAACAAGGAGAAGTGTTATGAGTGTGACGTGTGTGGCAAGGCGTTCACCAGCTCCAGACTCCTGCTGCGGCACTACCGTGTGCACTCCAGCGAGAGGCCCTTCACCTGCTCCGACTGCGGCAAAGGCTTCAAGTCGTCGCCGGACCTGAAGTTGCACAGGCGCCTGCACACCGGGGAACGCCCCTTCACCTGCATCCAATGTGGCAAGGGCTTCACCAATTCCAGCAACCTGCTGTCCCACCAGCGCACCCACACTGGCGAGAGCCCCTACACCTGCACCCAGTGCGGCAAGAGCTTCACCCATTCCAGCAACCTGCGGTCCCATCAGCGCATCCACACTGGGAAGCGCCTCTTCACCTGTGCCCAGTGCGGCAAGAGCTTCACCCAGCCCACGACCCTGCTGACCCACCAGCGCACCCACACTGGGAAGCGCCCCTTCACCTGTGCCCAGTGCGGCAAGAGCTTCACCCAGCCCAGCAACCTGCTGAAGCACCAGCGCAACCACATTGGCGAGCGCCCCTACACCTGCGCCCAGTGCGGCAAGGGCTTCAGCGAGTCCAGCAACCTGCTGGTGCACCAGCGCATCCACACTGGCGAGCGACCCTTCACCTGTGCCCAGTGCGGCAAGGGCTTCGCCCAGTCCAGCAGTCTGCTGGTGCACCAGCGCATCCACACCGGCGAACGCCCCTACACCTGCGCCCAGTGCGGCAACGGCTTCACCTGCTCCAGCAACCTGGTGAGGCACCAACGCACCCACACTGGCGAGCGCCCCTACACCTGCGCACAGTGCGGCAAGGGCTTCACCCAGTCCAGCAGCCTCCTATTACACCAGCGCACCCACACCGGCGAGTGTCCCTAGACCTGTACCCAGCGTGCCAAGGACTTCACCCGATCCACCAGGCTGCTGTCCCACCAGCAGGTACACGCCGGCGACCATCCTGTCCCCAGCCCGGTGTGTGGTTAGCGCTTTGCCATGACCTCCCACGCCATCTGACCAGCGCGTGCACACCAGTGGCCAGCACTACGTCTGCCCGTACTGCGGTGAGGGGTTTGACAGCTCACGGGGTTACGGCAGCACCGGCGGGCCCACGCCAGCGAGCAGCTGCTTCCACTGTGACATGAAGAGCGTGGGGGCTGCGGGACCACCAGTGGATGCACACCGGCCAGAGACCCTTTGTGTGCGCTGAGTGTGGCAAGGGTTTCACCTGCATGTCCAGCCTGTGGCAGCACCGGCTTCCCACAGCGGTGAGCGTTCCTTCCCCTGCCCGTCCGGTGGTAAGGGCTTCACCTGCTGGAGCACCGGCGAGTCCACACCGGCCAGCACCCCTTCACCTGCCCACTCTGAGCAAGGCCTTTGCCCGCTCCTACAGCCTGCTGGCATACCGGCACGTGGATAGGCGCTGTTTACGTAGACACAAAATGCTGGAAGGAATGGGTAACGTTTTGGGTCGTTTTTTCAGTCACCCATTCCTTCTCTCCAGAAATGTTGCCTTTCCCGCTGAGTTAATCCAGCACTTTGTATCCTTTTTTGTAAACCAGCATCTGCAGCTCCTTGTTTTTAAGCCATTTTGTTAACCATCTCTGCACCTTCCCAAAGCCTCCACATCAGTCCTGTTATGGAGTGACCAGAACTGTATGCAATACTCCAAATGCTACCTGACCAATGTCCCTTAAACATATACATTGCACATATACATTCCTCTCTCTCCCCTCTCCCCACACTTTTCCCCCACTCATACACAAATTCCCTCCACTCCACCCTCTCGTGCCCCCCTCCTCTCTCTCACACACTCCCTCGCTCACTCCCTGTCTCTCACACACTCCATCGGCACCCCTTCCCTCCAGTGCCTCTCCCAGGCAGAAATAAATGGCTTCCTCCCCTCGCACGTCTCCTCTGTCCCTCTCCCACACACCCTCTTACTGTCCCCCTCTCACACACTCCCTCTCTTTGACACACGTACCCCTCTCTTGCTGTCTCTCACACAACCTCTCTCTTGCTATCATGCACACACACTCTCTTGCTCTTTGACACATTCCCTCTCTCTTGCTCTCTCTACACACAAACGCTCCCCTCTCTCGCACACGTACACACACTCCCTCTCTCTTGCTCTCTCTACACACAAACACTCCCCTCTCTCGCACACATACTCTTGCTCTCTCTCATTCAAACATACCCCCTCTCTCTCTCTCTCACAAACACTCCCCCTCTCTCACACACACTCCCTCTCTCTTGCTCTCTCACACTCGCACTCTCTCTCTCACATACACATTCGCACGCACACATTCTCACACACGCTCTTTGAAACACTCTCTCCTTGTATCTTGACTAGGCGTGCATTTCACCCTACACTTACACTCAGTCAGCCAAGGCCTGCTGGATCACCCGGGTGCCAAACATTTTAACTTCCCTTCCCACTCCCACACTGATCTTTCTGTCCTAGCCCTCCTCCATTGCCAGAGTGAGGTTGTAATAGCTAGAGCTAATAGTTAAATATAAAATTGAATCTTCTACAAAAGCATGGTCTAGTAGAACAAAAGAATGGCTCGGTGCCAAGTCTGAATGACTTTGCAAATTATATGGAACACAATATGGAGTACAGGTTGTCTTTTTAATAAAGACATTAAGATGGAAGCCTGCGTAATAACATGTGCTTCTTTCAAGGTCATGAAGAAGCTAAGACTGAAAAAAATAGCTGATGCTCCAGAGATAAATAATAACATGTTATTGGATGAGCTTGATTTGGACCCGCTTTTTCGATATTCTGAACGGCTATAGAATCTTTCAGTCATGCCATATTCAGACTTGGTTGAAGTGTTTTTACTGATAAGAATAATGTATAATTGCGCTAAACTTTCCTTTGTTCTGAGAGTGGAGCCCGAGTAGCACTGAGCAACGTTTGTGCTCATTGTAGATCTTGCCACTCCTGTCTGACGAATCAATTAAAGATTACCATGGTTTACCTTTAACATTTTTGTTGCTATCTGCTTTTTTAAGAAACAATCATTGACAAGGTCACACAAGCTGGAGGAACAGCAGTGTTCAGACCCAACATGTTGCCTGTCCTTTCCCCTCCAAAGTGCCAGTAGAACTCAGCAGGTCAGCCATCTGTGGTGGGAAACGGATGGAAAAGTGTTCCTAATATAAGCCCTCCTTGCCCCTCACATGGAGCAGACAATCAACAGTACCAGCACCTTCTCATTCATACTGTACCCCAGTGAAAATGCAAAAGTGACCCAAGCTGCACACAGCCGACTGCTCACACTACCAGCTGGCTGCCACTGGCCCAAAAACCTAAGGGAATTTTAAAGTGTTTTTTTTTTAAAGAAAATGTTGGCACATTTGTCCCTTACGTAACAAATAAAGCAAGTTTAGCCTGACCTCACAGTGAAATAGTTTAATTTGGTCAAGTTTGGTTCGTAAATTCTAAATGGAGATTTGCTGAGAAACAAAAAGCAGTCAAATTTAAAAGAGAACTAGACTAAGTGGAACCCGTTGGGTCACAGCTTCACACAGGGACCCCAGTCCCCCAACGCAATATTCCACCTCTCCACCAATTCCAATATCGCTGGCCAGTGGGGGGGTGGGGGGGGGGGGGGGGGCTTTCTTGAGCGCTAGCATTGGTGTTGTGGGCCGAAGGAGCTGGTTTCCAGACGGCTAATATGGACATTGTGGGCCGAATGGATTCTTGGGCTGACAGCTCAGTAACTCAGGCTCAGTAAGTCTTAGTGACTCTCGGACAGCTCAGCTATTTCTGCCCGTTAGGTTCCCATTGTGATGAAGAACATGAAGGCATGGCAAGTGGAAAAAGGATTTATTAAAGTTTGAAATGTGAATGATTCTTAAAATATAACAACAATTTAAATGTTAAAGATGAAACTTATTGAATTATTTGTAGTTGGGTCACTAGTTGTATTCTGCTGCTCAGTGCCTGTTGTGTATTTGGATGCTTTGAACAGGCTCGGACACGGGAGTGATCTTACAAGCTACTTTATTCCAGGACGCCACCTTGAGTCTCTGCTTGCACATGCGTACCTCCACAAGACATCACAAGACACTAATTACATATGGTAATTATCACATACCTAACACTCCTCCCCCTTTAACATGGAGGCAGGTAACACCATGTCTATTACATACACTGCACTCCTCCCCTTTTAAGTCAATTTCACCTGGACGGATTATGTTCTTTTCCCACATATCATTGAATAATACCCTGTTGCACAATGATATTATACTTAAACCAAATACATTACCCTTTGCTTTATGAGTTATAATTTCCTGTTTCATGTATTTGTTTTGATTTCCTCTTTGTAGGTGGGATCTGACCCATGGCTGCAAGTTTTCATTTTCTAACAGCTTGCTCTGTTGTTCAATTCCCATTCTCTGCTCTTGTTGTTTCATAGAAACAGAAACATAGAAAATAGGTGCAGGAGGAGGCCATTCGGCCCTTCGAGCCAGCACCACCATTCATTGTGATCATGGCTGATCGTCCGCTATCAATAACCCGTGCCTGCCTTCTCCCCACATCCCTTGACTCCACTAGCCCCTAGAGCTCTATCCAACTATCTCCTAAATCCATCCAGTGATTTGGCCTCCACTGCCCACTGTAGCAGAAAATTCCATAAATTCACCTCTTTGGGTAAAAAGGTTTTTTTCTCACCTCAGTCTTAAATGACCTCCCCTTTATTGCAATACTGTGACCCCTGGTTCTGGACTCACCCAACATTGGGAACATTTTTCCTGCATCTCGCTTGTCCAGTCCTTTTATAATTTTATATGTTTCTATAAGATCCCCCGCTCATTCTTCTAAACTCCAGTGAATATAAACCAAGTCTTTTCAATCTTTCCTCATATGACAGTCCCGACATCCCACGGATCAATCTTGTGAACCTATGCTGCACTGCCTCAATCACAAGGATGTCCTTCCTCAAATTAGGAGACCAAAACTGTGCACAATACTCCAGATGTGATCTCACCAGAGCCCTATACAACCGCAGAAGAACCTCTTTACTCCTGTACTGAAATCCTCTTGTTATGAAGGTCAAAATTCCATTAGCTTTCTTCACTGCCTGCTGTATCTGCACGGCAACTTTAATTGACAAGTGTACAAGGACACCTAGGTCTCGCTGTACCTCCCCCTTACCTAACCTAACCCCATTCAGATAATAATCTACCCCCTTGTCTTTGCTGCCAAAGTGGATAACCTCACATTTACATATCTATATTTTACTTCGGAGTCACGTGAGTAACTTCGTGAAGACCCCGCCAGCACGCATGCGCGGCATATCGTCGCGCGCATTCAGCAGGCTGGGGGGGGGAGTGCGTTCTCTCCTCGGGCTCCTTCATAACGCCAGCAGGTAAGTACTTACCTTTACTCCACAGGATGGACAAGGGCAAGAGGAAGGTGACGCTGTCGAGGAGCCGAGCTTCGACCAGCCAACGGCCCTTGTCCCCGGAGCTGCAAGCAACACCGGCAGCTTCGAGGCATGTGGGGCAGGAATGCGGAAGTCGGGCGCTCCCGCTACTTTAGGGGCCGACTCACCCGAGTAGTTTACCGCCCCGGAGCTGGATGCAACTGATCCAGACTTCGAGCCCCCTTCCCCCAAGAAAAGAGGGGGGAAACAGGTACGTGGCAAGGGGCCTCGCTTTTCACAAGCGACCTCTCCCCGAGTTCCAGAAGACCCAAGGGGGCTGGGCCGGGGGACAGCTGCACGACAGGGGAGCCCTGCAAAAGTGCAATAAGTACCACTTCCAGGTAGATCCGCCGTAGTGCAGCCTGGCAACACCACTGCTGCATTGAGTAGGCCTGCTGGAGCATATACTGCCGACAAAACACCCCCGTCAGGCTGCGGTCAAGGCGGAGGTGGCAGCAGTAGGCTCAGCTCTGGGAGCGGCCGACTATGCGCCTCCACGCCAAAAGATGGGCGTGTGGAGGTAAGCCTGCACGGACTACGGGGAGCCAGGTTCCAGGGGCCGGCGCCGATTCAACTCACCTGCCTTCATATCAGACAGGTGGGCCGCCACAGTCTGGGAGAAGACAGACTAGCGGAGAGTCCGTGCGGGAGTCGTATGATCCTACTTGGGCTGTAGGTCACGACAACCTGCCATTGGACCCTAGACAGCACCTTACGGAGGTGTGATCCGATGGTGGAAGCCCCAGTGAGTTCGCAGGGCCTGGGGAAGTCGGCTTGTCCGCTGCACATAGCAGGGACGGTCGCATGGAGCGGGTTGGAGCTCGTAGTGGAGCAACTCCTCCAGCGGGACCGGGAACGAGAAGAGCGGGACTCGCGGGCATCCACTAGCCGTGCGAGGACCCCACTCAGCGTCTCATCGTCTCCAGCCAGAAGCGTTAGTGATTGCCCAGCTGCTGTGTTTGAAGACGACCCGGGACAGCCAGTGACCGCTGAGCCAGAGCATGAGGAGGATATGCTGGATGTGGTGGGTAAGTTTGCCGCTACCACCCAGACAGGTGAACCTCTGCACCACAATTTGGCGGGCACCATTGATTACCTGACTACGTACAAACTTCAGAGTCAGGTTCTCAATGATACCTTGGAGAAAATAAAACCGCCCGAGAACTGCATCAACCTCAGTGTGCCCTTGGTTAATGCCCAGACCTGGGGACACTTGAGTACGGCCACCAGGATGCAGGATGTCCGCCTCCATGGTTCTCTCCACGGGCATAACGCCGTTTGCTAGGACCCTGGACTGGAATAATGTGTCCAGTGAACAGCAAGATGCACTGGCACTCCTATGCAACGCCCAGTATGAGATAAACTGCCTGCGTAAGAGCTCCATAAAGCCCACACTCAACCCCAAATTCGCGGGGTTGTGCCGACCATCAACCGCTCCACCGCCGCATCAGTTGTTTGGAGACCTGTCCAAACAGATGAAACCTCCGTCGGCCAGACTTCACCCATATCACCGGCAACAGCCAAACACAACCTGGAAACCACGGCTGCCGGACAGGACACAAAGGTCCTACCTACCTCCAGTTCAACAAACACAACGACCTTTTTTAGGGCAAGGCCAACAGCGGCCAGCATGGTAGATGCGGCCGCCGCCCCGTCAACCTCCACAACGGCCACCCAAAACACCGTACGTACGAAACCGTCGTTAACCATGGAGGTAAGGGGGTCTGGTTCCTCTCACGCCGTAGCATCCCCTCCTGCATGAATAGGTGGGCGATTGCGGGCTTTCTTGGACATATGAAAACTGTCACCACATTTTATTTTACAGAGTGTTCAAGGGGATGTTATAGAATTTATTGGAGGTATAAATCCCCCTACCCAGCATTCGCCTCATAGGAATTTTACTCCCAAAAAGAGATGGAGGCAGGACATGCTGAAATTATACGGCTAGCAGCAAAAGGGGTAATTGGCAAAACCAAGCATGAACTTATTGAGTTTGTGTCTAACATCTTCACCAGAATTAAAAAAGATGGGGGATGTCGGATTATAATAGACTTAACTGAGCTGAACACTTTTGTACAATATACCCATTTCAAAATGGATACTTTTGAAACAGCTAAGCAGATGCTTTACCCAGGGTACTTTATGGCATGCATCGATTTGAAAGATGCATACTATACGGTGCCCATCGCTGAGGCTCACAGGAAATTCCTGAAGTTTGTCTGGAAGGGTCAATTATGGGAATACAAGTCATTGCCCAATGGAATCACCACAGCCCCTAGGCTGTTTACCAAATTGGTAAAACCTATATTGGCTCTTCTCCGACAACAAAATTATATAGTAATGGCATATTTGGATGATATCCTTATAGTGGGTCAGACCCTCCAATTGGCAATTCAAGGAGTGGCTGCAACCAAGGCTCTGTTCGAGAAGCTGGGGTTTGTAATCCATCCAGACAAATCAAAACTGCACCCGGTACGGGTTAAGAATTATTTGGGGTTCGCCCTAGCCACCAATTTAATGAAGATTACCATCCCAACCAATAAAGCTACTGCTATAATAGAAGAGTGCCACAGTCTTGCTTGCGCCAGGGTACCGACCATTCGGCAAACAGCAAAAGTTATAGGGAAATTGGTAGCTACATTCCCAGCTGCACGATTCGGACCGCTACACTACCGAAATTTACAAAGAACAAAGATCACAGCATTAAAAACAAATGCTGGGCACTTTGATCGGCCAATTCGGTTACCACCGGAAGCTAGAAACGAGCTACAATGGTGGGTTTGACAATATTAAAGAGTGTCACAGACCCATCATAGTGAGCAACCCTGACGTTGTGCTACAAACTGACGCAAGCGCACAAGGCTGGGGAGCAACTGATACGATGTGGTGGCAGATGGAACTCTCATGAGTCTACATTCCTGGAGTCACACGGGATAAACTATATAGAAATGCTGGGGGCATTTCATGGACTGCGGGCTTACTGTACTAATTCACGGGATTTACATGTCCACCTTCAAATACAGTGGTGGCTTACATCAATCATATGGGTGGTAATCAGGTCGCTATCTTGTGATGAATTGGCTAATACAATTGGCAGTGGTGCATTGAAAGGAATATTTGGATTACTGCGACGTATTTGCCTGGGAAGCTTAATACAGTGGCGGACACCAGGTCACGAGTATTCAATGACAACATCGAGTGGATGTTGAACCCCCAAATTTTTGGAGATATTATAGCTCACTATGGGACACCAGATATTGACCTATTTGCGTCCAGGCTGAACCATCAGATACCAACGTATGTGTCGTGGGAACCAGACCCTGGGGCAATAGCAATGGATGCGTTTTCTATCCATTGGGGAAATGGTTTTGCTACGCATTTCCCCCATTCTGCCTCATCAGTCGGGTATTGCAGAAAATTAAACTAGACTCTGCAACTGGCATATTGATCATTCCCGACTGACCTACACAACCATGTATTCCCGACTGACCTACACAACCGATGGTCGTTAAAATTTTAAAACAACCATGGATGGCGATTGGGAAACATCCCAAATTGATTACTCACCCCATTACGGGGGTTAGTCATCCTTGCCATGGTCATTTAAACTTGTTGGCCTGCAGGTTCTGAACAGACCACTCATCCGGGCGGGCATCTCATCACGAGCCATAGAACTTATCGCCGCATCATGCCGAGAATCAACTCGGAAACAATACCTCACCCAAATCAGGAACTGGGAGGCATTCTGTGCCCGGTCCAACAAGTCTTCCAACTCGGCAATGATACCTGATGTCCTGGAGTTTCTAGCTGGCCTCCATTTCGATGCTGGCCTCAGCTACAGTGCCATCAACAGCGCCAGGAGTGCGCTGTCCTCATACCTGGATATAGGCATACCTGCCAACTTGTGAGATTGAAAAATCGGAATCCTATTAGTCTGACGTCAGTGAGGGCGGGGCACGTGACGTCAGTAAGGGGCGGGGCAAGTGACGTCAGTAAGGGGCGGGGTACGTGACGTCAGTGAGGGCGGGAAAGTGACCTCAGGGGGGTTACACAAAATGCTGGAGAAACTCAGCGGGTGCAGCAGCATCTAAGGAGCGAAGGAGATACACAAAACTGGAAAACTCAGCGGGTGCAGCAGCATCTAAGGAGCGAAGGAGATACACAAAAGGCTGGAGAAACTCAGCGGGTGCAGCAGCATCTAAGGAGCGAAGGAGAAGCAGCATACACAAAAGGCTGGAGAAACTCAGCGGGTGCAGCAGCATAAAGGAGCGAAGGAGATAAGGTGACGTTTCGGGTCGAGACCCTTCTTCAGACTTTCTGCCTGCACCCCGCTGAGTTTCTCCAGCATTTTGTGTATCTCCTTCGCTCCTTAGATGCTGCTGCACACCCGCTGAGTTTCTCCAGCATTTTGTGTAACCCTCCATTCTCCAGCATCTGCAGTTTCTTCTTCGTTAACAAAGTGACCTCAGTGCGGGGGGGGGGGGGGGGGGGGGGGGGGGGGGGGCAAGTGACGCCGAACGCCACCGTGGCGGGGCGGGGTCCATGCGGCTGCGTGCTGACGTACACCCGTGCGTGTCCCCATAAGCGGCGCAGGCGCGGTGCGCTCTCTCGCTGTCTCCTCGCCGCCGCCGCCGCCATGGGTCGCATGCACGCTTCCATCCCAATTCCGAATTCCAATTTTTTTCAGAATATTGAGGAAAAAATCGGAATTCGGAATTGGGATGGAAAAATCGGAAGAATTCCGCCCAAATCGGAATAGTTGGCAGGTATGTATAGGTATCAGCTCCAACCACCTGGTGTCTAAACTAATGAGGGGAGTGTTCAACACCAACCCTCCGCGACCCAGATATACAGTAACGTGGGATGTGGGGATCGTGCTGACCCTACTGAGGAGCTGGGCTCCAATGAATGAGCTACCACTGAAACAGCTCACCCTCAATGTGGTGATGCTGATGGCACTGACTACAGCCCAACGAGTCCAGATGTTACCAAAACTGCGACTGGACAGCATGGTGGCCACCCCTGGTCAAATAAATCTCTTTGTCGAAGAATTATTGAAGCAGCACAGGCCAGGGGCGCATGGGCTGCAGTTGGAATTTCGGGCGTACCCTGTAGATGCCACACTCTGCATAGTCACCCATCTCCACCACTACATTCGAGTTACAGGAGTTATCAGGATGAAGGAACAGGGGCTCCTCATCAGCCACAAACCTCCGCATCATCGGGTGACTGTACAGACTATCGCCAGGTGGCTCAGGGTGGTGCTGGATGCAGCAGGAGTTGCTACTTAACATTTTTAAGTCTCATTCCACCAGGGCTGCATCCACATCAGCGGCGAGGGCCATGGGAGGTGCCCATGGACCACATCCTCGCCACCGCAGGCTGTGCCAGTGAAGAAACCTTTCAACGGTTCTACAACAAGCCACTGGTCCCCCCCCTGCGACATTCACAGAAGCTATCCTGGGAAACCGCTCAGTGAATGTCTGTCCCCGAATTAGGGGTTATTTGTTGTTTATTTGATTAAATAAATTGTGTTGATTTTTCAGCCAGTTTTGACTGAACTGGCATTAACAGCCTTCCTCCATCAGACTGGCGGCAGTGTGATAAGCATGGACGTTGTCCAGGGCATGAAATCACAGAGCTTTGAAATCTTCACGAAGTCACTCACGTGACTCTGAAGTAAAATAGTAAGATTAAAACGAGAACTTACCAAGTTTGAAGGTTGATCTGTATTTTACGTGGTGTCGCGGTGAGGGCTTTCGTGGCCCACCGCTCCCACCCTCTAGCATAAGGTCAACTAGCAAGTTCTACGATTTTCATCTTACTATTTTTAGTCATGATTTGTTTCTGTGATTCCAGACCGCTGCTTTGAAGGATGCCGCGCATGCGTGCTGGCAGGGTCTTCACGAAATCCCTCACCGCGACTCCTCGTAAAATACAGATCAACCTTCAAACTTGGTAAGTTCTTGTTTTAATCTTACTATTATACTGCATCTGTCACGCATCTGCCCACTCACTCAACCTGTCCAGGTCCCTTCATGAGATTCTGCAATGCATAACCCTTTGTATATTGCTCCATGAAGGAGGCTCCATGCTGGACTATACTGAAGTGTCCTCATTGCAATCGGTCCTCATACCTTTGTCTTGACCGACAAGCCTCTCTTCTTTAGACTTTTCTTTTAGGAGCTTTCTACTCATTGTTACACATTTATTTAACCTTTCTTTGTGTTGTTTAAGCCTTTTCTATTTGTCTTCTTAATTTACCTTTCTGGTTCTTCATTACAAGAAGTAAGATCTATATTGTCTTTGAAATACAACACTACTGGCTTTGATTTGTGCTCTGTTGTATAATTCAGTTTGAGGAAGTGTTTCCTATATCTTTCAGCCTTTTGTATTGTTCCAGCCTTTTCTGTGTGCCTCAATTGCCTTCTTAAAGTCTTTCCGATACCAAACTCCTAACGGCGTACCGACTGCACTTTTACAGTAGCTCTCTTTTGTTTATCCCACTGCCTAACCACCATACTCTTGCAAGCAGCCTGAATGGTAATAGTTGCATCCCTCATTGACTGTTTTTTTGCACAAAATGGGAAATGCCAGTTTGCATGCTTTGTACCATCTCTGGATGGAAATGACTGCTTGTCGCATAGCTCTGTAGCATACCATTCATCGGTAACATGGTATGCACAGCCTGCAGAGTGACTACAGCCACCTTTTGCATCAAGAAACATGCTTTCTTGTAATGCACATCCTTATGAATGACTTAATATGGCATGCTGCCTTGATTTTCTCACACCAATACTCTGGCTTTAATCCTGCGGTGGAAGGCCTGAATACACACCACTGCTTTTCCCAAACTATTATAATGTCTCACTTGGACATTTCTTATGTGGCATGCTCTGTATCGTTGCTGTACAGCAATGGCAGACCAGCGTAGTTTCTTGAAATACTCACGCTGTTTATGCATCTGATAAAACGTCTGTATGACCTTGGCAGATTTGTGCATGCACCGCAATTACTTTCGAAGAACCATTCCTCGGTAGGCTGCCTGAAGCAGCACAATGCTATATAACCATATAACCATATAACAATTACAGCACGGAGACAGGCCATCTCGGCCCTTCCAGTCCGTGCCGACCATTTGTTTTCCCCTAGTCCCATCTACCTGCACTCAGACCATACCCCTCCATTCCCTTCACGTCCACATACCTATCCACTTTACTTTTAAATGTTAAAATCGATCCTGCCTCCACCACCTCTGCTGGAAGCTCATTCCACACAGCCACCACCCTCTGAGTAAAGAAGTTCCCCCTCACGTTACCCCTAAACTGTCTGTCCCTTAAATCTCATGTCATGCCCTCTTTTGAATCTTCCCTACCCTCAATGGGAAAAGCTTATCCACGTCAACTCTGTCTATCCCTTTCATCATTTTAAAGACCTCAATCAAGGTCCCCCCTTAAACCTTCTGCGCTCCAAAGAATAAAGACCTAACTTGTTCAAACCTTTCTCTGTAACATAGTTGCTGGAACCCTGGCAACATTCTAGTAAAATCTCCTCTGTACTCTCTCTATTTTGTTGAATATCCTCCTATAACTAGGCGACCAAAATTGTACACCAACTCCAGAATTGGTCTTACCAATGCCTTGTACAATTTTAACATTACTTCTCCTACTCCTATATTCAAGGCTCTGATTTATAAAGGCTCAGCACATCAAAGGCTTTCTTTACCATCCCTAACTTACATGCGATTCCACCTTCAGGGGAACTATGCACAGTTATTCCTAGATCCCTCTGCTCTCCACAGCATTCCTCAATTCCCTACCATTTACCATGTACGTCCTATTTTGATTTGTCCCTGCGCCAAGATGTAGCACTTCACACACTTATCAGCAATTAAACTCCATCTGCCATCTTTCAGCCCACTTTTCCTCAAATGGCCCAAATCTCTCTGTAGACTTTGAGAATGTACTTCCATTATCCACAATACCACCTATCTTAGTATCATCTGCATACTTACATTATCCAATTTTCCACCCCATCATCCAGATCATTGATGTACATGACAAACAACAGTGGACCAACACAGATCCCATGAGGCACCCCACTGTGTCACCGCGCTTCCAACCTGACAAACAGCCATCCACCATTACTCTCCTCTGAATCTCCCATTCAGCCACTGTTGAATCCATCTTGCTACTCCGCCATTTTAACACCAAAGATTGAACCTTCTGAACCAAACCTTCCATGGGAGAAATTGTTCAAAGGCCTTACTGAAATCCATAATAGACAACATCCACTGCATTTACCCTCATCAATTTCCCTAGTTACCGGCTTCAAATAAAAATTAAGAAGGTTGTCAAACAATGGACCTTCCAGGAACCACAATCCATGTTGAATGTTCTGATCAGACCCTGTTTATCCAGATGGCTTATATATATTATCTCTAAGTATCCTTTCATTAATTTGGCCCTCCACTGACGTCAAACTAATAGGTCTAAATTAGTAAGATTAGACGAGACTCACCTGTTCGAAGTTTGATCGTTATTTTACGAGCAGAGTTACGATGAGGGATTACGTGAAGAAGAGCCGCCTCACGCTGGATAACGGCATACTTCAAAGCAACGGCATGGAAAAACAAGACTCCAAAGCCGGGTACATAGTAAGGCTCATAAAAAAAGATTAGAACCACAATTTGCTTCAAATTTATTTTACGGGGTGGGAGTGGAGGGCAGTAATACCTCATCGTAATCCTCGTAAAATAACGATCAAACTTCGAACAGGTTGAGTTCTCGTTTAATTTTACTTGTTACTAGGAGTCACGTGAGTTGACTACGTGAAGGTTTTTAAAGATTTCTGTGTTTTTTATTGTCGTCAGAATCTAATCAATACGACAGTCGGCTCAGTAAAAACATACATGAGAAGACACAAATGTTAGCATCTTTTCAAAATTAAGTTTTTTAATGGTTGAAAGACAATATAATACCCTCCTTATATTTGAGGGAAAAATGATTACAAGTGACAAAAGATAATCAGTGACTAAAAAGCTGATTATTAGAATTCAATAGCAAACAAGCAGGTGATTATAAGTGCTCCCAAACCGCTTGACCAAAGTTGTCATAGTGTGAACAGGTTTGTTGTAGAACTTTGAAAAAGTTTCTTCTTTACTCACCCTGCGATTTTTTAAAAAATATTGCTCGAGAGGTACGTCCCGCCCCTTCGCCGCGGACGTAGCTGCCGCCTGTGGGAGTGAGACTTTGAAGACAACAGTGTTACTCCCTCTTAAAACCCAACACCTGTTTCAACCCATTTTGAGATAGTTTGACTGAAGCTTTTGTCGTGTGGCTTTTGTGCGTAAGCCCAAGCAATGTCTTTTCAGTTTCCTCGAAAAGTGTCCGTCATCTTTAATAACATTGGTTTCAAATGTCTAACCATCAACAAAGCAAGCTCAATATGAATAGCTTGAAAAGTTAACTTTGTTCACAGATCTCCCTGGTCTACTTTGTTTTGATCAGATAGTAAAATAGAACTACAACGTTATCTGTATTACATGATACAGTCTAAACGCAACATTTGTAAAGTTTGCACTCTTTGGGCTGAGACATTGAACATTAACATGACAAATTTTCACTGTTAACCTATTCAATGACATCCTTTAATTTGGCGTCACATCTCTCTAAATAGAGCAAAGTACGCTATGCTCACATTCCCAATCTCTGTATATCTAGGTTTTGGCGGATTCATGTGAAAAATTCCTTCATGAATCGTGTATTAATCGGACTGCGACCCATTGATTTCTCATCCAGTCATCATGTCCCCTTACATAGGAGACAGGAACGCGTGCAGTGTTAATGGCACTGTAATTCAATGTTGGCCACAAGCGCAAATTGGCAAGGAATTCCATAATCATGGAGTAACATTCACATAATCATCAGAAATATTTTTGACTGTGTGCAAAATTACTTCCATTTCTTAATATGTGTCATATATTGTTTCTGTGTGCTATCTCGCCATGATGCGCCTATAACTGTCAAGTTTGGTCCGACAATCCAAGTGCCTGTAGTTGTTGGTCAAAAAACCTACGCAGATTACAAATTTCATATTATGCATATAATGGGTAATCTTCATTTAGTTTCTAGGATTAGTCAAGATATCACTAAGTTAAGAATCTGCATTATCGGTCTTTATTCATATTCAGCATAACTGTGAACCAGGTAGAGTTGGCACAATTTGGCACTACAACATTCCGAGCTGCATCATGCTCTCTCTTTTCTTCTATGCAATCTCAGGATCAGAGCAAATGGTGGAAAGCATTAAAAGAAAAATTTTTCCCCAGTGTAATATAAATGCATCTATGCAACTGCGTCCGGATTCGGTTCCAAGACACATAATGAGGAAATGATGATTTAAGCTGGATGCAAAACAAATCAATTTTGGAAACCCAAAATCGGTTCTAACAATATTCTTTATATCTGTGGCTGATAACAACCATTCCGTATTATCTATTAAAAAAAATCCCGGTCCTTTCATCTGCCTTACCACATTGTCTATACCTGGAGTATAGCTTCTGCAATCCATATCTGCCGACAATTACTCCTTTGCCATATCTCATTGACCAGACAATCACATGATACTGATCAACTCTCCCAATGTGATTTATTGTAAACCCACAGCTGTTTATTGTGTAATTGTATATTAAACATGCAGACCTTGTTTAGCACAAAACAATATTGCTTTAAAGCCCATAAAAAAGGCCCCAATAATATCCAAATAGTTAATACTTACTTTGGAGAAGATACACTTGTCTTCAGTTTTCAATCTCCTCCACAACTGGAGGGATTAATCTGTGGGGACCCCCCATCCGAGAGCCCCTAGGATCTGTATCGTAAATCCTTTTCAGGCTGTTTAATCATAATATTATTAGCAGCTTGTGGGACATTTTCTTTTTTATCCCACCTTTGTAAATTCCAATACTAGCTTTTTTTGGTTAATTATAGGACTGTCAAATGGCACTGCCTATCTCTTTGAGAGCTTGTATCTTGTACCTTCGAAGATTATCAATAAATGTATTGACCAAATTCTACTGACAGGAAATGCTGCTAGCAGTTCACCAATGGTTGTACCATTTCTCGTATGGAATGGATACGGTTTTGAAATGAGATAATGACAGTTACCAATATATCATCGGACTTTATCTGTTGCGTAAAAGGTATTAACATAGTCATGAGTTAATTACAAAACCCAAAAGTTTCTCTTGTTTGTGCTGGCCTGCAGATGGAGACTTATTTTGATGAATTAAGAACTTAGCTTACCAACAAAGCTTTAGTAACTGAAAACTGAGTCCTCAGCTGACTCCTTGTAATAAATAATGACCAGAATGTCATTGAGATAAGACCATTAATGATGTGCATTTTGTGCTCTAATTGGGATAAACTGGTTTCAACAAGTTTCGTAAAGAGTAAAAAGCTGAACTCAGTCCATTGCAAAGACTTAATGCCATAATTGTCAACAGACCAATTAAAATTTAAGTTTATCACCGAAACTGATACATACCCCCCCCCCCCAGGTACAGAATAATAGGCGTCTTTTATCATTTAGCCATTTAAAACCTGCTGAATTAAATAGTTTGCAGTATTCCATGACTCATTTGAACATGTTTGTATTATACAAACTTATTTAGACCTGTAGGTCCAGCAATACTTCTGCAACCCATCATCTGTTATGCCTTCTTACATTTAAAGACAAATTTATGCTCGTGTTCATAATCTTTTCCATTACCTACTTTTCCAAGATTATTAGGCAATGTGAACATAAATCTTCTGTCTTTTTCAATTGCAGAAAAACGAAAACCTAAGCGGTTTTTGTACAGGAGGATTAACCTCTTTTTTTTTTTTTTAAAGTAATAGTAGTTATGAAACTGCTCGTTATATACTGATCAAAAATAACAGTAAGCCAGTTTAATAAACTTTTTGTATTCTACCTCTAAATGGAGATTATTCCGCAGTTTCTTTAAGCAGAGAACAAGTCTTTAATCTCCTCTGAATATGAGCGTGGTGGTCTCCTTATCCCCTGAATTCGGGTAAGTTATTTGTTGTGCAATACAATAAAACTTCCTTGACATATTCCTGCTCTATTTTCCAATATCAATCCAGTCTGGGCGAAAAATACCTTTTCGTCTAAAAGACGAAGGTTTCGTGCAGCTAAAAAATATTTAGCTTTTTATTCAACTTTCATTAAGCTCTAGGCAGACATACTCCAAACAGATAAACAAGAGCTTAAACACACTTGCTCGACACCAGGTATGCATCCTTGGTGAAAATTGGGCCAAATAGCCATTTATATTTATATAAATTTCATTAGAAAGAATTGCACAAATAGCGTCTTCTATTTTTATGTTTTCTTTCATCTGCCCATAAAGCCATAATAGCAGCAGAATAATTTGTGAGGATTTTTAAACATCACTATTTTGCCGCTTCATAGTTGGAGTCTTGGATGCACGCATATGAGGATTAAAACGTAGGGCTTTCAATGAGGCACAATCTTCCTGTGCTGTGCAATTTTACTTTTTCAATCATCACAGAATCATGAAAGTTGGTGAAGTACCATATATATATGTTGGCAGCTAGGATTTTTCCATAGCCTCACACTTCTTCATTATATAGCAAAACCTTTTGCTAGTCCAGGGCATTTCTGGCTTTTTCATATTTTTTCCATTTATTATTATTTTATTTTGTGGTGTGCTATCAAAATGCAAATCACCATTCAAAGGGTCTGCATTCTCGCAGCCCTAATTCAATCTGGGATTTTAATCCATGAGACTTTCTTTCGGCCCAAATCTGGGTCCGGAGTTCCAACTTCCACTTGGCCCATGGCCAAATTCAGAATAATTAATACCCTCAGGGCTATTCTTAGGAACCTTCAGGGTACTTTGACCCTAGTCTCATAATTATTTGGCAGAACTTTTCTATATGATCATAATCAGTTCCACATAGTTTACCTTAATCTGGAGGAATTTTCATTGTCAGAGTCATCAGACACCACGGGCCATCTCAGATTTTTTTATTTTATTTTATTTTTCCATTTTTCATATCGGGAGCATTTCTCATCCGTGGTTATCATTTGTCAAACTAATTCGCTAACGGGTATATCTGCGGCCACCGGTATCGGAAACACGGCTCGCACTAGCTTTCCAGTATATTTATTTTACACCCCAGGAAGACATTTAACACCGAACTATAAGTTACTTCATCATCTGTGCTTATCCAGCATAATATGACTTGACTGATTAATATATTTTCCTATACTACTGGACCTACCCAGCGCACGCTAAGAAATCCAACTTTACTGTTCTTAACTGCGCTGAACTCGTTCCGACCGCTGCGAGGAGCTGCTCTCTTCACTGCAAGCGCCGGCTATTCCACCTTCACTGTTAAGTCATCTGATCCACCCACCCCTCCCCACCCCACAATATTAGCCTCGACTTTAGTCCGCACAAGTTCGTCGTCATGACGTTTACACAGCGTGAGGCGGGCTCTTCCTTCACCACCTTTCAGCCCCCCCCCCCCCCCCCCCCCCCCCCCCCCCCCCCCCCCTCGTTAGTCACACCACGTGAATCTCGAAGTAAAATTGCTAGGTTATTCTTTGGAAACCTTAACTTTAAAACAATGGAAACACATGCGCAGTACGCCCCTATCCTCCGGCTTTATTCACGTTTATAATGGAGACCATTGAAATATTTCTGTCACTAGCTCCTGACTATTTCTACACTAACTTCCCTCAATGTCCTAGGGCAACTATCCTGTCAGGACATGGAGACTTATCCACCTTTATATTTTTACAAAAAGAGTCAGTACTTCCGCTCTCTTAGAATCTCATTCGTTGCCATAGCTATCTACTTTTTTCCCCTTCCTACAGTGTTCAAATTATCCTTCTCTTGAGTGAATACCGAAGCAAATAAATTGTTCAATATCTCACCATTCCTCTTTTTCTGGGTTACTCTGCAGATAGTTGTCATTCTCGGTTCTATAATTGTCCAATTTTAATCCCTCGTTATCCTTTTATATAAATATAGCTGTAGAAAACCCTTTGGATTTACTTTCACCTTTTCTTGCCAAAGCAACCTTATATCTCTCATTATTAGGCTCTGCTGCGTCACCTTCCTATTAATGTTTTGCAATATCACTTGACCTATAATGGTTTTGTACCGTTATAGGCTGCCAATCTCGTTGCTTGTAATGATGGTTATACTCTGTGATTCGGAAATGCTGTCTTGTATTACCATTAGCTGCCTTCTGTTTGTTCCGGGTCTCTCTCTGGATGCAGCTTGAATAGTAGGCGTGCCTTTGGATGGGCCAATTTCACCTTTGCCTTTGACTTCTGGTCAACTTTTGCATTTGCACCATTTGTCCATTTTGCACTTGACTCCGTGGCCCTTTGCACCTGACCTTTGTCGTTTTGCACTTAACCTGGAGTCCTTTGCACGTGACCTTTGTCCTTTTGCACTTGAACTTTTGTCTTTTGGCAATTGACTTTCGTCCTTTGCACTTGATCTTCTCTGTCCTTTTTGAAATGATTGCTAGGTCCTTTGCACTGATCTTTGTCCATTTGCACCTGACTTTTGTCTTTGATGTGACTCCTCTTCACTTCTTTAGTTCTGCGCTCCTTGACCTACCTGAGGTATGCCCCTCGGAGACTATTGGCGAGATGAATCGAGCCAATTTATACCTCCTTACACTACTCGTTCATTTATCACTTGGCTTCTTGCTGGCGCCGAGTAAACGTACGTAGGTGTGATAATTCCTCTCTTCCTAAGCCGCCATATGAACCCAAGCTCTCTTCATTCGCTCTGCAGTGATATCATTTGATAAATGAATGAAGCATCCGAGGACTTCCGTCATTTCTCAAAATTGCACCAGAATCTAACTGGGGATAGCCATTTGAATAGCCCATGCTACCTGTTGCTAGTTCAGGTGCATATTCCGGTGCTCTGTTCAACAAAAATACATGATTATCAATGATAAGAAAACACATTCTCTGTACAGGACAAAACACTGATTCTCGTACCATCGTCCTTAATTCCTTTTACATTTCTAAGAAGATAATCCATCTCCATGTCTAATTACAATTAATAATAATAGCTTAATCCCTAATTAACCAACATTTCTGTTAACTAGGGTCAACAAGAACATTTGAAACATATTCCTTCTATGCACACATTTACCATTCATACCTGTGACCAATGCATTACATCAAACAGTCCTATCTAATACCTGTGACAAATGCTATTAACTTCACAGAGGGACTCTTTTCATTGTGAGGGGATTTCACTGCTGCAGCTTGTGGCCTGTGCGACTTGGTGCATCCTCGACCTCTCGAGCTGCCCACAGAACAGGGTACTTTTGCCTGTTGGCCTCACCGGAACCCTCCACTGTGCTTTAGCTGCCCCCCCCCCCGGGCCTCACTGTTACTGTTAAACCCCCGCTGGCCATCCGGACCTCCGCTGCTGCTTTAGCTGTTCCCCCCCCACGGGCATCTTTGTTACTGTTAACCCGCTGGCAACCCTCCCCGGCACCCTCCCTACTGCTGCTTTAGCTGATCCCCCCCCCTCCCTTCACGGTTACTGTTAAACCCCGCTGGCCACTCCGGACCTCACTGCTGTTGCTGGCTCAGCCGTTTCTTCTGTTTACGCACTCCCGAGGCCCTCGCTGCCAAGTGGACTCCCGCTGCACCGCTGACTCGCTGCCGCTGTCTCCACAGCCCTCCCGGCTGGACTGGAACCCGCTGCTCGCTGGCTAAAAGGCGATCGTCGCTGCCTTTCCTGCTGCTGACCACCCCCCCCCCCCCCCACCCCCCACACCCCCACCCCCCCACACCCCCACCCCCCCCCCCCCGCCGCTGCTGCCAATGGGTCGGGACTGTGCCTCTCTCGTGGTCGGCCTTTCCCCCGCGACCGGGTGACTCTGCTCCTGACCGGGCTTGTCTCTCTGCTCCCACTGACCGGGCTGCGACTCTATCTGACGTGGCGGATCTGCTCCCTCGACCGGGCTGACTAATGCTCCCCTGACGCAGGCTGACTCTGCTCCCCTGACCGGGCTGAACTCTGCTCCCCCTGACCGGCCCCTGGCTGACTCCTGCTCCCTGAGGGCTGACTGCCCCCCCTAAAACGGGCTGAAGGCCCCCTGACCCTGGGCTGACTCTGCTCCCCTGACCGGGGCTGGACTATGCTCCCCCTGACGGGCTCTGACTATGGCTCCCCTGCAGGGATCTGACTATGACCTCTGCTCCCCTGACTGGGCTGACTATGACTCTGTCCCCTGACCGGGCGCTGACTCTGCTCCCTGATCGGGTGACTTCTGCTCACCTGGACCGGGCTGACTCATAGCTCCCCTTGACCGGGCTGACTGCTGCTCCCCTGACCGCCAGGGCTGGACTCTGCTCCCCTGACCGGGCGACTCATGCTCCCCTTGACCGGGCTTGCTCTGCTCCCTGACCGGGCTGACTCCCTCAGTGGGACTCAGTAGACCCCCTGGCATAGAGGAGGTGCGTGGTGCCTCCATGCAAAACCCTGCATTCTCCTCCGGAAGGGAGTCAACCTCCCACTGACCCACCAGAGAAACAGAACATTTACACAGTTGATCTTGGCGGAGGATGCAGCTGAAGAAAAACCTGCTGGCACTCACCGCATCTCCGCAGGTCAACAGGGTCGGTGAAATTCAAAAAGACATTCATTCGGCGTAGGGCCGAGAGAACCACCTCCATCTCCGGCCCCGGCACCAACCAGGCCCGTCAACCGCCTAGGAGCAAGGCACAGGAAAGGCTCCTACACAGATGGAATACAGATGACCCGGACATGGGACATCCCTGACGAACCCCCTTCCCAAAGGGAATGGGGGCCAATAAAGCACTCGTGACTCTAACAAGGCACTTGCAGCAGTGTATAAAAGTCGGGACCCAGGACACAAAATGCGGCCAAATCCGAAGCCTGCAGAGTCCGGAAGGTATCGTGCTCCACCCTGTCGAACGCCATCTCCTGGTTCGAGGGAGAGATAGGGATTAGACTGTCGCCCCCCTGGGACAGATAGGATCAGGTTCCGGAGCGCTGGATATTGTCCTGGGATGGACGGGCCCAACCGGGACCGGTGTAAGACTGTTCTGGGTGGATCACCTGGGACAGCACGGTGACCCAGGCGAATCGCAATGCCCGTGGCATAAAACTTTATGTCCGTTGTGAGGAGAGAGGACTGGGCGCAAGTTCTTCAAAGGCGGATCAGATCGCCCTTCTTAGGCAACAGGACAACTATGCCCAGCAGCTCCATGAGAACGGGCATACTCCCGGTCGCCAGGCTCTCCCCCAGACCGTATATAAGTCACCCCCAGGACATCCCCAGAAGGCCTAAGTTACTCCACAGTCAGTCCATCCAGCCCTGGATACTTGCCACCCCTGAGCTGGTGCAATGCACCCGTCAACTCGTCCAGGATTTGGCGGATCATCCAGGTGATCATCACCTCATATGCACACATCTTTACAGCCCTCCCACAGGACCCTCTCTTCTGCCCACCTCAATACTAATATCCTTCTTATCA